>RXID01022134.1:0-40000 GCA_005019695.1 Trichopus zeylanicus subsp. travancoricus
TAGTAGTAGTAGTAGGTAGAATAGTGGTAGTTGTAGTAGTTGTAGTAGTGTAGTACCTATAGTAGTAGTAGAAATTGGAGAAGTAGTGGTAATAATAGTAATAGTAGCAATAGCAGTAGCAGTAGTAGTTGTTGTGGCGGAAGTAGAATTGCTAGCTATAGTAGTAGGGGTAGTAGTAGCTATAGTAGCTGTCGTAGTTGTATTTGTCAGAGGAGTGGTAGGAGTATGAGTTGGAGTAGAAGTGGCAGTACGACTTCTAGTCATAGTAGTAGTACTAGTAGGAGTAGTAGTAGTAGCAATAGTAGGAGTTGGAGTATTAGTAGTAGTAGCATTTTTGTAGGAGGAATAGTAGTACTAGTAGTCGTAGGAGTAATAGTAGGAGTCACAGTAGAAGTAGTAGTAGTTGCAATAGTAATAGTAGTTGTAGTAGAAGTAGCAGTAGGAGTAGTAGTAGTAGTTGTAGTTGCAGCAATAGTAGCAATAGCAAAAGTAGTAATTGCAGTAGTAGTAGTAGTAATGGTAGCATTTGGCATAGTAGCTATTCTAGTAGTAGTAGTAGTGGTAGTATTAGTAGAAGTTGTACTACTAGTAGTAGTAGCAGAAGTAGTAATAATAATAGTAATATAAATAATTATAGTTGTAGAATGAGTTGTAGTAGTAGTAGTAATTATGGTAGTTGTCGTAATAGCATTAGGAGTAGTAGTGGTAGTAGAAGTAGTAGTAGTAGTCATAGTAGTTGTCATAGTAGTAGTTGTAGAAGTTATTGGAGTAGCAACAACAGTAGCTGTAGTAGTAGTAGTAGCAGTCATAGTAGTAGTTGTTGTTGTTGTAGTAGTAGTTGTAGTCATAGAAGTTGTTGTAGCAAGAGTAGTAGAAGTGTTAGTTGTAGTAGCAGTAGTAGTTGTTGTAGCAGTAGTAGTACTAGTAAGAGTAGCAGCAGTAGCTGCAGTAGTAGTAATGGTTGCGGTAGTAGTAGTGGTAGTAGCAGTAGTGGCAGTACTAGTAGTAGTACTCGTAGTAGCAATAGCAGTAGTAGTAGTTGCAGTTGTACAATTAGTGGTACTAGTAGTAGTAGCAGTCGTGGTGGTAGTACTAGTAGTAGTAGTAGTAGTAGTAGAAATAGTAGGTGTACGGGTAGGAGTGGGATGAGTAGTAGGAGTATCAGAAGTAGTTGTAGTAGTAGGTGTTGTAGTAGTAGCTGTAAAAGTATTAGCAGGAGCAGCAACAGGAGTAGCTGTAGTAGTAGCAGTTGTTATTGTTGTAGTAATAGTAGCAGTAGTAGTTGTTGTAATAGTAGTAGTAGTAGTAGTGTTACTAGTTGTAATAGTAGTAGTCGTTGTAGTAGTAGTACTAGTAGTAGTAGTGTACTAGTAGTAGTGGTAGTACTTATTGTAGTAGTAGCAGTAGTAGAAGTAGTAGTTATAGAGTAGTAGCAGTAGTAATAGTAGTTGGAGTCGTAGTAGTAGTAGTAGTAGTAGCAGTAGGAGTATTGGTAGTAGAAGTAGGTGTATTGGTAGTAGTAATAGTAGTAGTTGTGGGAGTTGTAGTAGTACTAGTTGAAATTATTGTAGCAGTAGTAGCATAGTAGTCACCGCAGTACTAGTAGTACTAGACGTAGTAGTAGTGGTAGTAGCAGTAGTGGTAGTAATAGTAGTAGTAGTTGTTGTTGCTGTTATTATAGTGGAAATAGCGATTGTAGTAGTAGTGATAGTTGTACTAGTAGTAGTTGTTGTTGTTGTTGTTGTCGTTGCTGTAGTTATTGCAGTAGTCACTCTAGTAGTAATAGCACGAGTGGTAATAGTGGTCGAAGTAGTAGTCATAGTAGTAGTAGTAGCAGCTACAACAGTAGCCGTAGTAGAAGAAGCAGTATTGGTAGGTGTAGTAGTAGTAGTAGTAGTTGGAGGAGGATTAGCAAAAACTGTTGGATCAGTAGTTGTAGTAGTAGTAGTTGTTGTTGTTATTGTAGTAGTAGTAGCAGTAGGAGTTGTCGCAGTGGTAGCAATAGTAATAGTAGTAGTAGAAGTAGTTGTTGTAGTAATAGTAATAGTAGTAGTATTAGTAGAAGTAGTTTTAGTAGTAGTAGTAGTAGCAGCAATAGAAGTACTAGTAGTTGTAGTAGTCGTGGTACTTGTAATAGTAGTTGCAGTAGTAGTTGTTCAGGTAGGAGTTGCAGCAACAGCAACAACAATAGCAGTAGCTGTAGCAGTAGTAGTAGTAGTAGTAGTGGAAGCAGCAGCAGAAGTAGTCATAGCAGTAGTAATCGGAGCAGTAGCAGTGGCACCAGGAGTAGTAGTAGTTGTGGTAGTAGTACTCGTTGAATAGTAGTAGTAGTAGTAGTAAAAGTAGTATTAATTGTTGTTGTCATAGTAGTAGTACAAGAAGTAGTACTAGCAGTAGTAACAGGAGTAGGAGCAGGAGTATGGTTAGTTGTAGGAGCAGCAGTAGTAACAGTAGTAGTAATATGAGCAGTAGTAGTAGTAGTAGAAGTAGTAGTAGAAGAAGTAGTAGAAGAAGTAGTTGTAGCATTAGTAATAGTTGTCGAAGTAGTAGCGATGGTAGTAGTAATAGTAATAGTAGTAGTAATGGTAGTGTAGTAGTCATATGAATAGTAATAGGTGTAGTAGTAGTAACAGCAACAACAGTTGCAGTAGTTGTAGTTGTTGTAGTAGTAGCAATAGTAATAGTTGTTGTAGTATAATAGGAGTAGGTGTAGGAGTAGGGGTAGTAGTAGGAGCTGTAGTAGTAAGAGCAGCAATAGATATACTAGCGGTAGTAGTAGTAATAGTAGGAGGAGGAGGAGTAGTAGGAGTAGAAATAGAAGTACCAGCAGCAGTGGCACTAGTAGTACTAGTAGCAGTAGTAGTATCAATACAAATAACTATAGTTGTAGTTGTACTAATAGTCGTAGAAGTAGCATGATTATTTGTAGTCATAGTAGTAGTAGCGGTAGTACTGGTAATTATTGTAGTAGCAGTAGTAGGAGTACGAGCAGTGGTAGAAGATGTAGTAGGAGAGAAAGTAGTAGTTATAGTTGTAGTAGTACATGTAATAGTACTAGTAGTAGCAGAAGTAGTAGTAGTTGGCTAGTAGTAGAAGTAGTGGTAGTATTAGTAGCAGAAGTAGCAATTGTAGCACTAGTAATAGTAGCAGTAGTAGCAGTAGTAGAAGTAGTAGTAGTAGCGTAGCATTAGTAGTAGTAGTCGTAGTAGAAGCAATAGCAGTGGTATTCATAGTAATAGACATTGCAGTAGCAGCAGTAGTTATTATCGTAGTAGTTGCAGTAGCAATGATAGCTGTAGTAGAAGCAGCAATAGCAGTAGCAACTGTAGCTATAGTAGTAGCAGTAGCAATAGTATTCGTAGTAGTAGCAGTTGTAGTTATTGTAGTGGTAGTAGTAATAGAAGTAGTTGTAGTTTTAGTAGTTGTAGTAGTTGTTGTTGTAGCAGTAGTAGAAGTAGCAGTAGTAGTATTAGTAGAAGTAGTAGTGGTGGTGGTAGTAGTAGTAGTAGTAGAAGTAGCAGTAGTATCGATGAAAGACTAGCAGAAGTAGTAGTTGTAGTAGTAGCAATTGTAGCAGAAATTGTAGTAGTACCAATAGTAGTAGCCGAAATAGTAGTAGTGGCAGCAATAGCTGTAGTAGTAGTGGTAGTAGTTGTTGTTGTTATTGTTGTTGTTGTTGTTGTTGTTGCAGCTGCAGTAGCAGTAGTAGTATTAGTACCAGTAGAAGTAGTAGTAGCTGCAGTAGTAGTAGTAGTAGTACTACTAGTAGTATTAGTAGGAGTAGTAATAAGTGTAGCAGTGGTGGTAGTAGCAGAGGTAGTCGTAGCAGTAATAGAAGTAGAAGTAATAGTATTAGCAGTAGTGTAGTAGTAGAAGTTGTAGCAGTGGAAGTAGTAGTAGTGATGGTAAAAGTAGTAGGAGTGTAGGGGAAACATTACGTGGTAAAAGTAGTAGGAGTAGTAGTGATGGCAAAACTACTTCCACAACAACTACTATTACTATTAATTCTTTTGCTTCAACTGCATCTGCTACTACTATTGCTACGATTGCAAATACAACAACTATGGTTGCTACTTCGACTACTACTACTACTTCTGCTACTACTGCTTCAACTACTACCACTACTATTACCACTGCTATTACAACTGCTGCTGCTACTACAATAAGTACTACTGTTACTACTACTGCTGCCAGTACTATTGCTGCTACTATTACCACTACTACTACTACTACAACAACAACAACTACTACTACTTCTACTCATACTACTGCTGCCGCTATTGCTGTTACAACTGCTACTGCTGCTACTACTGCTGCAACTACTACTATTGCAACTATTACTTCTACTACTGCTACTTATACTAATCCAACTACTACAACTAAAACTTAGTCACTTATACTAATCCAACTACTACAACTAAAACTTAGACTACTAATACTACTGCTACTACTACTACTACTTCTGCTACTATTCCTGGTACTATTACTATTACTATTACTACCACTACTACTACTACAAACACTACAACTACTGCTACCACTACTACGATTGGTACAACTGCTACTACTACTATTATTATTACTGAAACTACTACTACTACTGCTACTATTGATTCTACTGTGACAACAACTACTACAGCCACTACTATTTTTCTGACTACTGCTACTGCTACTACTACTGCTATTGCTGCTACGGCTATTACTACTACTCATACTTCTACTACTACTACAACTATAGCTACAGCAACAACTGCTACTGCCACTATTACTGCTAGTACTACTACTACTACAGCAACTACTACTACTATAACAACACTACTACGTCTGTTGTTGTTTTTGTTTCTACTAGTGCTACAAGAACTACAGTTGCTGCAACTACTGCTACTATTATTGTTGCTGCTCTTACAACAACAACAACTACTACTACTACTACAACAACACTACTACTTCTACTGTTGTTGACGCTAGCACTAGATCTACTACAACTACAATTGCTACGACTGATGCTACTACTATTGCTACTACTGTTGCTTCTACTATTACTACTACAACTTCTGCTAGTACTACTATTACTACTACTACTACTACTACTACAATGACTACTACTAATACTACTACTACTAGTAGTAATACTACTACTACCGCTGCTGCTGCTGCTACTATTATTGCTACTATTACTACTATTACAACTCCTACAACTATTACTGCTGCTGCTACTATTAGTACTATTGCGGCTGCTACAACTATTACTACTACTCATTTTATTATTAGTTCTGCTACTACTACTACTGTTACTACTACTGCTGCTGCTGCTATTATTACTACTACTGCAACTACTACTTTTGCCACAACGATAACTGCTACTACTAATGCAACTTGTGCTCCAACTACTACTATTACTACTACTAAAGCTATTACTACCGCAACTATTATTACAACTACTGCTACTCCAACTACTACTACTGCTACTACATCATTTTTTGCACGTAATGTTACTCCAACTACTTCTACGACTTCTACTGTGTCTACTATGACAAGTAGTACTACAACTAACGGCTTCTCCTACTTCTACTACTACTACTACTATTGCTACTACTGATGCTGCTGCTGCTGCTACAACTTCTACTACTCCCACTACTGCTACTAATGCTGCAACTACTACTACTACTTCTCCTGTTACTACTACAACAACAACAACAACTACTACTACTACTATTACTACTGCTACTATTATTTCTACTACTACAACAACAACTACTACTACTGTACTGTTAATGCGACTAGTGCTCCAACTACTGCTATTAATACTGCCAAAGCTACTACTGCTACTACTATTACTACTACTGCAACTACTACTGCTAATATTGCTAGTACTACTACTACTCCTACTGCTACTACTACTTATATTATTTGTGCACCTACACGTTATGCTACTCCTACGACTACTACTATATATACTACTACTACTGCTACCTCTGCTACTACTACTAATCCTACTACTACTACAACTCCTCCTCCTCCTCCTAATGCCACTACTACTTCTAGTATTGCGACTACTACTTTTGCTGCTACTACTACTTCTACTACTACTACTTCTACGACTTCTACTGCTCCAACTACTACTACTACTACTACTACTGCTGCTGTTACAGCTGCTACAAGTAGTACTACAACTACGGGTGCCACAAGTACTACTATTATGGCTATTAATGCCACTACACCTACTACTACTACTTCTACTAATACTACTACTACGACTACTACTATTATAGGCTCTACTATTAATACCACTACTACCACTACTACTACGACTGTCGCTTTTAATACTTCTACTACTACCACTACTACTACAACTTCTACTACTACTACTACTACTACTACAACAACAATAACTACAACAACAACAACAACAATAACTACTAGTACTACTATTGCTGCTGTCGTTGCTGCTGCTGCTACTTCAATACTACTACTATTACAATATCTCCTACTACTTCTACAACTGCTACTACTCCTACTGCAACAATACTGCTAGTTCTTCTATGACAACAACTACTACTACTTCTCCAACTATAACAAGTACTACTACCCATCCTACTACTACCACTCCTCCTCGTCCTCCTCCTCCCACTACTACTACTACAACTACTAATGCTACTGCTGCTACTACTACTACTCTTACTACTGCTACTACTGCGACTACTACTACTGCTGTTGCTACTACTGCTCCTACTATTGCTACTACTACTACTACTTCTACTAATACTACTACTACTTCTCAAACAATAACTACCACAGCTACTTCTACTACTAATACCACAACAGCTACTACTATTACGACTACGGGTACTACTACTACTGCTACTTCTCATACAATAACTACCACAGCTACTACTACTGCTAATGCTACAAAAGCAACTACTATTACGACTACTATTATTACTACTACTCCTACTACTACTGCAACCACTACTCCTATTGCTACTGCTACTACTACACCTGCTACTACTACCACTACTGCTACTACCTGAACTACGATTGCTTTAACTATTACTACTTCTACTAATAATGTTACTGCTGCAACTACTGCTACAACTGCTACTACTGTTACTACTGCTACAACTGTTACTACTGCTACTACTGAGACTGCTGCAACTACAACTACTACTACTACTTCTACTGCTACTACTGCAACTACTACTACTACTTCTTCTACTACTTCTAATTCAACTACTACTACTACTACTAATACTGCTACTACTAATGTTGCGACTACTATTATTGCTACTTCTCCTACTAGTACTGTTACTACTACTACTATTATTACCACTACTCCTGCCACTACTACAACAACTATGTCTACTACTGCTACTACTACTGCGACGGCGACTACTACTACTACTACTATTGCTACTACTGCTACTATCGATTCTGCTTCAAGAACAACTGCTACTCCAACCACTGCTACTACTACTGCTTCAGCTATTACTGCTACTACTGCTACTACTACTGTTGCACCTATTGTTGCTACTCATAGGGCTACTTCTACAACCCCAACTATTACTTCGGCTACTACTATAGCTGCTACTACTACTAGTACAAATACTACTGCCACAACCACTGTTACTACTACTAATTCTACTACTACTACTACTACTACAACAACAATTACTACTACCACTACTACTACTACTACAACAACAACTACTACTACTACTACTTCAAGTACTTTTACTACTACTGCTGCTTCTACTACTAATAATACTACTCCTAATACACCTACTACAAATACTACTATTATTATTATTACTACTGCTGCTGCTACTAATAACGATACTACTACAACAACAACAACAACAACTACTACTCTCATTAAAACTACCACTCCTACTGCTACTATTACCAATACTCCAACTACCACTAATGCTCTTGCTACTATTAATACTGTAACTATACCTACTACTACTACTAATACTACTACCACTCCTTACTACTACGACTACTACTACTACTTCTGCTGCTGCTACTACTTCTTCTATTATCACTACTACTACTATTATTGTTACTACTGCTACTACTTCTACTCCTACTCCTTCTGCTACTCCAGCTGATCCTACTACTACTCCTACTATTACTACCCCAACTACTACTACTACTACCACTACCACTATTACTACTATTACTACAACAACTACTACTACAACAACAACTACTACTTCTACTACTAGTACTAGTACTACTACTACTACAGCTCCTACTACCATGACTTCTAGTACTACTGCTGCAACAACAACAACAACAACTACTACTACTACTACTATTGCTACTACTACTAGTACTAATACTATTACTACTATTACTGCTATTACTACTGCTACTTCTACTCTTACTCCTAATACATCTACTACGACTACTACTATTACTACTACAACTACTACTATTTCTACTATTACTACAACTATTGCTATTACTACTACTACTACTCCCATCACTGTTGTTGTTGCTGCTACTACTACTATTACTTCTACTACCATTATTGCTACTAATGCTACTACTTCTACAACTTCTTCTTCAACTGCTACTTCTACTACTACTATTACGACTACCACTACTCCTACTACTACTACTATGACTACTACTACTGCTGCTGCTGCTACCAGTACTACACATCTACAACAACTACTACTTCTTGAATTACTACTACTCCTACCACTATTATTATTACTACTAATAACACTACTACTACTCATACAAAAACTACTGCTACTTGTACTACTACCATTACTCCTATTAATACTACTATTATTCCTAGGACTGCTACTACTACGACTCCTACTACTATGACTATTACTACTTCTACTACAATTAATACAAATTTTACTACTACAACTACTAATTCTACTAGTACTCTACTCCTACTACTACACTAATACTTGTACTACTAATACTACTAATACTACTATTACTACTACTACTGCTGCTGCTACTACTATTACTACTTCAACTTATACTACAGCTACTACTACTACCACTATTACTACTCCTCCTACTACTACTACAACAACTAGGACTTCCACTACTACTTCTACTACTTCTGCTGCTACTACGACTACCAACTACTACTGCTACTACTACTACTACAACAACTAGAACTTCCACTACTACTTCTACTACCTCCGCTGCTACTACAACAACAACAACAACAACAACAACTACTACTACTATGACGATTACAACTACTAGTGCAGCTATTATTGCCACTTCGGCAACCACTAGTACTACTTCAGCAACTACTACCACTACTATTGTTACTACTACGACTATACCAACACCTACTACTACTACTACTACTACTTCTACTACCAATACTATTACTATTGCTAGTACTACTACTACTACCACTACGACTACTACTACTACTACTACTACTACTACTAACACCACAGTTACTACTACTACTCTGACTACTACCACTACTACTCCAGCTACTAATATGAGTATTACTACTACTACTGCAACTACTAGTACTACAACTGTAACTACTTATACTACCACTACTGCTACTGCTACTGTTACTACAAGTATTACTATTACTAACATGACTACTACTGCTACTACTACTACTTCTAATGCTACAACTACAACAACTACTATTACCACTGCTACTACCTCTACACCTACTACTACTCCTACTAGTACTTCTACTACAACTACTACTCCTTTTGCTACTACTACTTGTATTACTACTCTAACTACTACTACGATTAACAAAAACTACTACTACTTCTACAACTTATACTACTCCTACTACTACTACTCCTCCTTCTGCTACTACTACTTCCACCACTATGACTACTATTCCTACTACTTCTACTACTACCACTACTATTCCGAATACACAAACTACAAATACTACTATTATTAATAGTACTACTACTACTATTACTACTACTACTATTATTATTACTGTTACTACTACTACTATTACAATGACTACTACAACAACAACAACTACAACTACTAGAACGGGAAATACCACTGCTATACTATTACTAATACTACGACTAACACTACTACTCTTACTACTATTGCTTCTGTTACTATAGCTACTACTACTACTAGTACTACCACTCCTCCTACAACAACTACTACTAATACTACTATTACTTCTATTACTACTACTGCAACAATTACTGCAACTACTGCCACTACATTTACTGCTACTCCTACTACTTGTGCTATTCCTACTACTACTCCTACTACTACTATTCCTACTACTACTACTACTACTACTACTACTACTACTTCTATTACTACTATTACTACAACTACTACTACAACAACAACAACTAACTCTACAACTACTACTAGTACTACTACTACTACAGCTGCTACTACCACGACTGCTACTACTACAACTACTTCTACTACTACTACTAGCACTACAACTGCTACTACTAATACTATTACTACAACTATTACTGCTACTACTACAACTATTACAACTACTATTACTTCTACTACTACTACTACTACTATTACTCCTAATATGCCTACTACAACTACAACTACTACTATTCCTACTACTTGTACTACAACTACTATTATTAGTACTACTACTACTACTAATGAGGCTGCTACTACCACTGCTACTACTACTTGAACTATCATCATTGCTACTACTACTTCTACTTCTACAGCTACTCGTACTGCTAATCCTGTTACTACTACTACTTCTACAGCAGCTACTACTACTGCTACTACTACTACTAGTTCTGCTGCTAATCCTACTTCTACTTCTACTCCTATTACTAAACGTAGGACTACTCCTACGACAACTACTACAACAATTACTTCACTACTACTACTGCTGCTGCTGCTTTTACAACAACTACTACTACGGCTGCTCTTGCAACTTCTACTGCTGCCGCTACTACTACTACGAGTATTACTACTTCTATTACTACGACCACATTAACTTCTTGTGCTACTACTACAACTACAACAACAACTACTACAACTACTAAAACTAATACTACTACTACTACTACTACTACTTGTACTACTACTACTACTTCTATTACTCCTACTACTACTACTACAGCTATTACTGCTACTACTACTACTACTACTATTACTACTACAATAACAAGAATAACAACAACAACAACAACAACCACTACTACTACTGCTACTACTACAACTACTACTAGTACAACTACTACAACTATTACAACTACTGCAACAAGTACTAATATTACTACTAATATTACTTTGACTCCTACAACTACAATTACTACAAATATTACTATTTTTACTACTACTACTACTACAAGGACTACTACTGCTACTGCTACTGCTACTCCTACTATTATTACTACTACTACTACTATTACTGCTACTACAACTTCTCCTACTACTACTACAACTACTTGTATTGCTACAACTACTACTTCAACGACAATTACTGCTACTGCTAATTTGACTACAACTACTACTTCTTAAATTACTACCACTACTACTAGTACAACAACTACTACTATTAATGCTGCTGCTACTGCTACTTCTACTACTACTACTGCGACTTCCACTACTTCTACTACTACTACTATGACTACTATTCCTAATACTCTTGCTACTACTACTTCACTATTACTACAACTACTACTACTTGAATTACTACTAATTCTACAAATTCTACTAGTACTACAACTAATACTGCTACTACTGCTACTACCACTATTACAACTCCTACTGCAACTACTGCTGCTTGTGCTACTACCATTACTTCTACTAATACTACTATTCCTCCTATGAAAGCTACTACTACTCCTACTACTACGACTATTACTACTACTACTACAATTGATACAAATTCTCCTACTACAACATATAATACTGCTAGTACTACTACTCTTACAACTACAATAATACTTCTACTACTAGTACTACTAATACTACACTTACTACTACTACTACTTCTACTATTACAATAACTACTACTACTACAACTAATACTATAACAACAACAATAACTACTACTACCCTGACTACTACTATTACTGCTACTACTGCTACTACTAGAACTAGAAATTCTACTACCACTTCTACTGCTTCTGCTGCTACTAATACTAGTACTACTGCTGCTACAACTACCGCGGCTACTACTACAACAACTACTGCTACAAGTACAACTACTATTATGACAACAACTACTACTTCTACTATTACTACTATAACTACACTTACAACAACAACTACTACTACTAGTACTACTACTACACCTATTATTACTACTACTTCTGCAACAACAACAACTACTGCAACTCCTATAGCTACTACTACTACTCCTACTAATACTACTATTACTACTACTGCTACTATGAGTACTTCTATCGGTTCTACTACAACTACTACCACTACTACTTCTACTATGACTACTATGACTGCTACTACTACTATTACTACTGCCACTACTACTACTTTTGTTACTGCTCCTACTATGGCTACAACAACAACTACTACTACTGCTCCAACTAGTAGTACTACTATTATTACTACTACTACTACTATTACGACTATTACTATTACTACTACTACAACATCTTGTCCTAGTCCTACTACTACTCCAACTACTACTCCTACTACTAGTACTACTACTAATTCCGCTACTACTCAGATGACAACAACTACTATTATGACTAATACTATTACTACTGCCACTCCTACTCCTATTACTACACCTACTACTACTCCTACAACTACTACTAGTACTACTAGTACTCTACTCGACTATGACTGCCTAACAACTACTGACTACTAGTACTACGCCTAAGACGACTACTCCTACTACTAACTTAACTATCCTACTAACTACTAGACATCTACTACTCAAATGACTACTTCTACTACTATTACTACTACTACTAGAACAACTACCGCTACTATTGTGACTAGTGCTACCACAGAAACTACTACTACTGATACTGCTATTGCTACTGCTAATATGACTACTACTACTACTACTACTACTGATAATAATAATAATAATAATAATAATAATAATAATAATACAACTACTAGTTCTACTACCACTGCTACAACTACTGCAACTACAACTATTACTCAGACTAGTACACCTACTACTACAATTGCAACAACAGCAAAAATTACTACTACTACAGCTACTTCCACAATAACTACCACTATGACTACTACAACTACTACAACTACTACTGCCACTACCACTACTACTACTCCAACAATAACTACTCCTACTCCTACTATTACTAATACTACCACTAGTACTACTACTACACCTATGACTACTACAACTGCTCCTACTGTTGCTACTACTACTCGTACAACTATGACTATTACTACTACTGCCACAATTAATACAAATTCTCCTACTACAACTACTAATACTACTACTACTACTGCTACGACTACTACTCTACTACTTCTCCTACCACTACTACTAATAGTACTATTACTACTACTACTATTGCTGCTGCAACTACTACTACAGCTACTATTACTACTACTACTATTCCTACTAATACTACTACTAATGCTATTGCTACAACTACTACTACTGCTACTACTACAACTACTCCTATTAATACTACAACTACTACTTCTACTACAACTACTGCTACTACTACTATTGCTACTACTACTATAACAATAACTACTACTACTAGTCTAGCTACTATTACAACTATGACAATCACAACTACTTCTCTAGCTACTACTGCCACTACAACAACATCTAGTACTACTACTGCAACCACTATTACTATGACTACTACTACTACTACAACACCTACTACTACCACTCCTTCGAATACTACTATTGCTACTACTACAACTAGTACTACTAATACTACTACTACTACTACTACAACTACTAGTACTACTATTCCTAGCACTACAACTACTACTACAATTAATACTACTAATATGACTACTACCACTACAACCCCTGCCACTACTACGATTACACCCCCCCCCCACTACTCCTACTGCTACTACAACTATTAAAAGAACTTGTACAACAACTTCAACTACTACTACTACTACTGCCGCTGCTGTTGCTGCTGCTGCAACTAGTACAACAACTATTACTATTATTAGTACTTCTACTACTACCACTACTACTACCACCACTACTACTACTGCTGCTACCACTACTAGTGCTGCTAGTGCTACTACTACTACTACCAGTGCTACTACTACTACTCCTACTACTACTATTACTGCTATTACTTCCACTACTACTACTTCTACTACTACTACTCCTACTACTACTACTATTGCCACTACTTCTCCAGTTACTACTAGTACTACAACTAGTACCGCTTCTACCACTACTACTACTGCCACTACTACTGCTACGACTACTACTACTCCTACTGATACTACTATTACTACTACTAAAATAATAACTACTACTACTATTACTACTATTGCCATAACTATTGCTATTCCTACTACTACTACTACTACTACTACTACAACTACTACTAATACTACTACAACTATTAGAATTACTACTATTAAAACAACAACAACTACTAATACTACTACTACAACAACTACTCCTACTAGTTCCACCACTGCTATACTATGACTACTACGATAATTACCATCACTACTACTACTCCTATGACTACTCCTACTACTATTTTTATTGTTGCAACAACAACAACAACAACTACTACTACTATTACTACCACAACTACTACTAGTACTACAGCTACTACTGCTACTGCAACTACTACCACTACTGTTACGACTACTACTACTACTACTGCAACTACTACTACTTCTGCTACTACTACTACTTCTGCTACTACTACTACTATTTCTATTACTACAACTACTATAATCACTACTACTGCTACTATTACTACTACTACTACTATAGCTATTAGAACTGCTACTCCTACTACTACAATTGCTACCACTACTACTACTAGTACTACTATCACTATTCCTACTTCTTCTGCTACTGCTACAACAACTACTACTGCTACTATTGCTGCTAATACTGCTAGAGAAGCAGTAGTAGTAGTAGTACTAGCAGTAGTTGTTGTAGAAATAGTAGTTGTAGTTGTTATGATAGCAGTAGAAGTACTAGTAGTAGTAGTAGTAGTAGTAGTAGTAGTAGTAGTAGTAGTAGTAGTAGTAGTAGTAGTAGTAGTAGTAGTAGTAGTAGTAGTAGTAGTCGTAGTAGCAGTAGTCATTGTAATAGGAGGAGTAGTAGTAGTAGGAGTACTAGTTGTAGGTGTAGTAGTACTCATATTACTAGTGGTAGTAGTAAAAGTAGTAGTAGTTGTTGTTATTATGGTCGAGTAGTAGTAGGAGTTCTAGTAGTCATAGTTGTAGTAGAAGTTGTAGTAGCTCTCGTAGTAGCTTGAGTAAGGGTAGTGGTAATAGTAGTAGTTGTGGAAGTTTAAGTAGTACTAGTAGAAGTAGTTGTAGTAGAAGTCGCACTAGTAGTAGTAGTTACGGTAGTTGCAGTAGTTGTTATAGTTGTAGTAGTAGTTGTTGTTGTTGTTGTTGTTGTAGTAGTAGTTATAGTAGTAGTAGTTATCATTATTGTTGATGTAGTTGTTGTTGTAGTCATAGTAGTAGTAGTAGTAGTCAGTGCAGTAGCTGGTATTAGTAGTAGTAGTAGTAGTAGTCACAACAGTGCAATTATGGTAGAGGCAGAAGCAGTATATGTAGTAGTTGTAGTATTAGTAGTAGTGTTAGTAGTAGTAGTAGAAGGAGGAGGCCAAGCTGTAGCTGTAGTAGTAGTTGTTGTAGGTGTAGTAGTAGTTTTTGTTATTGTAGTCGTAATGGTAGTAGTAGTAGTAGTAGTAGTACTCATAGTAGTAGTAGTCGTAGCAGCAGTAGTAGTATTAGTAGCAAAAGTAGAAGTAGTAGTTGAAGTAGTAGTAGTAGTAGTAGAAGGTGCAGAACAACAACAGCTTTAGTAATAGGAGTAGTAGTAGTAAAAGCTGTAGCAGTAGTAATAGTACGAGTAGTAATAGTAGTTGGAAGAGTAGAAGAAGTTGTAGTAGGAGTACTAAGAGTAGGAGTACTAGTAGCAGTAGTAGGCATAGGAGTGGGAGTAGGAGTAGTAGTTGCAATAGTAGAAGTAGGAGTAGTAGTAGTATTGACAAGAGCAGGAGTAGGAGTAGTAGTTGTAGTAGTTGTTGTTGTTGAAGTAGAAGTAGTATTAGTAGTAGTAGTTGTAGTAGTAGTAGTATTAGTAGTAGTAATAAGTGTAGAAGTAAGAGTAATAGTAATTGGAGCAGTTGTAGAAGTAGTAGTAGTAGTAGTAGCAATTGTAGTAGAAGTGGGAGTTGGAGAAGTAGTAGCAGTTGTACTAGTTATACAAGTAGTAGTAGTAACATTAGCTACAATAGTAATAGTTATGGTAGTATTCCAAGTAGTAATACTAGTACTACTAGTAGTAGTAGTAGTAGTAACAATAGAAGTAGTAGTGGTAATAGTATTAACTATAGTAATAGTACTTGCTATAGCAGCAGTAGTGGTAGTAGTAGTAGGAGTAGTAGGAGTAGTAGTAGGAGTAGTAGTAGTTGTAGTTGTCGGAGGAGTTGTAGGAGTAGGAGTTGGAGTAGCAGTGGGAGTACGAGTTGTAGTAGTAGTATTAGTACTAGTAAGAGTAAGAGTAGTGGTAGTAGCTGGAGTTGTAGCAGCAGCAGTAGTAGTAGTAATAGTCGGGGGAGGAGGAGGAATAGAAGTAGCAGTAGTTGTAGAAATTGGAGTAGGAGTGGTAATAGGATTAGTAGTAGTAGCAATTGTAGTAGTAGTAGGAGTGGCGATAATGGCAGTAGTTGGGGTAGTAGGAATAGTAGGCGCTGTAGTGGCAGCAACAGCAGCAGTAGCAGTTGTAACAATAGTGGTATGAGTTGTAGTAGGAGTACTAGTAGTAGTTGTTGATATTGGTGTAGTAGTAGTAGTAGCTACAACAACAGCAGCGGTAGTAATAGTAGCAGTAGTAGTAGCAGAAGTAGTAGTATTCAGAATAGTAGCAGGAGTTGGAGTTGGAGTTGGAGTAGTAGTAGCGGAAGTAGTAGCAGTACTAGTAGTATTGGTTGTAGTAGTGGTAGTAGCAGT
The DNA here is from genome assembly GCA_005019695.1 of Trichopus zeylanicus subsp. travancoricus. Taxonomy (NCBI): domain Eukaryota; kingdom Viridiplantae; phylum Streptophyta; class Magnoliopsida; order Dioscoreales; family Dioscoreaceae; genus Trichopus; species Trichopus zeylanicus. The sequence continues at coordinate 17,137 of RXID01022134.1, forward strand.
AGTAGTCGTAGTAGTAGTAGTAGGAGGAGGTGGAGGAGGAGTAGTAGTAGTAGCTTTGGTAGTTGTAGTCATAATAAATATAGTAGTCATAGTAGTTGTCGTAGTAGTAGCAGTAGTAGTATTAATAGTAGTAGTAGCAAGGGTAGTCGTAGTCACAGTTGTAGTAGAAGTAGTAGTAGCTTTAGTAGTAGCTCGAGTATGGGTAGTAGTAATAGTAGTAGTTATGGAAGTTGTAGTAGTACTAGTAGAAGTAGTAGTAGTAGTAGTGTAGTAGTACTCGAACTAGTAGTAGTAGTAGTTGCATTAGTTGTAGAAGTTGTAGTAGTTGTAGTAGTAATGGTTGTTGTTGTTGTTGTAGTAGTAGTAGTTATATTAGAAGCAGTAGTTATCATTATTGTTGTTGTAGTAGTTGTTGTAGTCAAAGTAGTAGTAGTAGCACAAGTCGTAATACTATTAGTAGTAGTTGTAGTACTAATAATAGTAGTAGCCACACCAGTAGCAGTAGTAGTAGAAGCAAGAGTTGTAGATTCGGTAGTTGTAGTATTAGTAATAGTGTTAGTAGTAGTAGAAGGAGAACTAGCTATAGGTGTAGCAGTAGTAGTTGTAGTTATAGTAGTAGTAGTTGTTATAGTAGTTGTAGTGGTAGTAGTAGCAGTAGTAGTAGTCGTAGTAGTATTAGTAGTATTAGTAGCAAAAGTAGTAGTAGTAGTATTAGTAGAAGAAGTAGTAGTACTAGTACTAGTAGCAGAAGTATTAGTAGTTGTAATAGTACTAGTAGTAGCAGTAGTAGTAGTAGTGGTGGTGGTGGTGGTGGTGGTGGTAGTAGTAGTAGTAGAAGTATTAATGGTAGTAGTATTAGTTGAAGTAGTAGTAGTAGTAGAAGGTGCAGCAACAGCAACAGCTTTAGTTGTAGGAGTAGTAGTAGTAAAGGTTGTTTATTGCTACGATAGTAATAGTACGAGCTATAGTAGCTGGAATAGTAGAAGTATTTGTTGTAGGAGTTGTAAGAGTAGGAGTACTTATAGCAGTAGTAGGCATAGGAGTGGGAGTAGTAGTAGTTGCAGTAATAGGAGTAGGTGTAGTAGTAGTATTGACAAGAGCAAGAGTTGGAGTAGTAGTTGTTGTTGTTGTTGAAGTAGAAGTAGTATTAGTAGTATTAGTAGTAGTAGTAAGAGTAGGACTAGGAGTAATAGTAATTGGAGTAGTGGTAGAAGTAGTAGTAGTAGTAGGAGTAGTAGTAGCAGTAGGAGTTGGACAAGGAGTAGTAGCAGTTGTACAAGTTATAGAAGTAGTAGTAGTAATAGCAATTGCAATAGTAATAGTTGTGGTTGTAGTAGTAGTAGTAGTAGCATTTGTAGTAGTGCTAGTAGCAATAGGGGTAGTCGTGGTGATAGTATTAACATGAGTAATAGTACTAACAGTAGCAGTAGTAGTCATAGCAATAGTAGAAGTAGTAGCCGTAGTAGTAGGAGTAGTAGTTGTAGTTGCTGGAGGAGTTGTAGGAGTAGGAGTTGGAGTAGGACTGGCAGTACAAGTTGTAGTAGTTGTAGTAGTACTATAGTAGTTGAAGTAGTTACAGGAATTGGAGTATGAGTGGTAATAGGATTAGTAGTAGTAGGAACTGTACTAGTAGTAGGAGTGGCCATAATAGCAGTAGTTGGGTTGTAGGAATAGTAGGCGTAGTAGTGACAACAGTAGCAGTAGTTGCAGTAGTAACAATAGTGGTATTAGTTGTAGTAGGAGTACTAGTAATAGTAGTAGTTGTAGTAGTAGTAGTAGTAGTAGCCACAGTAGCAACAGCAGTAGTAGTAGCAGCAGTAGTAGATGTAGTAGAAGTGGTAGTAGTAGTAGCAATAGAAGTCATAGAAGGAAAACTAGAAGTAGTAGTATTCGGAATAGTAGTAGTAGCAGAAGTAGTACTAGTACTAGTAGTATTAGACGCAGTAGTGGTAGTATCAGTAGTAGTCGTAGTAGTGGTAGTAGTAGTAGGAGGAGGAATAGTAGTAATAGTACCTATAGTAGTTGTGGTCATAGTAAATGTAGTAGTCCTAGCAGTCATCATAGTAGTAGTAGTAGTATTAATAGTAGTTGTAGCAAAAGTAGTAGTAGTAGAGGTAGTAGCGGCAACAATAGTAGCAGTAGTAGTAGTAGAAACAGTAGTAGTAGTAGTTATAAAAGTAGTAGCAGTAGTGGTGGTAGAAGAAGTAGTAGTAGTAGTAGTAGTAGTAGTAGTAGTAGTAACTGTAGTAGTGGTAGTAGTAGTAGTAGTAGTAGTAGTAGTAGTAGTAGAAGTAATAGGAGTAGTAGTAATTCTAGTAGCATAAGCAATAGAAAGTGTATTTTTTGGAGTAGGAATTGGTGTATGAGTAGTAGATGTAGTAGTAGTAGTACTAGTAGTAGTAGTAGTAGTAGGAGTAGTAGGAGTAGTAGTAGTAGTAGTAGTAGTAGTAGTAGTAGTAGTAGTAGTTTTAGTAATAGTAGTAGTAGTAGCAGTAGTTGTACTAAGAATTGCAGCTCTAGTAGCAGGCGTAGTAGAAGTTGTTGAAGTAGTAGTAGTAGTTGTGGTAGTTACAGTAGCAGCAACAGTAGTAGCAATTGTAATAGTAGTAGTAGTAGAAGTAGTTGTAATAGTAGTTGTAGTAGTAGTAATACAAATAGTGGTAGTAGAAGTAGTTGTATTAATAAAGAGAATAAGGAGTAAGATATGGCAGAACTCACAGATAACTATTGAACTTCACTTTGTCTTGTTATTTCTGTCTCTTTGTCTACATACCAGGCTCTCCTTATACAGAAAGCATGGGTTAGATGCACTTCCGATAAGGGGGCATCTACTTTAGCATCTTCTTTACATCCCATCTACTTCACTTTATATCCCATCTAGTTTAGCATCTACTTTACATCTTATCTATACCGCCTTTACAACTCGCATCGAAAGGAAGGCAGTCCTTGCAGCACACATCCAGTACGACTAATCAGATGGAAGGCATATTCACGAATAAAGCAGATCATAGTAAGCATCAACTTTATATCGCATGAGCCTCCCACCGCGCTTCTGAATGTGTGGCTTATAACGGAAAGTTGCCCATCCTGGAGACGGCATCATCAATAAGCTTGATAGCGGTCTATAGTTGCTGGTCAATCTGTTTGGTGGTAGGGTACCAGGTATCCCAAAAATGGTTTTGTGTACTAAGCCGCTTGCACTCCTTCATTTTGATGGAGTGGAGTGCACTGAGTTATTGGAGAGCTTTGGTCACCTTTGCTGCAGCCATCTACTGCATCCTATGGATGTCCTTCCAGACTTCATCATTGCCTCTGAGAGGCATAGGGAGGCAGCCGGAGAGACCGACGAGTTTCTCATATTGCTCATTGAACTGTGTAGCCTCGTCAGAATCTGAGACAATTGCCTTTGTGCTTGGGTGTTGGGGGCATCCTTTACTTCCTGTAGTGCTAGAGCTGGTAGCTCTAGACTACTTAGATCTTCATCCGTTGGCCATCCTGCATAGATTAGATAAGAAATTAAATGGAACAAAGCATCAGCAAGCTGATTGTCTTTGCCATCAATGTGCTCAAAATGTACTGGGTGCCGATCCCAGTAATATAATCAGTGAAGGCAATCAAGCAAATTCTGGAGGGCTTGTTGCCTGGAGACTTATTGAAGAAGTTGATGATGGCTTGATAGTATGTCCTGATGGTTAACTCCTTCCTGTCCAAGTAATATATTTTTAATGCCTCTAAGGAATTCATGACAACATGAATTTCTGCGTCGATTGTGGACTTGGGGGGATTGAATTTCCCACTTGCATATGCACAGACCCTTTCTGATGACTTTGGGTCATGCTTCTGCTTCTTCCATTTATAGATTCCTCCCTATCCCTCCATACAGCCATCTTCCTCCAAAAGGATATAGTCATTTTCAGGGGGAACCTCCAGATCTGGCAGCTCTTGTATTAGCCCTTTGATCTGTCAAACAAGATCCTAGTCTTTCTTATTCCACCTTCTCTCTCTAGTAGGGCTTGTTTTTGTGTATAACGATGCTAGTAACTTTCCCAAGTTGGGAATGTAGTTCCTAGCATAGTTAAGAATCCCCAACCAGGATCTGAGCCCTTTCAAGGTAGTGAGTTCTTGCTCCTTGAACTCTGAGATTTTTCTAATGACATGGGGCTGTAACTTAATTTTTTGGTTCCCAATCATTGTCCCGAGGAACTCCACTTCTGAGACTACTATCTTCATTTTTGTAGGGCTAAGGACAAGCCCATTCTTCTCACAAATCTGAAGCATAACTCGGAGATGCTCTGCATGCTCCCTCTCTGTTTGAGAAAAAACCAAGATATCATCAATGTATACAGCTATAAAAGATTCTGTACCTTGGAAGCAGAGATCCATCTTCCTCTGGAATACAGCAGGTGCATTCTTTAGACCAAATGGCATGACCAGCCATTCATATAGTCCCTCAGGTACCCAAAAGGCTGTCCATTCTATGGAGTTTGGATGCATGGCTACCTGATGAAACCCACTTTTGAGGTCAAACTTGGAATAAATTTTGCTACTGCCTACCCTCTTCAAGATTGTGTTTATTCCCGGGAGACTATATTGATCCTTATTTGTGTTGTCATTTAGCCTCCTGTAGTTGAACACCATTCTCTCCTTCCCCTTTACTTCCTTTCCAGTTGCTGGGTCAATGCTGGTCCCAGAGTTAACAATGATTGCGGTAGTTCGGTGCCTACTTTTGCTTGGCCTGATAACTCCAAGATATCTTAGTCAAATGGCTGGTCATGCCATTTGGTCTAAAGAATGCACGTACTGCATTCCAGAGGAAGATGGATCTCTGCTTCCAAGGTACAAAAGCTTTTATAGCTATATACATTGATGATATCTTGGTTTTTTCTCAAACACAGAGGGGAGCATGCAGAGCATCTCCGAGTTATGCTTCAGATTTTTGAGAAAAATTGGCTTGTCCTTAGCCCTACAAAAATGAAGATAGGAGTCTCAGAAGCAAAGTTCAATAGTTATCTGTGAGTTCTGCCATATCTTACTCCTTATTCTCTATTGTGCTTCTACAATCATCCCACGCGACTCTGGTATCAGAGCTAGATTAAGATATGGAGGAGTAAAAACCCTGAGGTTAAGGTACGATGGTTCTGAGGTAAGGATTCATGATTACCATTCTTTATCTCTTCTAATACCATGTTAAGACTATGAGCTAATATCATAATTGCTAAACTTTAATCCAATTGGTATTATGCGGACTAGGTATTGAGCTTAGCTAGGAAAAAGAACAGGTTCTAACTTGGCAGCCAAGGCAAGAGGCCGTCTGTAAGCCCAAGGGCACACCTGTGTGATCCTGGCTCAAGTTCTAACTTGGTCTGGAACTGCCTTTTGGGAATAATTTTGGTAAATATGAATAATTAGCTCTCATGTCTGAAGCATGGGAAAAATCTATACAGGAATGGTATGAGCACTCCCGAACCTCTAACCTAGAGTACCTTGACCTTACTTGAACCCCGAAAGTTTCCACAAATCAACTAGCCCATAACATTGCTGTAATCTTTGGTAGGGTTTGCCTATCATCAAGAGTTCAATTAAAAAACCTTAAGCAATTACAAGAACAGTGCCAAAATCTTGAGAGAGAAGTGTGGAATTTGAGGTCCTCCTTGAAGGACTTAACAGAAGTCTACTTAAGCAATCAGCCCCTCACCAAGCAGCAAGTCCTAGAACTTGTTGTTGAACTTGCTCAGCAGCATAGTCTAGCTGGGAGAGAAACATCCGGGCCTACTGAAGGCTCGAAAGAAAAGATTGATAAAATAGAAATTCTACTTCTTGGTGCAATCAACAGGCCAAAAGAGGTAAAAGGCCAATTACGAGTTTTCAGGGACCCGGTAAAGATCTTGCAAGAAGAGAAGGAGAAGTTGAAGAACTGATGGCTGCAAGAAGAAGTACATCACAAGCTGTGGCTATACAGGATCTGCCATCAAGCTCAGCTCCAACACCGCTATTTGACGATCAAATACGGGGATACCAGAGGAACCAGCGACGCCTCTACAATGCACGACAAGCTGTGAAAGTGATACAAAGGTGTCTAGCTGGAGAAGCAAGTCCAGCCCACACTCTGGAACAGCAAATTGACCCGCAGGTACAATTAAGGCTTTCAATGTAGGAACGTGCCTCCATAGTACCTGCTAAAGTCCTCTATCACTCACGATGGGATGACGCCCATCATCGAGTGTATATCCACAGATCGGAGGAATCCATACTCAGTACCAATGATAATCAGGTGGACAGGGGCTTCATTCAGGAAGATAGCTATAACCAGCTTCATAGGAGCGGAATGCAGTACATCCACCTTGGGGTATTGCAGGTACACATCCAGATTTTGCATAGGCAAGGGGAAGGCACTCTAGCCTTAATTGTTTTCAGGGATAATTGGTGGTCAGGGGGCCAGGCTATCCTAGCCACCATGGAAGTAGACCTGGCGAAAGGAAGTCAGTTAGTCTATGTTATCCCAGCCCTCATGATGACCATTGAAGACTTCTTTAGGCATATCCAGATCTCAATATTAGCCAGGGGGTACGAGAACTGGAGGGATGGAAATGCAAATTTATTAATCACTAGGGGACTGGTTGGGAGGCTGTCCAACACCCCTAACGTCGGTTTTGCTTATGAGGTGCAAGGCGTCGGGGACTATCTCACAAGTCACGGCGTAAGGACGCTACCTGGACAATGGTACTCTGCAGCTGAACACCAAGGGCGCGGATGGATGATCAGACCATCACGGGTTATCACTCCATTACAACCTACGAAAGTCTATACAAGGACTCTCATGGATGGCATGGTTGCATTACAATTTACCAACTATGCTGCTGCTCCAACCATAAAGGCACCCCATTACAACACCAAAGATGGGGAGATCCAAAGTGATGAGGAAGAGCTAGCTCATGTCATAGTAGTCTGGGCACAAGATGCTGATTTTGAGTAGGATAGGGAGGAATTCAGATACTTCCATCTACTATCACCAGTCTCAGATGGTGATGGTGCCTTTTGCTATCCATCCCAGCAGCCCCCACCAATTGGGGATGAGCCCCCTGATGAGGCGGACGAATTTGTCAACCCCTTTTCAATGAAAGATGGTGAGGTTAGCCCCACATTTTTATCTGACCTTGTGGCTGCAGGTTTTGAGGAACTTATTCCAGAACGAGAACCTGAACCAGAGCTTGAATACCCAACAATGCGGAAACTTTCTGAGAAATTTTATTCAAGTGCAATAACCACAGCAACATCGCCGTACAGGCCACCTGGTGATGCGGCTATGGGGCCTCCAAATTACCCTCCTACAACAAATTTGGGGCCATCTACATCAACACCTATAATTGCTGAACAGGCAACCAGGGCGAGTTTCAAGGGAGGGATGAACAACGAGATGTGGACCCTTCCATCAGCCCAGCAAGCAGGAGGAGCCATGTTCATAATCCCTGAAAAACTTGGCTTGTTCAATGATGCCTTTAGTAGATGGGAGTCTATCACAAGAAACCATGTGGCCAGCCAAGCATTTACTGACCCAGGAGACAAGCTGGAATACATAGAGAACCTCATTGGTGAAAATGAAAAGTTAATATGGATCCAATGGAGGATGAACTATGGAGAAGAATACCAGGCACTAGTTAACTCCGGCGAGGGACAGGAAGGAACTCAGAATATTCTTTCCCAGATGAGAAGAGTCTTTTCCCTGGAAGATCCCACACAGGGTTCAACTTTGATCCAAGAAACTGCCTACAGGGACTTGGAAAGGCTATCATGTGACAATGTCAAAAATATCATTCAATACATGAATGATTACATGAAGCTAGTGGCAAAAACAGGAAGACTCTACGTAGGCGATGAACTGTCGGAGAAGTTCTGGTTGAAAATGCCCGACGACCTGGCTAGAAGAATGAAAGGGGCCTTTGAGGTAAAGTACCTGGGAGTTATTATTGGGGTAATGCCTCACATTTTATTTGCCTACAGATATCTGGAGGAGGAGTGCAAGGACACTGCCTTCAGACGGGCTTTGAAGAACCTGTCCTTCTGCAGCAAAATCCTGATCCCAGGATACTATAGGGATCAGGAGCGAAGAATTGGCCTCAGAATATCAAAGACGTATAAGGTGAAGCCTCATGATTCCCATATACGAATAGAGAAGAGAAAGCATCTTGTCAGAAGTAGAAGGTGCAAGTGCTATCTCTGTGGACAGGAGGGACATTTTGCAAGGGAATGCCCGAATGATTGGAGGAATGTAAAGAGAGTGGCAATTTTTGAGCAGCTCGAGATCCCGGAAGATTGTGATGTCCTGTCGGTCCAGGAAGGGGAAGACCAAAGTGACTCCATATTCAACGTCTCGGAAGGAGAGGATAATGTCGACAAGCTGCAAAAGTCAATTCAAACACTTGTCCACGAAGAAGACATTTGCATGCTCAGGGAGGTAAACGGTGGCTACAGGCCACAGGTATGACTTCCTAAACACCAACTAAATTGTCTCCATAAGTGGCAGCATAATTCTTTTGTACAGCCCCAGGAGGAGAATTGTTCGTGCTGTAAAAGAAAGACCATGCAAAGGGCAAGAATTCACTGCCCTCAGTGTCTTGTCACTGCCTGCAACTTATGTGGGCCTTACTATTTTAAGAAGGAAGTTCCGGTCGCACCTGCAGCACCAGCTCCATTCTTTCCTCAAAAGCTGATCCAGGAGCAACGATACTATATTGCATGGTGTGAGGGAGAAATAACAAGGCAAAGCGAAGTTCAATAGTTATCTGTGAGTTCTGCCATATCTTACTCTGTATTCTCTATTGTGCTTCTACAATCATCCCACGCGACTCTGGTATCAGAGCAAAAGTAGAGGAGTAGGTGTAGGAGTAGGGGTAGTAGTAGGAGCAGTAGTAGTAGTAATAGTAGTAGTAGGAGTAGTAGTAGTCGAGGAGGAGTAGTAAGAGTAGCAGTGGTAGTAGTAGTTGTTGTTATAGTCATAGCTAAAGAAGAAGTACCAATAGTGGCAGTAGTAGGAGTAGTACTAGAGGTAGAAGCTGGAGTAGGAGTAGTAGTAGTTGTTGTTGTTATTATTGTTGTTGTAGTTATTGTAGTAGTAAGAGTAGGAGTAGGAGTAATAGTAATTTGAGTAGTGGTAGTAGTAGTAGTAGTAGGAGTAGTAGCAGTTATACAAGTAATTGAATTGGTAGTAGTAGTAGCAGTGGCAATAGTAGTAAAAGTAGCAATAGTTGTAGTAGTAGAAGTAGAAGTGCTAGCAGTAGTAGTACAAGTTGCAGTAGTAGTAGGAGGAGTAGTAGTTATAGTAGTTGTAGTAGTTATAGTTATCGGAGGAGTGGTAGGACTAGGAGTTGGAGTAGAAGTGGCAGTATGAGTTGTAGTAGTTGTAGTACAAGTACGAGTAGGAGTAGTAGTTGGGGGAGTAGTAGTAGTAGTTGTTGTTATAGTAGTAGTAGTATTAGTAGGCGGAGGAGGAATAGTCGTAGTAGTAGTCATAGGAGTTGGAGTACGAGTGGTAATCGGAGTAGTTGTAGTAGAAATAGTAGTAGTAGTAGGAGTTGCAGTAATAGTAGTAATTGGAGTAGCAGGAGTAGTAGGGGTACAATAGCGACAGTAGTAGTAGCAGCAGTAGCAGTAGTAGCAGTAGTAATAGTAGTGGTAGTTGTTGTAGTAGTAGTAGTTGTTGTAGCAGTTATAATAGCAGCAGCAGCAGTAGTAGAAATAGTTTTAGTAGTAGTGGTGGTTGCAGTAGAAGTCGTAATAGCAATAGTAGAAGTAGTATTAATTGGTATATTAGTAGGAGTAGGAGGTGGAGTTGGAGTAGTAGTGGTAGAAGTAGTAGTAGTACTAGTAGTATTTGTCATAGTTGTAGTAGCAGCAATATTAGTAGTGGCAGTAGGAGTACTAGTAGTAGTAGCAGTTGTACTAGTTGTAGCCGTAGTAATGGTAGCAATCATAGTAGTAGTAGTAGTAATAGCAGAAGTACTAGTAATTGTAGTAGTAGTGGTAGTAGTATGAGTAGTAGGAGGAGTAGTAGTATTAGAGGTAGTAGCAGTGGCAGTAGTAGCAGTAGTCCTAGCTGGAGGAGGAGGAGGAGGAGGAGTAGTAGTAGTAGCAGCAGCAATAGTAGCAGTAGAAGTAGTAGTTGTAGTAGAGTAGTAGTAGTAGTAGTAATAGTAATAGTAGTAGTAGTAGTATTAGCAGTAATACTTGGAGTAGTAATTCTAGTAGCATAAGTAACAATAGGTGTAGTTTTAGGAGTAGCAGTTGGTAGATGAGTAGTAGAAGTAGTAGCACTACTACTAGTAGTAATAGTAGTAGTAGTAGTAGTAGTAGTAGTAGAAGGAGGAGGAGTAGGAGTTGTAGTAGCAATAATAGCAATAGTGGCAGTAGTACTAGTAACAGTAGCAGTGGCAGCAGTAGCAGTAGTTGTAGCACTAGTAGCAGTAGTAGTTGCACTTGTAGTAGTTGTAGAAGTAGTTGTGACAGTAGTTATAGTAGTAGTAGTAGTAGTAGCGGTAGTAGCAGTTATAGTAGTAATAGGAGTAAGTTTGGGAGTTGGGGCACTAGTAGGAGCAGTAGTAGTTGTAATAATAGTAGTAGGAAAAGGAGGAGGAGTAGTAGTAGTCGGAATAGTAGGAGTAGCGATAGAAGTAGTAGCAGCAGTAGTAGTAAATGTAGTAGAAGTAACAGCAGTAGTGGCAGTAGTAATAGTGGTAGAGTAGTAGTAGCAACAATAGTAGTAGTAGCAGTAATTATCGCAATAGTAAGAGTAGTAGGTGTAGTAGTAGTAGTAGTAATAGTAGCAGAAAAATTAGTAGCAATAGTAGTAGTAATAGTAGTAGTAGTAGTTTTTGTAGTAATAGGTGCAGTAGTAGGTGTAGTACTAGTTATAGCACTAGTAGAAGCAGAAGTAGTAGTAGTAGTAGTAGTAGTAGTAGCAGTAGTAGTGTTTGTAGTAATAGGTGTAGTAGTAGTAGTGCTTGTAGTAGTAGTAGTAGTAGTAGTCATAGTTGCAGTAGCAGTATTAGCAGTAGCAGAAGTACTACTACTACTACTAGTAGTAGTAGTAGTAGTAACAATAGAATTAGTTGTTGCAGTGGTAGTTATAGTAGTACTACTAGAAGTAGTTGTAGAAGTAGTAGAAGTACTAGTGGTAGTAGCAGTAGTAGTAGTTGAAGTAGAAGTACAGGTAGTAGCAGCAGCAGTAGTAGTAGTAGTAGTTGTTGTTGTTATTATTGTTGTAATAGAAGTAGGAGTAGTTGTAGTATTAGTAGGAGTTGCAGCCACAACAGCAGCAATAGTAGTTGTTGTTGTAGTAGTAGTAGTAGAAGTAGTAGCTATACTAGTAGTAGTAGCAATAGCACTAGTAGGAGTGGAAGTAGTTGTAGCAGTAGTAGTACTTGTAGCAGTGGTAAAAGTAGTAGTAGCATTAGAAGTAGTTGTACTACTTGCTATAGTGGTAGCAGTACAAGTTGTAGTACTAGTAGTTGTAGCACTAGTAGTAGTTGTTGTAATAGGAGTTGGTGTAGGAGTAGGGGTAGTAGTAGTAATAGTAGTATTAGGAGTAGTAGTACTAGTTGGAGTAGTAGGAGTTGATATGTAAGTAGTAGTTGTAGTAGAAGTAATCATGGAACTAGAATTAGTAGCAGGAGTAGTAGTGATAGTAGTAGCAGCAGTTGTAGTAATGTTGGTGATAGTAGCAGTGCTAGTCATAGCAATAGTATTAGTAATAATAGTAGTAATAGCAGTAGGAGTAGTAATAGTTGTCGAAGTACTTTTAGCAATAGCAGTAGTAATATTAGTAGTAGTTGTAGTACTTGTAGTCGCAATAATAGTACTAGTTGTAGTAGTAGTAGTAGTAATAGTACAAGTAGTAGTTGTTGTAGTTGTAGTAGTAGTAGTAACAACCGTAGCAGTAGTAGTGGTAATTGTAGTAGTAGGAGGAGGACTAGTAGTATCAGTAGTAGTAGTAGTAGGAGTTGCTGCCGCAACATCAGCAGCTGTACTAGTTGTTGTAGTACTAGTATTAGATGTAGTAGCAGTAGTAGGAGTTGTAGCCGGAACATCAGCAGCCATAGTAGTAGTTGTAATAGTAGCAGCAACAATAGTTGTAGAAGTACCAATATTAGTAGTAGTAGTAGAAGTAGTAGTAGTAGTACTAGTAGCAGTAGTAGAAGTAATTGTAGTAGTAGTTGCAATAGTGGTAGAACAAGTAGTAGTAGTAGTAGTATCGGTAGTAGCAGTCGTTATTGTAACAGGAGTTTGTTTAGGATTAGGGGTAATAATAGAAGTAGGTGTAGTAGTAGTAGCAGTAGTAATAGGATTAGTAGGAGTACTAGGTGTACTAGTAGTAGAAGTAGGAGTAGTAGAAACAGAAATAGAAGTAGTAGCTATAATAGTAGTAATAGTAGTAGCAGAAGTTGTAGTTGTAATAGCAGTTGTAGGAGGAGGAGGAGTAGTAGTAGCAGCAGCAGTAGTAATAGCAGTTGTAGGAGGAGTAGTAGTAGTAATAGCAATAACAACAACAATAGTACTAATGTAGCAGTAGTAGGAGTAGTAGTTGTTGTAGAAATAATAGTAATAGTAGTAGTAGCAATAGTACTATTAATAATCGTGGTAGTAGTAGTATGAGTAGTAACAGTAGTAGTAGTACAAGCGGTAGTATGAGTGGAAGTAGGAATACGAGTAGACATCATAGTAGCCATAGTAGGAGTAGGAGTAGTTGTAGTAGGCGCAGGAGTAGTAATATTAGTAGTAGTAATAGGAGTGGTAATTGTAGTAGTAGTAATAGTAGGAGTACTACTAGTAATGCTACTACTTCTACTTGTACTACTAATGCTACTGCTTCTATTGCTACTAACTACTGCAACTACTTCTACTACTACTACTACTAATACTATTACTACTACAACTACAGTTACTGCTACTGCTACTACTTCTGCTGCTACAACTGCTTGTAATACACCTACCACAACCACAACTATTACTAATAGCACTACTAGGATTACTCCTACTAGTACAATTAATACTACCATTATTACTTCAACTACTGCTACTACTACTCCTCCTACTACTACTACTATTACCACTACCACTATTACTACTACTACTACTAATACTTTTGCTTCTACTAGTACTACTGCTGCTGCTACTACTACTGCTACTGCTATTGCCACCATTGCTGCTGCGACTACTGCCATGGATACGAGTGTTGCTGCAAGTTCTACTACTACTACAACTACTACCGAAACTACTACTACTATGACTATTACTACTACTACTACTACTACTACTACTACTGCTGCTGCTACTAGTAGTACTATTGAGGCTACTACTAGTACTATTGAGGCTACTACTCCTCCTCCTAATAGAACTGCTCTAGTTACTAGAACAACAACTATTACTACTACGGCTACTTCTACTACTACTGCTACTACTACTACTACCACCACTACTACTACTACTACTACTACTAATGATGTTGCTACTATTGCAACTACCACTACTGCTGCAACTTCTGCTACAAGTACTACAGCTACTACTTCTACTGCTACTACTTTTGCTACTCTAACTACTACTCCTACTACTGCTACTACCACAACAACTACTACTATTACTGTTGTTGTGGCTGCTGGTACGGCTGCTATTATTACTACTACTACTACTACTCCCTTTACTACTGCTATTGCTACTACATCTACTACTATTACTACTACTACAACTGCTACTATAGCTACTACTACTGCTGCTGCTGCTACTCCAACTGCTACTGCTGTTACAACCATAACGAATACTACTATTATTGCTACTACTGCAGCTTCCACAACAGCAGCTACTTCCACCACTACTACAATGACTACTACCATCACTACTACTTCTACTACTACTGCTAATAGTATTGCTACGACTACAACAACTACTACTGCTGATATGACTGCTACTACTGCTACTGCTTCAACTACAACTCCTGCTGCTGCTATTGCTGCTCCAGCCGCAACTACTTGTACTACTACTTCTACTACAACTGGCATGACTCCCACTCCCACTTCTACTACTGCTGCTACTGGTACTACTATTACTACTACTACAACAACTACTGCTACTATTACTACTATTTATACTAATAGTACAACTTCTACAACTATTTCTTCAACAACTATTACTACTACTAGTACTACTCCTACAACTACGACAACTACTACTACTTCTACTTCTCCTACAACTACTGCTACTGCTACTGCTACCGCTACTGCTACCGCTAGTATTACAACCAGAATAACAACTACTACTACAGCTACAACAACTACTACTGCTACTACTGCTACTACCACAACTGCTACTACTGCCACTTCTGCTGCTACTACTACGTCTGCTACTACTTGCTATTTTGACTACTTCTCATACTACTACAACGACTGCTACTACTACTACTGTTACTACTACTGCTGCTACTACTACGTCTGCTACTACTACTACTGCTACTACTACTGTTGCTTCTACTACTACTACTACTTGCACTACTACTTCTTCTGATACTACTACCACAATTACTACCACTACTACTAATAGTACTACTTCTACAATTACATCTACTGCTACTACTACTATTGCTTCTCCTACAACTACAACGACAACTTCTACTACTACTCCCACAAATACTACTACTGCTACTACTAGTAGTATTACAACTGCTACTACTACTACTACTCTGGCTACTACTACACTACCACAACAACCACTATTGCTACTACTGCTACTACTACTACTACTACTACTATTGCTGCTACTGCTACTTCTATTGCTACTGCTACTACTATTGCTACTTCTACTATTACAGCTACTACTACCACTACTACTAGAGCCCTGACTACTACTACTACTATAGTTACTACTACGGCGGCTACTACAGCTATTACTACCACTACTATAACTGCTACAACCATTACTACTGCTACTGCTACTGCTGCTGTTGTTGTTGCTACTAACACTAATACTACTATAATAACTACTACTTCTACTAATACTACTGGTACTACTACTGTTATGATCGACAGTATCCCTACTGCAACTACTACTACTCCTATTACTACTCCCACTACTATTGCTGCTACTACTACTATTATAGCTACCAGTACTCCTACTACTACTACTACTGCTACTGCGATTGTTGTTACTACTACTACTAATATTAGTATTACTACTATAACTACTGCAGCTGTTGCTATAGTTACTACTACTATTACTAGAACTACTACTATGGCTACTGCTAGAGCTATTGCTACTGCTATGATTACTACTAATATAGCTGCAGCTACTACTATGGCTACTACTCTACTACTACTACTCCGACAGCCAATACTACTACTACTAATGCTCTGGCTGCTCCTACAACTATTGCCACTACTATTGCAATAACTACTACTACTACTAACACTACTACTGCTACTACTTCAACTACTACTGTTCCTGCTACTGCAAATGCTACTCTAACTACTACTCTTACTACTACAGCTACTGCTACTTCTATAGCTACTACTATTGCTACTCCTACTACTAGTCAACTGCTGCTGCTACTACTGCTGCTGCTTTTACTCTTACTTCTAATACTGCAACTACTACTATTGCTACTACTACTACTACTACTATTACTATAGTTGCTATTGCTGCTATTACCGCAACTACTACGGCTGCTACTATTGTGACTACTATTATAACTATTACTACTACTACTACTACTAAGACTACTACTACTACTACGATGACTACTATTACTACTACTAATTCTGCTGCTATTGCTACAACTTCTACTACGACTACTACTAAAACTAACTAAAATACTACAGCAACTACTCCTACTTCTGCTAATACTATTGCTACTACTACTACTGTTACTACTACTACTACTACTGTTACTTCACACACTACTACTACTGCAACAACTACTACTCCTACTAGTACTGCTGCAACTGCTACTACTACTCCTACTATTGCTGCTACTCCTACTACTACTGCTACTACTACTACTTTTGCTACTGCTACAATTGCTACTATTATTGTTACTACTACTACAAAAATTAGTACTACTACTACAACTGCTGCGGCTACTGGTACTGCAACTACTCCTACTACTAATACTACTACTGCTATTACAACTACTACTGCTAGTGCTATTGCTCCTGCAATGAATACTACTACTACAACTGCAGCTACTACTACTGCTACTACTATTGCTACTACTACGACTTCTGCTAGTCCTACTACTACTGCTATTGCTGCTACTACGACCACTACTATTAGTATTACTTCTACTACTACTAATGTTGGTCCTGCTCCTACAACTACTGTTACTACTACTAGAACTACTACTACTACTACTAATCCCACTACTAGCACGACAACTACTACTACTACTACAACGGATGCTACTACTAGTAACACTACTACCAGTACTACTGCTACTGCTACTGCTACTACGGCTACTACAACTGCTACTACAGCTATTACTACTACTACTGCTACTACTACGGCTATTGGTAATGTTGTTACTACTACTACTACAATTACAACCGCTAGTTCTACTGCAACTACTACTACTATTGCAACTACTACTTTTGTTACTACTAATACTACCACTACTACTAATACTACTGCCCCCTTCTACCACTACTATCATTGCTACTACTACTAATCTTGCTGCAACTATTACCACTACTTCCCCTACTTCTACTACTTCTACAACTATTACTGATAGGACAACTACTGGTTCTATAACAACAACTACTACTACTATTACCACGACTACTACTACTTCTGCTACTACTACTACTTCTACAACTACTACAAAAACAACACTACCACCACGACTACAACTGCTACTTCTAATACTACTATCCGAACTACCACTTCTACTCCTCCTACAACTACTACTCCTACTGCTTCTACAGATACTACTACAGCTACTACTAGTACTGCTACAACTATTGCCACTACTAGTACTACTATTACTACTGCTGCTGCTACTAACGCTACTACTGCTACTACTACTACTACCACAACTACTATGATAGCAACTACCACTACTACTACTGTTGCTATTGCTACTCCAACTACTTCTCATACTACTACAGCTATTGCTAGTACTACTGCTACTACTAGTACTGATAGTGCTACTTTTACTACTACTGCTGCTACTTTTGCTGCTTCCACTATTACTGCTACTACTACTACTACTACTACTACTACTACTTTTATAACTACTGTTACTACTGCTACTGCTAATTCTAATACTACTACTACTACTACTACTACTATTGCCCATACTGCTGTTACCACTAATATTAAAAGTATTGCAACTTATAGTTCTTCTACAACAACTTCTACTACAACAACTACTACTACTTCTCCTACAACTGCAACAACTACTACTACTACTTCTCCAATAACAACTACTACTAGTAGTGCTACAACTGCTACAACTACTGTTGCTGCTTGTAGTACTACTATTGTGGCTGCTACAACTGCTGCTTCTACTGCTACTACTATTATTATTGCTAATACTACTAGTGATATTGCAGCTATTGCTAGTACAACTATTACTATTACTACAAATGAAATTAATACTACTAATACTACTATTACTACTACTGCTACTACTGCTACTACAAGTACTATTATTACTACTACAATTGCTACTACTACTATTTCTATTACTCCTATTATTTCTTCTACAACTTCTACTTCTACTACTATTATTATTACTACTACTACTATTACTACTACTACTACTACTACTACTACTACTACTACTACTACTAATACTACTACTACTGCTGCTGCTGCTGCTACTACTAATACTACTAATGCTAATGCTACTTCTGTTGCTACTACTACTATTGCTTCTACCACCACCACCACCACTACTACTACTACTATTACTACTAGTGATGCACTACTAACACTATTACTACTGCTTCTACAAAAATCACTACTACTACTACTACTACTACTACTACTACTACTACTAGTGTTGCAACTACTAACACTACTACTACCGCTACTTCAGCTATTACTGCTCCTACTACTGCCACTACTACTGTTGCAACTGCTGCTGCGGCTGTTGCTATGACTAATACGACTTCTACTTTTATGACTATTACTACTACCGCTACTGCTCCTATTGTTACTACTACTACTACTGCTACTACTTCTGCTACAACAATAATAGCTACTTCTGCTACTACTGCTACTACTACTGCTATTGCTAGTACTACTACTATGACTACTACAACTACTTCTGCTAGAACTACTACTTCTACTGCTACTGCTACAATAACTACAACTAATACTGCTACCACTACTACTCCTCCTCCAACTAGTACTATTACTGCTACTATTGCTGCTAATGTACTATTACTACTACTTCTGCTACTACTACTACTATTACTACTACTACTACTCCTCCTAGTCCTGCTACTATTACTTCTACTACTACTACTACTACTTCTACCTCTACTAGTACTACTACTACAACAGCTACTACTGCTGCTACTACTATAGCTACAACTACTGCTATGACTACTACTATGGCTACTAGTGCTGCTGCTACTTCTACTACTCCTACAACAACTGCTACTACTACTACTACTATTACTACTACTATTATTGTTACTACTAGTACTACTATTTCCACTAATGCTACTACTACTGCTACTACTTCTACTACTACTACTACTAGTACTACTACTACTGTAGCTGCTGCTACTACTGCAACTGCTACTACTATTGCAATAACTTCTGCTACAACTGCTACAAGTACTACTGCTACAACTTCTACTGCTACTACTTCAGCTTCTACAACTACTATTACAACTACTGCTATGACTACCACTACTCCTAACTACTACTACTATTACTACTACAACAATAACAACTACTGCTACTGCTACTACCTCTACTTTTGCTACTGCTACCACTAAGTACTATTGCTACTATTTCTACTCCGGCTATTGCTTCTACTACTAAGATAACTACTACTACTACTACAACTACTATGGCTGCAACTACTGCCACTGCTACTACTACTTTTGCTACTAGTACCACTACTGCTATTGCTAATACTACTAATACAACAACTACTACTACTACAGCTACAACTGCAGCAACTGCTGCTACCATTAATTCTACAACTACTGCTACTACCACTGCAACTTCTACTACTGCTGCTTCTACTACTACTGCTACTATTGCTACGACTGCTGCTACTACTACTGCTGCTACGACGGCACCTAGTGTTGTTGCTTGTACTACTACTATTAAAAATACAACTACTGCTATTACTATAACTACTACTACTCCTTCTAGTACTGCTACTACCGCTAGAACTACCACTTCTCATACAACTACTAATGCTACTATTATTACAGCTACTGCTACTACTACTTCACCTACAATTACTACTAGGTCTAGTACTACTTCTATTACTACTTCTACAAGTACTCCTGCTAATACTACTACTACTATTGCTACTTCTACTACTGCGACTACTTCAAATAGTACTACTGCTTCTTCGGCTACTAGTACTACACCTGCTAGTACTATTGCAACAGCTGCTACCCCTGCTGCTAAATCTACTACTACACTACCACTACAGCTACTACCGCTATCACTACTAATACTAAAACTTTTGCTGCTTCTACAACTGCAACAATTGTTACTATTGCTACTACTGCTCCTACTGCTACTACAACTACTATTACTACTGCTACAACTACTACAACCACTTCTACTAGTACTACTACTACTACCACTACTACTATTGCTAATACTGCTACTTCCACTACTACTACCACTATTGCTACTACTACTACTACAACAACAACTTCTCCTACAATAACAACGACTACTACTACTCCTCCAACCACCACTAGTAGTACCACTACTTCTGCTGCTGCTGCTACTACTGCTACTGCCACGGCTGCTACTGCTACTTTTACAACTACTACTACTGCCATTACTACTACTATGACTACTATTAATACTTCTATTACTACTACTTCTACTAATACTACTAGTTCTACAACTACTACTACTTCTCCTACTACCTCTCACACAACGACAACAACAACTACTATTAGTACTTTTCCTACAACTCCTACTACTGCTATTTCTACTACTACGACTACTACTTCTACTACTGCTACTCCTACTACTACTACCAAAACTACTACTATTGCTACTATTGCTGCTACTACTACTACTGCTACTATTATTCCAACTACTTCTCATACTACTATAGCTACTACTTCTCCTACTACAACTAATACTGGTACTAATACTTTTATTGATACTGCTAGTACTACTACTGCTATTGCAACTTCTACTACTACAGCAACTACTACAGCTACTTCTACTATTTCTGCTACAACAGCAACTACAACTATCGCTATTACCGCAACAACAACAACTACTACTACTATTGCTACTGCGGTTACTACTACCACTAGTACAACTACTACTACTGTGACTACTACTACAATTACCACTATTACCACTACTATGGTTGCTACTATTGCTGTTACTACTACTACTACTACTATAACTACTACTGCTACTACTTTTGCTACTGCTACTATGACTTCTACTATGAATAATAGTAATACTAAAGCTACTACTACTATTACCACAACTGCTACAACAACTACTACCTCTGCTAATACTACTGCTATTACTACTACAACTACAACTGTTACTGCTACTACTGACACTACTGCTACTGCTACTACTACTACTACTCGTACTACTACTTCTACAACCACTACTAGAACTGCTACTGCTACTACTGCTAGTAATACTACAACTACTACTTCTGCTACTAATACTACTACTACTTCTACAACTACCACTACTAGTATGATAACCACCACTACTACTACTGCTGCTACTACTACTATTACTATGGCAACCACTACTAATAATAGTACTTCTACTATTACTACTGCTACTACTGCTACTGCTGCTCCCCCTCCTACTACTACCACTTCTACTGCTGCTACTACGACTACTACTTCTACCACTACTATTGCTACTGGTACTGCTACTACTGCTGCTACTATAATTACTACCGCTACTACTACTGCTACTACTATTGTGCCTGCAACTACTAATATTACTATCACTACTAATACTACTACTCCTACTACTTCTACCATTGCAGCTATAACTACTGCTGCTGCAACTATTACTACTACTTCACCTACTTCTACTACTTCTGTACCTACTACTTCTATGGCTACTACTGCTTCTACAACTACTACTACTACTGCTGCTACCATGACTACTACTGCTGCTACTACTACTACTACTACTACTACTACTTCTACTTCTACTACTTCTACTACTTCTACTATTACTTATACTACTACTACTACTAGTACTACTACTGCTACTGCTCATACTACTACTGTTGCTACTACAACATCTACTGCTACTACCTCTTCTACAACTATTGGAACTACTACTAATAGTAGTACCACTACGAATACTACTCCTATAGCTATTACTACTAGTACCACTACTAATACTACTCCACCTCCTCCTCTAGCCAATACTACTTCTACAACTATTGCTACTGCTTCTACCGCTCCTACTACTACTACTCAACCACCTACTACTACAACTACAATTGTTGCTACTACTTCTGCTACTTCTACTACTATAACTACTAGTAGTAGTACTACTACAACTGCTACTGCCACTGCGACTAGGCCACTATGGCTATTGCTTCTGCACAGCTACTTCTATTACCACCACTACTACTACTGCTACTACTACACCTACTACTACCACTACAGCTACAACTGCTACAACCACTACTACTACTACCACTACTACTTGTCCTACTACTACTACTACTACTACAACTGCAACTTTTCTTACTACTACAACTACTGCTAAGACTACAACTATGACAACTATTAGCTACTACTACTACTATTGCATCTGCTTTACCTGCATTGCTACTAATACATCTACTACTACTAAAACTGCTACTTCTGCTACTATTGGTACTACTACTACTTCTCGTATTACCACTACCTCAGCTACGACTACTACTGCTGCTGCTGCTGTTGTCAATATACTACTACTGCTTCTGCTACAACTACTACTATTACTATTGCTACCGCTACAGCTGATATTGCTACTATGGGTACTATTACTATTACTACTGCTATTACTACTACTACTTCTGCTAATGCTACTGCTCCTACTACTAATGCTGCTACTGGCACTCCCACTACCACTACTAATACTACTACTACTTCTACTACTACTGCTACTATTGCTACTACTACTCCAACTAGTACAATTACTACTACTATTCCTACTATTGTACTATTACTACTACAACTACTACTACTCCTAATCCTACAACTGTTACTTATAATACTAGTACGACTACTACTACTACCAGTACTACTCCTCCAACTACTACAACTTCTACTTCTACTAGAACTACAACTAATGTTGTGGCTTGTACTGCTATTGATGCTGCTGTTACTACTATTACTGCTATTAGTGCTTCTACGAGTGTTGCTCCTACTTCTACAACTACAGGCACTACTGCTACTACTTCTACTGCTACTACTACTGCTGCTACTACTGCTACCGCCATAACTACTATTATTACTACTACTAATCTGAATACTACTACTTCTACTAATACTGCTACATCAACTATTACTACTACAACTACTACTGCTACTACTGCTACTGCTACTAGTATTACTATTAAAACTACTAATCCGAATACTACTACAACTACTTAAACTATTACTACAACTGCTACTACTAC
>RXID01022134.1:45000-134868 GCA_005019695.1 Trichopus zeylanicus subsp. travancoricus
CTACTACTACTACAACTACTGCTGCTACTTCTAGTACTACTGCTCCTACTACTGCAATTACAAATAATCCTACTGCGTCGACTACTACTTCTACCACAACTAATACTTTTGTTACTAGTAATACTACTACTCCTTCTACTACTACTACAATAGCTACTAATTATGCTGCTGCTACTGCTATTACTACTAGCGCTATTGCTACTACTATGACTATTGCTACTACTGCTATAGTTACTACTATGGCCACAACTACTACTGCTACTACTACAACTGCTAGTACTACTACTACTACTATTGCTGCTACTACTGGTACTCCCACTAGTGTTAATCCTACTACTACTAATGCTGCTACTTCTCCTACAACTAGCACTACTAGTACTACTACTACTACTTCTTCTAAAACTACTTTTGCTTCTATAGCTACCGCTACCAGTACGACATCTACTACTTCTATTATTACTACTGTTACTAGTACCACTACTACAGCTACCGCTACTACTATTACTACTTCTACAGCTACTACTACTACTGCTACTGGTGCTCCTACCACTACTGCTACTAATACTTCTACTGCTACTACTACGACTACTACTGCTGCTACTTCAACTTCTACTACTGTTACTATTACTTCTATTACTACTGCTGCTACTATTACTACTATAATCACTCTTGTTGCTACAACCGCTACTACTTACGCTACTTCAACAACTTCTTCTTTGCTACAAATAATACTACTACTAATACTACTACTCCTTCTACTACTGCTACCACTTCTACTACTATTGCTTCTACAGCTATCGCTACTACTTCCCCTACTTCTACAACTTCTGCAATAACTACTGCTATGGCTACAACGTCTTCTACAACAATTGCTATTACTACTACTACCATGACTTCCATTACTACTATGACTATTGGTACAACAACTACGATAATTAGAACAACAACAATACAGCAACAACTACTACTAATAATAATAATAATACTACTACTAGTACTACTACTTCTACTACTCCTACAGTGACTACTACTAGTACTACTACTCCTCCTCCTCCTCCGCCTCCTACTACAACAACTACTACAACAACTACTGCTACTGCATCAACAGCTGCTACAACTACCAATCCTACTACTACTACTATTACTACCACTATTACTTCTACTACAACTAATATTACCACTTCTACTATATCTACTAGTACAAATACTACAAGTAGTAGTAGTACTACTATTAGAACTATGACTACAAATACTACGACCACTGCTTCTGCACTACTACTTCTGTTACCACTACTACTACTACTGCAACTACTACTATTATTACTCCAACAGCTTCAACCGCTACTACTGTGACTTCTACTACCACTATTGCTAGTCCTAGTACCACTACTTCTACTACTACTACTTTCGTACTACTACTACTGCTGCTAAGACTACAACTATGACTACGACTGCTATGACTGCTACTACAAATTCTACTTCACCAACTATTACTGCAAATACTTCTACTACTAGTACAACTACTGCTACTGCAACAACAACTAAGCTATTACTGCTACTTCTCATATTACCACTGCTTCAACTACAACTACTACAATAACTACTACTAATGCTACTACTACTACTACAAGTACTACCACTACTGCTGCTGCTGCTGCTGCTGCTGCTACGAGTACCACTACTACTACTACTACTACTTCTTCTTCTTCTACTTCTTATGCTGCTCCTACTACTACTACTACTTCTTCTACTTCTTATGCTGCTCCTACTACTACTACTACTGTTACTACCACTAATACTGCTACTACTGCTACTAATACTCCAACTACTACCATTGCTGCTAATATTGTTACTAATGTGCTGTTGCTACTACTACTACTACTATTACGCCTAGACCAACTACTATTACCTCTACTATTATAACAACAACAACAACAACTACTACTACTACTACTTTTATTTCTACTAGTACAACAACTACTACTGTTGCTGCTGTTGCTACTACTGCTACTATTATGAGCACTACGTCTGCTGCTATTACTGCTTCTACTACAACTATGAGTGTTACTGCTACTACTACTACATATACGAGCATTGCTACTACTTCCAATGCAACTACACAAACTACTGCTGCTACTACTACTACTAGTACTACTAATACTGCAACTGCTATTGTTACTACTACTACCAATACTACTTCTACTATTACTATGACATCTGCTACTTCTACTAATGCTACTACAATTGCTACTACAACAACAACAATAACTATTGCTATTGTTCTTGCTGCTACTCATCAATAGCTACTACTTTGATAGCTACGACTACTACTAGTACTAATGCTACTAGTTCTATTGCTACTTCTTCTACTACTACTAATACTGCTACTCCTACTACTATGATGACTACTACTACAGACTATTACTACTACAACTAGTGCTACTACTACTACTGCTACTACTACTACTACTACTACTACTACTACTACTACTACTACTACTACTAACAGCTATTACTACTAGTTCTACTACTACTACTGCTACTACTACTACTGCTTCTGCTATAATTGCTACCACTGCTACTACTACCACTACTGCTGCTACTACTGCTACTATGCCACTACTACTACTGCTACTACTACTACTATTGCTTCTACTGTTGCTACTAATGCTACTATAGTAGCTATTGGGGGAGCTAAAAGAGTGTCGAATCGGAATAATATAGTGAGCCAAACACCAAACCATCCCAAAAGCTTAAGCTCATGGGATATGGGCCTCTTTCACTATATATATTAGACTCTATCTATCCAATATCTGATGTGGGACTAATTCATCACACCTAACATTATAACAATCTCCCCCTTCAGGTGTGATTTGACCACATCAATTGTAATCACTCTTAATCAAGAACTCTTTTACTCGACCAGTTCCACCGTGTGACCCATACCAACAGGTTTTTGTCTTGTTCTTTTAATTTTTTAAGAGAAACTAACATGCGACTCAATTTAATCGCACCATCATGATAATTTTGTTCTTAAGAGTTTACACAGCTTCGAACCTGAAGCTCTAATACCACTTGTTGGGGGAGCCAAAAGAGTGCTGAACTAAAATAATATAGTGAGCCAGACATCAAACCATCCCAAAAGCTTAAGCTCATGGGATATGGGCCTTTTTCACTATATATATTGGACTCTATCTATCCAATATTTGATGTGGGACTAATTCATCACACCTGACATTATAACAAGTAGCTTCTACTACCACTACTTCCATAACTACTGCTACTACAATGGTAACTTCTACTAGTACTACTACCACTATTACTCCTACTACTACAACTACTACTTCCACTACTACTACTAATATAGCAGTAGTGGTAGTAGGAGTAGCATTAGTGGCTGCAATATTATTAGCAGTAGTAGTAGTAGCAATAGTAGTAGTTGTAGAAGTAGCCGTACTAGTAGTAGTAAGTAACAACAAAAGTAGTAATAGTAGTAGTCAAGTTGGTAGTAGTAGCGATAGTAATAGTAGTAGAAGTAGCTATTGTAGTAGTAGGAGTAGGAGTAGTTATAGTAGTGGTAGTAGTAGTAATCATAGAAGTAGTAAATGTAGTTATTGTAGTATTTGTATTAGTCATAGTTGAAGGAGTAGTAGAAGTGGTAGTAGCACTAGTAGTAGTAGTAGTAGCTGTAGCAGTATTAGGAGTAATACCAGTATCAATAGTAGTAGGCGGAGGAGTAGTAGTAGTTATTATTGTTGTTGTAGTAATAGTAGGAGTAATAGTAGTAGCAGTAGGAGTAGTTGTAGTAGTAGAAGTAGCCCAAGTAGTAGTAGTAGTAATGGTTGCAGTAATAGAGGGAGTTGTAGGAGTAGTAGTAGGAATCATTGTGGGAGTAGGAGTAGTAGGAGCAGGAGTAGGAGCTGCAATAGCAGCAACAACAGTAGTAATAGTAGTAGTAGTAGGAATTATAGTAGTAACAGGAGTAGTAGTAGTAGCAATCATAGTTGTAGTAGTAATAGTAGTAGTTGTAGTTGAAATAATAGTAGCATTTGAAGTAGCAGTGGCAGTAGTAGTAGTAGCAGTTATTATTGTAGTGGGAGTAATAGTAGCAGTAGTTGTAAGTTGTTGTAGTAGTAGTAGTAGTATTAGTAGTTTAGGTGGTAGTAGGAGTGGTAGTTGTAGCTGAAGCATTAAATTAGGAGAAGTAGTAGTAGCAATAGTAGTTAGAGTAGTGGCAATAGTGGTAGGAGTAGTAGCTATAGTTGGAGTAGTAGTTGTAGTAGTAGTAGTAGTAAGAGTAGTAGTTGTTGTTGTGGTTGGACTAGTAGTAGTAGTAAAAGTAGGAGTAGTAGCAGTAGCAATAATAAGGGTTGTAGCAGTAATAGTAGTAGTAGCAATAGTGGTATTTGCAATTATAAAAGTAGTAGTTGCAATAGCAATAGTAGCAGTTGTTGTTGTTGTTGTTGTAGTAGTAATAGTAGTAGTAGAAGTAGCTGTAGAATAGTAGTATTAAAATTTTTAGTGGTAGTAGTATTAGTAGTAGCAGTAGTAACAATAGTTTTAGTTACCATCGTAGTAGTAGTAGTAGAAGTAGTTGTAGTAGTAATATTAATAGTAGTAGCAGTAGTGGTTGTTGTAGAAGTAGAAGGAGGAGGAGTCCTAGTAGTAGTTGTTGTTGTTGTAGGAGCAGTAGTTGTTGTTACAGTAGTAGTAGTAGTAGTAGTAGTAGTATTAGTAGTAGCAGTAGTAGAAGTGGTAGCAATAGTAGTAGTTGTAGTAGTATCAGTTGGAGTAGTGGTAGTACCAATATGAGTAATAATAATAGAAGCAGTAGGAGTCATAGTAATAGTAGTAGTAGTTGTAGTAGTAGTAGTATCAGTAGGAGTAGCGGTAGTACTAGTAGGAATAACAGTAGAAGTAGCAGTAGGTATTGTAGAAGTAGTAGTAACAGTAGTAGTTGTAGTAGTAGTAGTAGTAGTTGTTGTAGCAGAAGTAGTTGGAGAAGTAGTAGTAGGAGTTATTATAGTAGTAGTATTAGTAGTAGTAATATTAATAGTAGTATTAATAGTAGTTGTTGGAGTAGTAGCAGTGCTAGTAGTCAAAGTTATATCAGTAGTGTAGTAGTCGTAGCAATAGTAGTAGTAGTATTAGTAGTAGCAATAGTAGCAGCAACAGTAGTATTAGTAGGAGAAGTAGTAGTAGTTGTAGTTGTAGTAGTAGTAGTAGTAGCTATTATAGCCATGGTAGAAGAAGTAGTAGTTTATTAATAAGAGTAAGAGTAGCAGTGGCAGTAGTTCTCGTAGCAGAAGTAGTAGTAGTTAGAGAAGTAGTAGTTGTAGTAGTAGAAGTAGTAGAGGTAGTAGAAATTGCAGTAGTAGTCGTAGTAGTGGTTGTAGTCAGAGTAGTAATAGAAGCTATAGTAGTAGTTGTACCAGTTATAGTAGTGGTAATAGTTGAATTAGTAGAAGTAATAGCAGTAGTTGTTAGAGTAGTAGTAGTACTAGTAGTAGTAGTAGTAGTAATCATTGTGGTAGTTGTTGTAGTAATAGTAGGAGTAGTAGTAGAAGCAGGAGTAGTAGTAGTAGTAGCAACGGTGCTAGTGGTAGCATTAGTTGCTGTTGTAGTAGTTGTTGTAGCAATGTTAGTAGTAGTAGTAGTTACAGTAGTGGTAGTAGAAGAAGCTATAGGGGTAGTAGCAGTCGTAGTAGTTGTAGAAGTTGTAATAGTAGTAGTAGGAGGAGTAGAAGTAATTCTAGTAGTAGTTGTAGTAATGGTAGCAAAGTGGTGGTAGTAGTAGCTAGTAGTAGCAGCGGTAGTAGTGGCAATAGTAGTAGTCGATGGACTAGTAGAAGGAGTAGCGATTGTTTAAGTAGTAGTAGTTATAGTTGTTGTAGTAGTAGAAGTAGCAGTAGTGGCAGAAGTAGCAGTAGTTGTAGTTGTAGCAGTAGTTGCAGTAATAGTAGTAGTAGGAGTAGTAGTTGTTGCCATAGTCATTGCCATAGCAATAGCTATAGCAACAAAAGTAGTAGTACTAGGAGAAGTGGTGGTAGTGGTAGTAGTAGTAGTAGTAGAAGTAGTAATAGTAGTAGTAGAAGAAGTAGTTGTAGTAGCTGTAGTGGTAGTAGTCAGAGCTGTAGTAGAGGAAATAGTAGTAGCAGAATCAGTTTCATCAGAAGCAGAAGTAGCAGTAGTGATGGTTGCAGCAGAAGCAACAGTATTAGTACTAATAGTAGCAGTAGCCATTATAGCTGCAGTGGTAGCTGAGGTAGCAGTAGAGTAGCGTTATTAGTAGAAGTAGTTATAATAGTTGGTGTAGTAGCAATAGCAGTAGCATTATTAATAGCTACAGTACTAGTAGCAGTAGTAGTGATAGAAATAGTAGCAGTAGCATTGGCATGAGTTGCAGTAGCAGTAAAAGCAATAGTAGTAGTAGTAGTAGTAGTAGTCATACTAGCTGTAGTTGAAGTAGTTGTAGCAGTAGCAGTAGGAGTCATAGTAGTACTAGTAGGAGTAGTAGTATTAGTAGTTGTAGTAGTAGTAGTATTTGTAGTAGTAGCTATGGTAGCTATAGTAGTAGTTGTAGTGGTAGTAGTAGTAGTAGTAATGGTACTAGTAGTAGTTGTTGTTGTAGTAGTAGTAATAGTAGTAGTAGTAATAGTAGCTGAAGTAGTAGTAGTGGTAGCAATAGCATATGTGCTTGTCGTAGCAGCCGTAGTTGTGATAGAAGTAGTAGTTATCATAGTTGAAGTGGCAAGTAGTAGCAATAGTGGTGGTGGTAGTAGTAGGAGTAGTTGCAGCAGTAGTTGTAGTAGTAGTAGTAGTAATAGTGGTAGCAGTAGTAGTGGCAATAGAGTAGCAGTAGTAGTATTAGTCGTAGAAGTAATAGTAGTAGCAGTAGTAGTTAGAGTATCAGTAGTACTAGTGGAGGTTGTAGTAGTAGTAGCAATAGGGGTAGTTGTAGTTGTAGCAAAAGCTATACTAGTATTGGTAGCAATAGTAGGTGTAGTAGGAGCAGCAGCAGCAGCAGTAGTAGTTGGAGTAGTATCTCTAGCAGTAATAGTAGGAGTACCAATTTAAGTAGTAGTTGAAGAAGAAGTAGTAGTAGTAGTAGCCGGAGTATCATTGGTAAAAATAATAGTAGTACCAGTAGAGGCAAGAGTTGTAGTTGTATTAGTAGCTGTAGTAGAAGTAGTAGTAGAACCCGTAGAAATTTTTGTAGTAGAAGCAGTAGTTGTCGTAGAAACAACAACAATAGTAGTTGTAGTACTAGTTGTACTAACAGTTCAGTTGTGGTAGTAGTAGTACCAGTAGCAGTAGTCATAGTAGTAGGAGAAGTAGCAGTAGTAGTAGCAGCAGCAGCAGTTGTAGTTGGAGTAGTAGTGGTAGTAGTAGTAATAGTAGTAGTAGTTGTTGTAGCAGCAATAGTAGTAATAGTAGTAGTAGTTGTTGTAGTAGAAGTAGTAGTAGTTGTTGTTGTTATTGTTGTAATAGTAGTAGTAATAATTATAATAAAAGTCGCAGTAATAGCAGTAGCCGTAGTAGAATTTGCAGTAGTAGTTGTAGAAGTAGTAGTAGTAGTTTTAGTTATTGTAGCAGCAATAGTAGCAATAGTAGCAGTAGTAGTAATAGTTGTAGCAATAGCAGTAATTATAGTAGTAGTTGTTGTTGTTGTAGCATCATAGTTGTAGCTATAGTCAAAGTAATGGTAGTAGCAGTAGTTGTAGTAGTAGAAAATGTAGTAGTGGCGATAGTAGTAGTTGTAGCAGCAGCAGCAGCGGTAGCAGTCGTAGTAGTTGCAATTGTAGTAGCAATAGTAGTAGTAGTAGGAGGAGTAGTACAGGCTGTAGTAGTAATAGAAGAAGTAGTAGTAGTAGTTGTAGCAACAGCAGCAGCAGTAGTTGTTGTAGTAGCTATAGTAGTAGTAGGAGCAGTAGTAGTAGAAGTAGCTGCATTTGTAGTGGTAGCAATAGTTGTTGTAGTAGTTGTAGTAGTAGTAGCAATAGTAGCATTTGTAGTAGTACTAGTTGTAGTAGCAGTAGAAGCAGTAGTAGCAGTAGCTGTAGTGGTAGTGGTAGTAGTAGTTGTAGTAGCAATAGTATTAGCAACAGTAGAAGCAGCAGTTGCTGTAGTTGCAGGCCTAATATTGATAGCAGTAGTAGCCGTAGTGGGAGTAGTAGTAGTCGTAGTTGTCGGAGCAGAAGTAGCAATAGTAGTAGTAGTAATAATAATAATAGTAGTAGCAATACTAGAAGTAGCAGAAGTAGTTTTAGAAGGAATCGCAGTAGTACTAGTAGCAGCAGTAGTAGTAGTAGTTACAGTTATGGGAGAAGTATTAGTAGTACCCAAAGTCAAACAAGTAGTAGTAATATTTGTAGTAGTGGCAATAGTAGCAGCAATTGTTATTGTAAGAGTAGTAGTAGTCGTGTTAGTGTAGTCGTAGTAGTAGTAGTAGTATTAGTGTAGTCATAGTAGTAGAAGTATTATTAGTGTAGTAGTAGAAGTAGTAGTTGTAGCAGTAGAAGTAGCAGTTGGAGGGGTAGTAGTAGTTACAACAGTAGTAGTTGTGGTAGAAGCAGTAACAGTAGTAATGCTTGTAGCAGTATTAGTAGTAGTAGTTGCAGTAGTAGTAGTAGTAGTAGTGGCAGTAGTAGTAAGAGGAGAGTTAGTATTAGCAGTAGCAATTATAGCAGAAGTAGCAATAGTTGTAGTAGTAGCAGTAGTAGCAGTAGTAGCAGTAGTAGTCACAGCAGCAGCAACAGTAGTAGTAGTAGTAGCTATAGAAGTTGTTGTAGTAGCAGAAGTAGTAGTAGTAGCTGCAGCAGTTATAGTAGAAGTTGTAGTAGCAGCAGAAGTAGTAGTAGTAGTAGTAGTAGTAGTAGTTATCGTCGTAGCAGCCGTACTACTAGCAGAAGTAGTAGTAGTAGCTATAGTAGTAGTAGTAGCATAAGCAGTACTTGTAATTGCTGCAGGAGCAGCCACTATAGTAGTAGTTGTAGTTGGAGTAGTAGCATCAATAGTAGAAGTAGTAGAAATAGTAGTACTTGTAGTACTAATAGTAGGAGTAGTAGTAGTAGTAGTATGGTAGCCGCAGAAGCTTTAGTAACATAATTAGTCATAGTAGCAGTAGTAGGAGTTGTTGTAGGGATAGAAGTAGAATAAGTAGTAGCAGTTATAGAAGTTGTAGTAGTATTTGAAGTAGTAGTAGTAGCAGAAGTTGCAATGGTTGTAGTGGTAGCAGCTGTAACTACAGTAATAGCAGTAGGAGCAAAAGTAGTAGTAGTAGTAGTAGTAGTCGTAGTAGTAGTTGTAGTAGGAGAAGTAGTAGTAGTAGGAGAAATAGTAGTAGTACTAGTAGTAGTAATAGTTGTAGTAGTATTACTGGTAGTAGTTGTAGTAGAAGTAGTAGTAGTAACAGCAGTAGTAGTAGTATTAGTAATAGTGGTAGTAGTAGTGGTAGTAGCTGGAGTCGTAGTAGTAACAGCAGTATTAGGGGAAATAGTAGAAGTAGTAATCATAGCAGCAGTTGTAGTAGTAGTAGCAGCAGTAGTAGTAGTTGTAGTAGTAGGAGTAGTAGTAGTAGTTGTTGTTGTTGTTATTATTGTTGTAGTCATAGTAGCAGTAGAGCCAGGAGCAATTGTAATAGTAGTAATATTAGTAGTAATAGTAGTAGTAGTCGTCGTAGCTATTGTAGTAGTAGTAGCAATAATTGCATTAGTAGCAGCAATAGTAGTATTAGTAGCAATAGTAGTAGTAGTTATCGTAGTAACAGTGGTAGTAGTAGTAGGAGGAGTAGTAGTAGTTGTAATAGTATTAATAATAGCATTAGTAGTAGTAGAAGTAGAAGTAAGAGTAGTTGTCACAGTACTAGCAGTAGCAATAGTAGTAGCAACAGCAGTAGAGTAGGAGAAGTAGTAGTAGTTGCAAGAGCAGTAGTCGCCATTGTAGCCACAACAGAAGTTGTAGTAGTAGTATTAGTAGGAGTATGAGTAGCGTTCTAGTAGGAGAAGTAGTAGTAGTTGTAGTAGTAGTAATAGTAATAGTAGTAGTACTAGTAGTAGTAGTAGCAATAGTAGTAGTGTTAGAAAAAGTAGTAGTGGTAGTAGTTGTAGTAGTAGCAGCAGCAGCACTAGTAGTAGTAGCGAAAGTAATTGTAGTTGTTGTTGTAGTAATAGTAGTACTGGTCGTAGTAGTCTTAGTAGCCATAGAAGTTGTAGTAGTAGTAGTAGTAGTAGTAGTAGTAGTAGTAGTAGTAGTAGTAGTAGTAGTAGGAACCGTAGTAGCAGTAGTTGTAGTAGTCACATTAGTAGTAGGAGAAGGCACAGTTGTAGCACTAGTAGAAGTTGGAGTTGTAACTGTATTAGTAGTAATATTAGAAGCAATAGTAGTTGTTGTAGGTGTAGCAGTCGTAGCATAGTGGTAGGAGTATCGGTAGTAGCAGTAGTGGTAGGAGTATCAGTAGCAGTAGTCGTGGTTGTAGTAGTAGTAAGAGGAGGAGTAGTAGCTGTAGTAGCAGGAGAAGTAGCAGTAGTAGTAGGAGTAGAAGTAGTAGTAGGAGGTGCTGTAACAGTAGTAGTAGGAGTGGCAATTGAAGTTCTAGCAGTAGCAGTATTAGTCGAAGTATTATTAGTAAAGGTAATAGTAGTAGTAGTAGTAGTAGAAGGAGCAGTAGTGGTCATATTAGTAGAAGAAGCAGCATCTGTAGTAGTAATAGCAGTAGGGGCAGAAGTAGTAGGTGGAGGAGCCGTAGTAGTAGAATTAGCAATAGTAGTAGTAGTAGTAGTAGCCGTAGTAGCAATTGGAGTAGTAGTAGTAGTAGTAGTAGCCGTGGTAGCAATTGGAGTAGTAGTTGTAGTAGTAGTTGTAGCAATAGAAGTAGCAGTGGTAGTGGCAGTCATAGTAGTAGCAGTTGTCATAGAAGTAGGAGAAGTAAAAGTAATAGTAGCAAAAGCATCAATAGTCGTTGTAGTTGTAGTTGTAGTAAAAGTAGTAGTAGCTGAAATAATAGTAGTAGTAGTAGTAGTAGTAGTAGTAGTAGTAGTAGTATTAGTAGTAGTAGCAGGAGCAGTAGTAGTGGAAGTAGTAGTAGTAGTAGCAGAGGTAGTAGTTGTAGCAGTAGTCGTAGTAGTAGCAATAATCGCAGTAGTAGTAGTTGTAGCCGTAGTAATAGTAGTAGCGATAATAGTAGTAGTAGGAGTGGTAGCAGTAGTAGTAATAGTAGTGGTAGTAGTAGTAGTTTTAGTAGCTGGGGTAGTAGTAGTTGTTGTTGTATCTATCGTAGTAGTACTAGTAGTAGAAGTAATAGTAGTAGGAGAAGTAGTAGTTGTCGCAGTAGCGGTAGCAGTAGCAATAATAGTAGTAGCAATAGTAGTGGATAATAGCAGTTGCAGCAGTAGTAGTAGGAGAAGCAATAGTATCATTAGTAGTAGTAGCAGTAGTAGTAGTAGTTGTTGTAGTAGCAGTAGTAGTAGTAGTTGTTGTAGTAGCACTAGAAGTAGTAGTTGTAGTAGTAGTAGCAGCATTGGCTATAATAGCAGCAGCAGGAGTAGTACGAATTGTATCTGTAGTAGCATCAGCAGCAGCAGTAGTAGTAGGGGTAGTATCAGTAGTAGTAGTAGTAGTAGTTGCAGTAGGAACACTAGTTGTTGTAGCAGTAGTAGTAGTAGTAGTAGCAACAATAGTCATTGTAGCTGTAGTAGTAGCAGTAGTTATAGTAGTAGTAGCAATAGTAACAGTAGTATTAGTACTAGCATCAACATTAGCAGTAGTAATAGTTGCACTAGCAGCAGCAGTAGTAGTAGAAGTAGTGGAAGCTGTAGCAATAGTAGTAGTAGTCTCAGTAGTAGCGGAACTAGTAGTTGTCGTAGTAGTATAAGTAGTTATAGCTACAACGGTAGTAGCAATAGTAGTTGTAGTAGTAGTAGTAGTAGCAGTAGTAGGAAGAGTAGTAGTAGCTGTAGAAGTGGTGGTAGTAGTAGTAGTGGTAGTAATAGTAGTAGTAGTAGCAGTAGTAGCAGCAACAACAATAATAGAAGTAGAAGTAGCAGCAGTAGTAGTAGCTGTAGTAATAGAAGTAGTAGTGCGGGAAGCAGTAGTAGTAGAAGCAGTAGTAATAGTAGAAGTAACATGAGCATTAGTTGTAGCAATAGTTGTAGTTGTAGTACTTGTTGTTATAGGAGAAGTAGTAGTAGTTATCATTGTTGTAGGAGAGGTAGTAGCAATAGTTGTACTAGTACTAGTAGCATTTGTTGTTGTGGTAGTAGTACTAGCAGTATCAGTACTGATAATAGTACTAGTAGCTTTTGTTGTAGCCAATGTAGCAGTAGTAGAAGTAGTAGTAGAAGTAGTTGTAGGAGTAGTAGTGATTGTATTAATAGTAGTAGCAGTAGTAGCAGTAGCAGCCGTACTAGTAGTAGCAGTAGTAGTAATAATAGTAGAAATAGTAGTAGTAGTAGTAGTAGAGATAGTAGCAAAACTAGTAGTAGGAGTAGTAGCAATTGTAGAACTAGTATTAGTTGGAGCAACAAAAGTCATGGTAGTAGTTGTAGTAGCAGTAGTCATAGTAGTAGTTGTAGTAGCAGTAGTAATAGTACTAGGAGAAGTAGTAGTAGTAGCAGTAGTAGTGGTAATTGTAGTAGCAGTCATAGCAGTAGTAGCTGTCCAAATAGTGGTAGCAGCCGTAGTAGTAGCCATAGTAGGAGTAGCAGTAGTAGCAACTGCGGCAGCAGTCGTAGTAGTAATTGTTGTAGTAGTAGCAGTCGCAAAAGCAAAAGGAAAAGAAGTGTTAGTGGCAGTAGCAGTAGTTGTAATAGTAGTATTTGTAGCAGTACTAGTTGGAGTAGTAGTATTAGTAGCCTTGGTTGCAATTTTAGCAGTAGTGGCAGTAGTAGTTGTAGTTCTAGTAGTAGCAGTTGTTGCAATTGCATCGGTTGCACCAATAGCTGGAGTAGTAGTAGTAGTATCAGTAGCAGTAGTAGCTATAGTAGCAGTGAGAGTAGTAGCAACGATAGTTGCTGAAGTAGCAGTAGTAGTATTTGCAGTAATTGTAGTAGTAGTAGAAGCTGTAGTTATCATAGTAGTAGTAATAGTTGTTGTTGTTGTTGTTGTTGTAGTAGTAGTTGTAGTAGTGGTAGTAGTAGTAGCAGTAGTAATATTAGGAGGAGGAGGAGTAGTAGTAGTAGTGGTAGCAGTAGTAGATGTAGTAGTAGTAGTAATATTAGGAGTAGTAATAGTAGTAGTAGAAGTTGTAGTTCTCATAGTAGTAGTAGTAATAGCAGCTGCAGCAGCAACAATAGTAGATGTAGTAGTAGCAGTAGCAGTAGAAATGGAAGTGATAGTAGCAGTAGTAGTTGTAGTAGGAGTAGGAGTAGTAGCCTTAGTCGTAACAGTAGCAGCAGTGGTACTAGTAGTAGCAGCAGTGGTGGTAGTAGTGGTAGTAATAGAAGTAGTAGTAGTTGTGGTAGTAGTAGTAGTGGCAATAGTAGCAGTAGAAGCAAAAGTAGTAGTCATAGTAGTAGTAGTAGAAGTAGTAGTAGTAGCAGTAGCAGCTGTAATGGTAGATGTACTAGTAGTAGTAGTCATAGTCGTAGTAGCAGTAGCAGCAGTTGTACCAATCTAATTGGTGGTAGCAACAGTAGCAGTAGCAGTAGTAGTGGTAGCAGTCATAGTAGCAGCAGCAAAAGTAGTAGTAGTAGTTGTAGTAGTAATAGTAATAGAGGTAGTAGTAGAAGTACTAGTAGTAGTTATAATAGTAGCAGTAGAAGTTGTTGTTGCAATACTCATAGCAATGGCATCAGCTGGAGTAGCAGTAATAGAAGTAGCTGTAATAGCAACAGTAGTAATAGAAGTAGGAGAAGTAGCTGTAGTGCCAGAAGTAGTAGTAGGAGTAGTAGCAACAGCAGCAGCAGTAGTAATAGTAGTAGAATTAGCAGTAGTTGTAGCATTAATAGTGGTAGTAGTACTAGTTGATGTAGAAGAAGTAGTAGTAGTACTAGTTATTATTGTTATAGGAGAGGTAGTAGTAGTAGTAGTAATAGTAGCTGTAGTATTTGCTATTGTAGTAGTAGCACTAGTACTAGTAGTAGTTGTAAAAGTAGTAGTAGTAGCAGTAGTCATAGTAGTAGCAGCAGCAGCAGTAGAAGTAGTAGCTACAGTAATTGTAGTAGATTTAGCAGTAGTAGTAGATGTAGTAGTAGTTATAGTAGTAATTGCAGTAGCAGTAGAAGCAGTCGTAGCAGTCGAAGTAGTGGTAGCAGTAGTAGTAGTCGAAGCTGTAATAGCAATAGTAGTAGTTGTAGTTGTTGCAGTAATAGTAGTAGATAAAGTGGAAGTAGTAGTAGAAGAAGTAATAGTAGTAGAAGTAGTAGTAGTAGTTGTTGTGTTGTAGTAGTAGAAGTAGTAATAGTAGTAGTAGTAGTAGTAGTGGTAGTAGTAGTAGTAGTAATAGGTGTAGTAGTAGTCGTAGTAGTAGAAGCAATAGTAGCAGTAGCGGTAGTAGTAATAGTAATAGTAGTAATAGGTGTAGTAGTAGTGGTAGCAGTAGAATCAGTAATAGCAGTAGTAGAAGTAGTGGTAGTAATTATAGTTGTAGTAGTAGTAGCCGTAGTAGCAGTAGTAGCAGCGGCAGCAGTAGTAGTAGAAGTAATAGTAGTGGTGAAAGTAGTAGTCGTAGCAGTAGTAATAGTAGTAGTAGTAAAATTAGTTGTATTAGCTATAATTGTAGCAATAGTAGTAGTAGTTACAGTAGTAACTGCAGTAGTAGTAGTAGTAGCTATAATTGTAGTAATAGTAGTAGTAGCTACAGCAGTAATTGCAGTAGTAGTAGTAGTAGTAGCTATTGTAGTAGTAATAGAAGTACTAGTAGAAGTAGCTACAGTAGTAGTAGTTGTTGTAGTAGCAGTTGTTGTAGCAGCAATCGTAGTAGCAGCAGTAGTAGCAGTAGTAGTAGTAGTAGAAGTAGAAATAGTAGTATTTGGAATAGAAGCAGGAGTGGGAGTTGGAGTTGGAGTAGTAGTTGCAGAAGTAGAAGTAGTATTGGCAGTATTATTCGTAGCAGCAGCAGCAGCAGTAGTAGTCGTAGTAATAGTAGTCGGAATAGTAGCAGTAGTAGTAGCTATAGTAGTTGTAGTCATGGTAATAGTAGCAGTGGGAGTGCTTGTAGTAGTAGTAGTAATAGTAGTTATAGTAATAGTAGTAGGAGTAGTAGTAGCAGTACAAGTAGTAGTGGTAGCAGTAGTAGTAGTAGTAGTGGTAGCCAGAGTTGTAGTAGTAGTAGTAGTAATAGTTGTCATAGTATTAGCAGAAGTAGTAGTAATTGTTGTAGAAGAAGTAGTAGTAGTAGCAGCAGTAATTGGAGTAGTAGTAATTCTAGTAGTAGAAGTAATAGTAGGTGTATTTTTAGGAGTACGAGTTGGTGTATTAGTAGTAGTTATAATAGCAGTACAAGTAGTTGTAGTAGTGGTAGTAGTAGTTGTTATAGTAGGAGGGGGAGGAGGAGGAGTAGTTTTAGTAGTACTAATAGTAGTAGTAATAGTAGTAGTACTAAGAGCTGTAGTTGTAGTTGTAGTTGCATTAGTAGAACTAGTACTAGGAGTTGTAGTAGGAGTAGGAGTTCGAGTAGTAGTAGTAGTGGTGGAAGTTATTGTGGTAGTAGTATTAGCAGTAGTAGTACTAGCAGTAGGGGTCATAGTAGAAGTAGTAGTCATAGTAGTAGTAGTTGTAGAAGTAATAGGAGGAGGAGGAGTAGTAGTTGTAGAAGTAGTAGTAGTAAAGTTGTAGTTGAGGGAGTAGCAATACTAGTAGTAATAGTAGTAGTTGTAGTAATAGTAGTTGCAACAGTAGTAGTAGCAGTAGTAGTTGTAGTAGTAGAAGTCGTGGTAGGAGTGGTAGTAGGAGTAGGAGTTCGAGTAGTAGTAGTTGTAGTAGTACTAATAGTAGTAGTTGTTATTGTTGTTGTTGTAGTAGTAGTAGTAGCAGTGGTTGTAGGAGGAGTAGTAGTAGTGGCAGTAGTAGTTATTATTGCAGTAGTAATACTACTAGTAGTTGTTGTATTACTAGTAGTAGTAGAAGTAGTAACTGCAGTAGTAGTAGTAGTATAAGTTGGAGTAGGAGTAGCAGCAGGAGTAGTAGTAGGAGTAGGAGTTCGAGTATAAGTAATAGTAGTAGTAGTAGTAGTAGTAGTAGTAGTAGTAGTAGTATTAGTAGTGGTAGTTGGAGTAGTAGTAGTGGTAATAGTCGTTGTAGTTGTAGTAGTAAGTAGTAGTTGTTGTTGTTGTTAGCAGTAGTAGTAGTAGAGTAGCAATAGAAGTTGTACTAGTATAAGTATGAGTAGTAGTAGTAGCATCAGGAGTAATAGTGGTAGTAGCAGTAGTACTAGTAAAAGTAGTAGTGGTGGTGGTAGTAGTAGTAGTGGTGGTGGAAGTAGTAGTGGTAGTAGTAGTAGTGTAGTAGTGAGTAGTAGTAGTAGCAGTAGGAGTAGTTGTCGTAGTAGTAGTGCAAATAGTATCGGTAGTAGTAGTAGTAGAAGGAGGAGGAGGAGGAGCAGGAGGAGTTGTAGTAGTAGTAGTAGTAGCAAAAATAATAGTAGTAGTAATAGTAATACTAGCAGAAATAGTAGTAGTAGTAGTAGTCATATTAGCAGTTGCAGTATGAATATTATGAGCCGCAACAGTTGTAGTAGTAGTAGTAGAAGTAGTAGTAGTACTATTACTAGTAGTAGAATTAGTAGTAGTAATAGTAGTAGTTGTTGTTGTAGTTGTAGTAGCAGTCGTACAAGTAGTAGTAGCAGTAGCTATTGTTGTTGTTGTTGTTGCAGTAGTTACAGTTGTCGTAGTAGTAGTAGTAGTAGCATAAGTGGTAAGAGTATTAGTAGTAGTAGTAGTAGTAGTAGTAGTACTAGTAGGGGAAATAGTAGGCGTAGTAGAAGTAGGAGCTGCAGTAGTAATAATAGTAGTAGTAGTAGTAGTAGTAGTAGTAGTAGTAGTTGTAGTAGCAGTAGTAATAGCAGTTGTAGTAGAAGTAGCAGTAGGAGGAGGAGTAGTAGTAGTAGCAGTAGTAGTAGTAGTACTAGTGCTAGTACTAGCGATAGAAGTTGTAGTAGTAGTAGAAGTAGTAGCCATAGTGGTAATAGTTGTAGTCGTAGTAGTAGCAGCAATAGTAGTGGTAGTAGTAGCAGCAATAGTAGTGGTAGTAGTAGCTGCAGTACTAGTAGCAAAACTAGTAGTAGTAGTAGTAGTAGTAGTAGTAGCTATAGTAGCAGTAGTATTAGCAGAATAGGTGGGAGTAGAAGTTGGAGTAGAAGCAGTGGTAGAAGTCATAGTGGTAGTAGTAGTACTAGTCGGAGTAGCAGTAGTAGCAATAGTAGGAGTAGGAGTATTAAGTAGTAGTAGGAGAAGGAAGAGGAATAGTAGTAGTAGTAATTGTAGGAGAAGGAGTACGAGTGGTAATAGGAGTAGTCCTAGTAGTAATAGTAGTAGTAGTTGGAGTGGCCGTAATAGTAAGTAGTTGTAGCAGCAGGGGTAGTAGGCACAGTAGTTGCAACAGCTTGAGTAATAGTAGCTATAGTAACAGTAGTGGTACTAGTTGTAGTAGGAGTACTAGTACTTGTCGTAGTAGTAGTAGTAATAGCGATAATAGTAGCAGCAACAGTAGTAATAGTTGCAGTAGGAGCAGCAGCAATAGTCGTGGCAGTAGTAGTAATAGTAGTAATAGTCATAGTAGTAATAGTAGTAGAAGTATTTGTAGTATTAGTAGTAGTAGTAGAAGTAAAAGTAGTAGTATTTGGAATAGTAGTAGGATTAGTAGTTGGAGTTGGAGTAGTAGTTGCAGAAGTAGTAGTAATACTAGTACTAGTTGCAGTTGTAGTAGTAGTATTAGTTGCAGTAGTAGTAGTACTAGCAGTAGTAGTAATAGTAGTAGGAATAGTAGTAGTAGCAGCAACTATAGTAGTAATAGTAGTAGTAGTAGTAGTTGTAGTAGTTGCAGTGATAAAAATTGTAGTAGTGGTAGTGGTTGTAGTAGTAGTAACAGTAGTAGTAGTAATAGTAGTTGTAGTAGAAGTAGTAGTGGTAGTAGAGGTAGTAGCAATAGCAGTAGTAGCAGTAGTAGTGTAAGCAGTAGTTATAGTAGTAGTAATAGTAATAGTTGTAGTAGTAGTAGCAGTAGCAGTACTAAGAGCAAAAATAGTAATAGTAGAAGGAGTTGTAGTAGCAAAAGTAGTTGTAGTAGTAGTAGCAGCAGTAATAAGACTAGTAATAATTCTAGTAGCAGAAGTAATTGTAGGTGTATTTTTAGCAGTACGAGTTGGTGTATGAGTAGTAGTTGTAGCAATAGCCCAAGTAGTAGTAGTAGGAGGAGGAGTTGTAGTTATAGTAGGAGGGGAAGAGTAGTAGTAGTATAGTAGTAGTAGTAGTAGTGAGAGTGGTAGTTGTAATAGTACTTGTAGTAGTAGAAATAGTAGTAGGAGTTGTAGTAGGAGTAGGAGTTCAAGTAGAAGTAGTAGTAGTTGTTGTTGTGGCAGTAGTAGTCGCAGTAGTAGTACTAGTAGAAGGGGTCCTAGTAGCAGTAGTAGTAGATAGCTCCTCCTACTACTACTAGTACTACAACAACTACCACTCCTACTCCAACATCTACTACTACTCCTGCTACAACTATAGTTACGACTACAACTACTACATCTAGTATTACTACTACTACAACAACAATTGCTACTGCTACTACTATTACGACTACTCCGACTGCTACTACTCCTCCTATTACTACCACCACTCGTACTATTATTCATACTAATACTACTACTCGCACCACTCCTACTAGTACGACAATAACTACTGCTACTACTACTACTACCACCACCACAACAACTACAACTACAACTACTACTAAACTAGTAATCCTACTACTACTACAACTACTCCTACTATTACAAATCCTAACAGTACAACTTCTTCTAGTACTACTAATACTCCTACTACTATTATTACTCCAAACATTCCTACAACTTATACTATAACTACTCCTAGTAAGACTACTACAACTGTTACGCCCACTACTATTACTACCACCACCACTACTACTACTTATACTACGACTACTATTACTCGCCCCAATACTACTACTACAAATAATCCTACAATAATAACTACTACTACTATTTCCACTGCTACTACTACTACAACCACTACTACTACTACCACTATTACTACTACAACGACTACTACTACTAGTACCCCTACTACTACTACTACCGCTATTACTACTTATACTCCAAATCCTCCTCCTCCTACTACTACAACTACTTCTAGCCCTACTACAACTACTACCACTAGCCCTACTCTTAACTCCTACTCCTACTACCACTACTACTAGTGCTGCTACTACAACTACTACAACTACTACTACAACAACTACTACTACTACAACTATTACTACCCCTACTCCAACAACTACTACGCCGACTACTACTCCTACTCCAACTCTTACTACTATTACTGTGACTAATACTTCTGCTACAACCACCACCACTACTACTAGTACTACTACTACTATTACCACTACTATTAGTACTACTACTACTACTACTACATCGACTATTACTACTAGCACAATTGCTACTACTACTACTACTTATAATAATACTACTACTACTACTAATACTACTACTACTCCTCCTGCTACTACTACTACTCGCAAGACTCCTTCAACTTCTATAACTAGTTACTACTCCTAACACTAGTAAAACTCCTACTACTACTACTACTATGACACTCTTACTACAACAACAACAACAACTACTGCTACTGCTACTTCCACAATGACTACTTTTGCTACTACAACTACTCTTCCGACTTCTCCTACTCCTGCTACTACTCTTACCACTACTACTGCCACTACTACTACTCGTACTAATACTACTACTCCAAACACTCCGACGACTACTACTACTACAACTATTGCTACTGTGAATAGTAGTACAACAACAACAACAACTACTACTACTACTACTTTTGCTACAACTAGTACTACTACTACTTCTTCTACTACTATTGCTACTACTACTTTACTACTAGTGCAATTGCTACTACTACAACAACTACTACTACTATGAATACTACTACTACTACTATTGTTGTTGTTTTTGCTACTACTGCTATTGCCAATACTACTACTACTGCTATTGCCAATACTACTACTACTGCTACTGCTAGCGCTGCCACTACTACGATTGCTATTTCTAATACTACTGCTGTTGCTAATACTACTACTTCTACTACTACACTCCAACTACTTTGACTCTAGTTACTACTTGTACTAGTACTACTTCTACTACTACAACTACTACTGCACTCCTACTGTAACAACTACTACTTCTACCACAACTACAACAACAACAACAACTACTACTACTACAACTATTATGACTATTACTACCACTCCTACTACTACTTCTATTACAATTAGTGCTACTACTACTAATTGTACCAATACTTCGACTCCAATGGCTCCAACTGCAACTACTACTACTACTACTGTTGTTGTTGTTGCTGTTGTTGCTACTACTACTACTACTACTATTCCAACTCCTACTCCAACTACTGCAACAATAACTACTCCTACTCCTACTACTCCAAGTCCTATTGCTACTCGTACTATTACTACTTCTACAACCCCTACTCTGGCTACTACTAGTCCTACTACTACTCCTACTACAACTCCTACCATTACTGCTGCTCCTATCGTAACTTATACTTGAACTACA
This sequence comes from Trichopus zeylanicus subsp. travancoricus, assembly GCA_005019695.1. NCBI lineage: Eukaryota > Viridiplantae > Streptophyta > Magnoliopsida > Dioscoreales > Dioscoreaceae > Trichopus > Trichopus zeylanicus. The sequence continues at coordinate 65,753 of RXID01022134.1, forward strand.
ACCTCTGCTACTACTCCTACTATAACTACTACTACTACGAGTACTACCACCACCACTACTACTACGACTACTACTATTAGTACTATTACTGCAACTACTACTTGTACTACCACCACCACCACTACTACTACTACTAGTAGTACTACGACTACCGCTACTACTTCTACCGCAACTATTACTACTACTACTACTCCAAGAACTGCTGCTACAACTGATGCTACAATGAAAACTGCAACTACTACTATTACTTCAGCTGCTATTGCTGCTACTCCTACTACTATGAGTATTACTACCACTACTACTACTGCTAATAGAACTACTACTACTACATCTACCGCTACTGCTACAACTATTATGACAACAACTACGACTACTGCTACTACTACTACGAGGACTATTGCTACTGCTGTTGCTTCTACCACACCTACTACTACTACTAGAACTAGTGCTACTACCACTCCTACTACTACTACTTACCCTACTCCGACTACTACTACTACTACTACTCCGACTACTACTACTACTACTACTTCTTCTTCTTCTTCTTCTTCTACTACTACTACTACTACTGTATCTACTACTACTAATACTACTATTACTAATACTACTACTACTACTACTTCTTCTTCTTCTTCTATTACTAGTACAATTGCTACTACTACAACTCCTACTACTACTAGCACTACAACTATAGCTACTACTGCTACTACAACTACTACCACCACTCCTACTACTACAACTACTCCAACAACTACTACTAGTGCAATTGCTACATGTACTACTACTATTACTACAACTACCGCAACTAGCACTCCTACTCCAACTCCTACTACTACTACTACTACTACTACTACTACTACTACTACCACTATTTCTACTCCAACTCCAAATATTGAGACTACTACTACTGCTACAGCGACAATGATTCCTACTCCAACTCCTTCCACTGCCCCAACTCTGACTACCACTACTCGTATTGCTACTCGAACTCTATCTCCTCCTATAACTACAACAACTACTATTAATACGACTACTACAACTACTACTATTATTACTACTCTTACTACTACTATTACTACTCTTACTACTACTACAACAACAACTATGCCTAGTACCACTCCTATAACTATTACTACTACCACTAGTACTGCTACTACTACCATGAGTTCAACTACTACTAATACTACTACGACAACTTGTACTACTACTATAACTAATACTACTGTTGCTGCTCCTGCAGCACCTACTAATACTACTACTACAACTTCTACTACTAATAGTACTACAAAACAACTAAACATGCAACTACTGCTACTACTACTGCTACTACTATTTCTACTACTAGCACAATTGTTGCTGCTACTACTCCTCCTACTACTTGTACTACTACTTGTAATACTAACACTACTACTGCTACTCATACTGCTACTCCAACTCCTGTACCTTTTGCCACTACTGCTCCTACTAGTACTATTGTTGCTTCTACTACTAATACTGCTACTAATCCTAATACTCCTATGGCTCCACCTACTACTACAAATATGACTACTATAACTACCCCCACTACTACTACTACTATGACTACTACTACTACTCCTACTACTACTACTACTTCTAACACTCCTAATACTACTACTACTACTGTTGCTACTCCTATTACTACTACAACAACAACTACTACTACCTCTATGACTACTACTACAACTATTACTACTACTACAACTACTTCCACCACGACCACTACTACTACTACTACCAATACTACTACTACTACTACTACTGCTACTACTACTACTACAACAACAAAAACAACAACAACAACAACTACTACTACTACTACTCCTACTCCTACTACTACTACTCCTGCTACGACTACTATTGCTACTACTACTTCTCCAACTACTACTTCTGCTACTACTACTGGCACAACAACTTCTACTGCTACTACTACGATGACTACAACATTACTACTGTTGCAACTATTATTATTACTACTACTACAACTACAACTACTACTGTTGCTATTGCAATTGCTACTACTACTGCTGCTGCTGCTACCACTACCACCACAACTACCACTAGTATCACTAGTATGACTACTACTATCGAAACTGCTGCTGTTATGGCTACTACAACTACTACTGTAATACTACTCCTGCTACTGCTGCTACTTCTACTACTACTATTTCCACTAATACTACTTCTACTACTACTACTACTCTGTTGCTATTGCTACCGTTATACTACAATTACTATGGCTGCTGCTGCTGCTGCAACTACTACTGCAACTACTACCGCGATACTACTACTACTATTGCTGCTACTACTACTACTACTACTATTGCTACTAATATTGCTTCTACTGCTGCTACTACTACTACTACTATTGTTGCTGCTAATATTGCTTCTACTACTATTACCACTACTACTTTTACTGCTGCTACTATTACTACTACTACTATTACTGCTACTGCTACTACTACTGCTACTGCCGCTACTGCTAATAGTACAACTACTACTGTTGTTGCAGCTCCTACTGTTGCTTCTACCACTTCTACTACTACTATACCAACTTCTTCTCCTATTGCAATAACTGCTACTACTACTGCTACTACTCTACTATTGTGGCTACTAATACTTTTGCTACTACTCCTTGTAATACAACTACAGCTGCTGTTGGTGCTGCTGGAGCTACTTCTTGTACTACTACTACTATTGTTATTGTTGTTGTTGCTACCACTAACACTACTATGACTTCTCCTACTACTTCTAATACTACTAGTACTACTTCTACTGCTACTACATTGCTACTCCTACTACTGCTACTACTACCGTTACTACTGCGAACACTATTACTACTACAACTGCTGCTATGGCTAGTACTACTACTACTATTAAAACTAATGCAGAAACTAATGCTTCTACTACTACTTCAACTACAACTACTATTACAACTACTGCTACTACTAGTACTACTACTATAATAACTACTCCTACTACTACTACTACTTTGCGTAGAATAACAACTACTACTACTTCTCTGACTACTATTGATGTTGTTCCTACTACTAGTACTACAACTACTCCTACTTCTTCTACTACTGCTACCACTACTACTACTACAACAGCAGCTGCTAGTACTATTGCTACAACAACTAATACTGTTGCTACTACTACTCCTCCTACTACAACGATTGCTACTACAACTTCTATTCCTACAACAACAACTACTACTCTTACTACTACTACTGCCATTACTGCTTCTACTACTACAACTATTATTATTACTTCTACTACTACTCCTAATACTACTGCTGCTACCATGGCAACTACTCCTAATACGACGGCTACTACTACTAGTATGGTTGTTGTTGCTGCTGCAACAACTACAACTACTACTACCACTACTACAACTGCTGCTGCTTCTACTAATCCAACTACGACTACGACTACTAATACTGCTACTACTACTTTTACTTTCGCTACAATTGCAACAACTACAAACTACTTACTACCACTACTACAACTGCTGCTGCTTCTACTAATCCAACTACGACTACGACTACTAATATGCTTACCTATTCTACTTTTACTTTCGCTACAATTGCAACAACTACAACTACTACCGCTACGATTACTTCCACTGCAACTACTATTGCTATTGCTCCAACTATTGCTACTGCCACTACTACTACTACAGCTAATGCTATTGCTACTACTATCACTACTACTATTCCTATTACAACTTTTACTATGGATTCTACGACTACTACCACTACAACTACCACAACAAACACCACCACTAGCACGACTATGGCTAAAACTACGACTACTTCTCCTACAACAACAACTATAACTACTTCTCCTACTACTACTATTGCTACTGCTACTACCATTGCTAGAACTACGGCTATTGTTACAACAACTACTATTGTTGCTACTTCTGCGACTATCGCTACTTCTACTGCTAGTACTACATCTACCCATAGTACTACAACTGCGACTACTACAACTACTACTACAACAACTGCAACTAATACTACACTGCTACTACCACCACGACTACTACTACTACAGCAAATGATACTACACTGCTACTACTTCTACTATAACAACTTCTACTACTACCACTGCAACTTGTGCTACAACTACTACTACAAGTACTTCTGCTACTACTACTATTGCAACCCCTACTAATGCTACTATTGTTGCTAGTACTACTACTACTACTTTTATTATTGCTACTACAATTACTATTACTAATAATCTAGTACCAGAATCACTACTATTACTGCTAGTACTGCTACTACAACAACTACTCCTATTGCAGTGAGTGCTGCTACAACTACTACTCAAACTACTACTACCATCACAGCAACTACTGCTACTACTACTGCATTTACCACTACTACTACTACTACTTCTGCTACTACTACTACAACTACTACTATTGCTACTAATGCTACTACTACTACTACTACCACTACTTCTACTACTCCTCCTGCTACAACTTCGAATACTACTACTAGTACTTCTACTATTATTACAATTACTAGTACTACTACCACCACAACAACTACTACTACAACAACAGCTACCACTGCTTCTGCTACTCCTAAAATGACTACTACTGCAACCACAACTACTACTACTTCTACAACTACTACACCTTGCACTACTACTACTAATATTACTACTGCTACTACTACCACTAATAGTACTACAAGTACTAGTTCTACTTCTACTACTACTTCTACTAATTCTACTACTACAACTATAACAATTACTGTGACTACTACAACTACTCCTACTGTTGTTACTGCTCCTGCTGCTACTGCTACTACTACTACTACTACTACTACTATGACTATTTCTCCTGCTATTGCTGCTACTACTACTTCTACTTCCACTGCTACTACTACCACACCACTGCTACAACCACAACAACTAGTACTACTTCTTCTCCAACAAGTTCTACTACCACTCCTATTGCTTCTTCTACTACTCCTACTACTACTACTACTGCAACTACTACAACTAGTAGTACTTCTAATACTACTACTACAACTATAACTACTACTTCTATGAATACTACTACTCCAACTACTATTACTATTACTCTTTCTGCTCCAACTACTACTCCTACTACTACTACTGCTACTACTTCTGCTACTACTGCTACTATTACTAGAACTAGTACTGCTACTATTTCTACAACCACTTCTACTTCTACTATTACTACAACTGCAACTAGTACTACTATAACAACTATTACTATGACCACTGCTTTGGCTAATACGACTTCCAGTACAACAACTACAACAAAAACAACAACTACTACTACAACTGTTGCTTCTACGAGTACTACTACTCTTGCTACTACTACTACTATGACTGCTACTTCTACTATACTACTACTACTACTACTACTACAACTACTACACCTACTACTACTACTACTCATACAACAACTACAGCTACTCCTACTACTACTTCTACTACTACTATACCTATTACTACTACTACTACAACAACAACAACAACAACAACAACTAGTACTACTACCACTACTACAACTACAACAATAACGACAACAACTACTCCTCTAACTACTAGTCCTGCTATTACTGCAATTACTACTACTACCACTACTACGACTACTATTGCTACTACCCCTACCCCAACTCCTACTCACTACAATTCCTACAACGATTTCTGCTAATACTTCTACTACAACCACTTCTACTCTTGCAACTGTGGCTACTATAACTGTTGCAACTACTTCTATAACTACTAATCCTATTCCTTCTACTAATACTACTAGTACTACTATTACAGCTAGTAGTATTGCTGCTACTACTACTACAACTACTAATAGTACTACTACTGCTGCCGCTGCAACTACTACTACTACTGCTACTACTACTACTACTACTGCTGCTACTACTATTACTGCTACTATTGCTGCTGCTGCTACCACAACTACTTCTACTACCACAACAATTACTACAGCTACTCCTACCACTAATGCTCCTACTACTACTACTACTATTGCTACTAATATTGCATCTACTACTACTACTATTACTGCTACTACTGATGCTACTACTAATACTGCTTCTACTAATTCTCCCACTACTGCTTCTGCTATTGCTACTACTAGTACTACTATTACTGCTGCTGCTACTACTACTATTGCCGCTACTGCTAATTCTACAACTACTGCTGTTGCTGCGACTCCTACTGTTGCTTCTACCTCTTCTCCTACTACAATACCTACTTCTTCTCCTACTGCTATACCTATTTGTTCTCCTATTGCTATAGGTGTTGCTACTACTACTACTACTACTACTATTATGGCTACTAATACTATTGCTACTACTTGTAACACAACTACAGCTGCTGTTACTGCTGTTGGAGCTACTTCTACTACTAGTAATACTATTGTTGTTGTCGTTGTTGCTACCACTACTAACACTACTATGACCACTACTAACCCTACTATGACTACTACTATTACTACTACTAGTACTTCTTCTTCTACAGCTACTACACTACTACTCCTTCTACTACTGCTATTGCTACTGCTACTACTGCTAACACTATTACTACTACAACTGCTACTACTGCTGCTATGGCTACTGCTACTACTAGTATTACAACTAATGTAGCTACTAATGTTTCTCCTACTACTATTACTACTACTACTAATTCAACTACAACTACTATTACAACTACTGCTACTACTAGTACTACTACTATAATAACTGCTCCTACTACTACTACTACTTTGCGTAGAATAACAACTACTACTACTTCTCCTACTACTGTTGATGCTACTCCTACTACTATGTCTACAACTACTCCTACTGTTGCTCCTACTACTACTATTACGACTACTAGGACAATAGCTGTTGCTACTGCTACTGCTACAACAACAACTACTGCTGCTGCTATTACTACTGCTGCTGCTACTACTCCCACTACAACTACTGCTACTACAACTTCTATTACTACAACAACAACTACTACTCCTACTACAACTACTGCCACTACTACTGCTACTACTACTACAACTACTATTATTACTACTACTACTATTCCTAATACTCTGCTGCTACTATGGCAACTACTATTAATACGATGGCTACTACTACTAGTATTGCTGCAACTACTACTGCAATAGCTACAACTGCAACTACTACTACTACAATTGCTGCTGCTACTACTAATCCAACAACTACTACGACTACTAGTACTGCTACTACTACTTCTACTTTCGCTACTACTGCAACAACTACAACTATTACCACTACGATTACTACTACCACTACAACTACTTCTATTGCTCCTACTATTGCTACTACTACTAGTACTACTGCAGCTAATTCTACTGCTACTCCTATCATTACTACTATTCCTATTACTACTACCACTTTGGATTCTACTACAACTACCACTTCAACTACCACAACAACCACTACTACAAGTACAACTACAACTAAAACTACGACTACCTCTCCTACAACAACAACTATGACTACTTCTCCTACTACAACTAGTGCTGCTGCTACTACCACTTCTAGAACTACGACTATTGTTTCAACAACAACTACTACTACTACTGCTTGGACTACTTCTACTTCTACTGCTAGTACTAAATCTACTCCTAGTACGAGAACTGTGACTACTGCAACTACTGCTACTGCTTCTACAACTACTACAACTTCTGCTGCAACTACTGCAACTGATACTACACTGCTGCTGCTACTACAAGAACTATCACTATGACAAAGGATACTACACTGGCTTCTAATATAACAACTTCTACTACTACAACTACAACTTGTGCTACAACTACTACTACTAGTACTTCTGCTAATACTACTATTGTAACTCCTACTAATACGACTGTTGCTGCTACTACTACTACTACTACTTTTATTACTGCTACGACAATTACTACTACTACTTCCACTACAAGAATCACTTCTATTATTGCAAGTACTGCTACTACAACAACTACTCCTATTGCAGCTGCTCCTACTACAACTACTACTTATACTACTACTGCCATCACATCAACTACTGCTACTACTACTACAATTACCACCACCACCACCACTACTACTACTACTACTCCTGCTACTAATGTTGCTACTACTACTACTACTCCTACTACTTTTGCAACTACTATTTTTGCTTCGACTCCTACCACCACTACTACTACTACTACTACTACTACTACTACTACTTCTAATACCAGAATCACTAGTATTACTGCTAGTACTGCTACTACAACAACAACTCCTATTGCAGCTGATGCTACTACAACTATTAATACTACCACTACCATCACAGCAACTACTGCTACTACTACTACAATTACCACTAATACTACTAAGACTACTACTTCTACTACTACTACTACAACAACTACTACTACTAATGCTGCTACTACTACTACTACTACTACTACTACTACTACTACTACTACTACTACTACTACTACTACTACTACAACTATTACTACTACTACTACCACTACTACTCCTACTACTACTACTACTGCTACTACAGCTATTACCACTAGTACCGCTACTACTACTTCTAGCACTTCTACTAGTGCTAATACCACTACTACTACTATTACTACTACTATGACTACTATAGCCACTACCACTACTACTACTACCCCTCCTACTACTACTCCTGCTACTACTACTACTGCTACTATTGTTATTATTTCGACTACTCTAACTATTACTACTACTACCATTACTACTACTATTACTGCTGCTTCTCCTACTCCTATTGCTACTACTAATACTGCTACTAACACAACTATTTCTACTACTACTAATCCTACTTCTACTATGAGTGCTATTACTACTACTATTACTTCTGCTGCTGCTACTCCTATTACTACTCCTACAACAACTCCGACTACTACTACTAATACTTCTACTACTATTACTGTTACTAGTACTACTACCACTACTACTACTACAACAACAACAACAACTACTACTGCTACTTCTGCTACTCCTAATACGACTACTACTGCAACCAAAACTACTACTACTTCTATAACTACTACACCTAATACTTCTACTACTAATATTACTACTGCTACTACTACCACTAATAAAAATAGTAATAATAATATTATTATTACAAGTTCTACTTCTACTTCCACTACTACTACTACTATAACAACTACTATGACTACTACAACTACTCCTACTGCTGCTACTACTGCTACTACTACTACTACTACTACTACTACTTTGACTACTTCTACTACTACTGCTACCACTACTTCTACTTTCACTGCTACTACAACAACAACACTACTACAACCACAACAACTAGTACTACTTCTACTCCTACAAGTCCTACTACCACTCCTACAGCTACTACTACTACTCCTACTACTACTACTAGCACTTCTAATACTACTGCTACTACTACAACTACTACTTCTATGAGTACTACTACTCCAACTACTATTACTATTACTCTTTCTGCTCCAACTAATACTCCTACTACTATAACTCCTACTACTTTTGCAGCAAAGACTACTATTACTAGTACTAGTGCTGCTACTATTTCTACTACTACTTCTGCTTCTTCTACTACTACAACTGCAACTAGTACTACTGCAACAACTATTACTATGACCACTGCTTTGGCTAATACGACTTCTACTACAACTACTACAACTGTTACTACTACTACTGCTACCTCTACGAGAACTACTACTCCTGCTACCACTACTACTATTATTGCTACTTATACTACTACTGCTACTACTTCTTCTACTACAACAACAACTACTACTACTACTACTCATACAACTACTATAGCTACTCCAACTACTACTTCTACTACTACTATACCTACTACTACTACTACTACTACTACTACTACTACTACTGCTACATCTACAACTACTACTACTACTACTATAGCTACAACAATAACAACAACGACAACAACTACTACTACTCCTCAGACTACTAGTGCTGCTATTGCTGCTACTACTACTACTACTACCACCACTACTACGACTACTATTCCTACTACGCCTACCCCAACTCCTACTCATACTACAATTCCTACAACAATTTCTCCTAATACTTCTACTACAACCACTTCTACTCTGGCAGCTATAGCTACTACTACTGTTGCAACTACTTATATAACTACTACTGCTATTCCTTCAACTAATACTTCTAGTACTACTGTGACAACTAGTACTTTGCGGCTGCTACTACTACAACTACTAATAGTACTATTGTTGTCGTTGCCACTGCAACTGCTACTACTGCTGCTACTACTACTGCTACTATTGCTGCTACAATTGCCGCTGCTACTACCACATCAACTACTACTACTACTACTCCTACCTCTAATGCTGCTACTACGACTGCTAGTATTGCTACTAATATTGCTTCTACTACTAATACTATTACTGCTACTACTACTATTGCTATTACTACTATTACTACTATTGCTGCTGCTACCACAACTACTACTCCTATTGCAACTACTAATACTCCTACTACTACTATTTCTGCAACAAGACTACAACTTCTCCAACAACTACTACTACTACTCCGATTGCTAGTGCTACTACTCCTACTACTAGGACTATTACTACTCCTGCTACTATAACTACTGTTATTGCTACTATTGCTGATGCAAATACTACTACTACAACTTCCACTACTACTGTTGCTGCTACTACTACTACTACTGCTACTGCTGCTTCTTCTACCATAACTACAATAATAATTACTACTACTACCACTGCTACTAATACTAGTATGACTATTACAACAACTACTATTGCTACTACTACTCCTCTGGCAACTACTAGTACTACTGCTGTAGCTACTACTACAACAACAATAACTACTACTACTACTAGTGCTACTCCTCCTACTACTACTACTACTACTATTACTCTTGCTGCTGCTGCTACCAATACTATAACTACTGTTAGAACAACAACAACTACTACTACTTCTACTACTACTACTGCTGCTACTGCTGCTACTGCAACAACGCTATAACTACTATCAAAACAACAACAACAAGAACTACTACTACTACTACTACTATTATTACTACTACTACTACTACTAGTACTGCTACTACTACTACAACAACTACTACTATGACTAATACTACTACTACTATTGCAACTACTACTCATATGATTATCACTACCACTACTACTACTACAGCTACTACTATTGCAACAACTAGTACTACAACTGGCGCTACTGCTACTACTACTACCACTGCCACTGCTGCTACTACTACTACAATGACTACTATTACTAATACCACTACCAACAACTACTACCACCACTACTACTCACGCCTACTATTGATAAGACGACGACTGCTACACGTGCGACTTCTATAACTACAGTGCGACTCCGACAATGCTACTAATACTCATGATTATTACTACTTACTACTATATCTTCCTTACAAATTCTCCTACTACAACTGCTAATACTGCAACTACTGCTACTCCTACTACTACCCTACTACTTCTACTACCACTACTACTAATACTGCTATTACTACTACCACTACTACTCCTACTACTCTTAGTACAACTAATGTTGTTGTTGTTGCTGCTGCTGTAACTACAGCTACAGCTGCTACTACTACTACTACTACTCCTCCTCCTCCTATTACAACCACTACTTCCACTACTACTACTATTGCTACTAATATTACTACTACTACGTCTATGACTACTACTGCTCCTACTACTACTACTACTACTTAAACTACTACTATTGCCACTACAGCAACTACTAGCACTACTAGTGCAACTACTGTTACTAATACTACTACTACTACAACTGCTACCAATACTACTTCTACTACTACTACTACTCCTCCTCCTCCTCCTCCTCCTCCTCCTCCTACTGCTACTACTACTACTACTACTACTTCTACTACTACTACTGCCGCTACGACAACTACTAGCATTACTACTGCAACTATGGCAACTAAGACTACTACTACTACAACTGCTACCAATACTACTACTACTACTACTACTACTACTACTACTACTACTACTACTATTACTACTACTACTCCTTCTACTCCTACTAGTACTGCTGCTACTACTACTACTACTCCTGCTAATACTAATATGTTGGTTACTATGACCACTACTATTGTTACTATAACTGCTTGTACTACAACTGCTACTACTACTACTGCTGTTACTACTAATACAACTATTACTGTTACTAATAACACTACTACTGTTACAACAACTACTACTACTGCTTCTACTAGCACTGCTACTAATGCAGCTACTCCTATTACTATACTACCACTACTACTACTTCTACTCCTACTACTACTACTGCTACTACAGCTACTACTGCTACTCCCACTACTTCTGCCTCTACTTCTACAACTACTACTATAACTACTACTATAACTACTACTATTACTCCTACAAATTCTCCTACTTCCACTACTACTATGACTACTACTACTGCTACTACTATTTTTACTACTACTACTTCTTTTGCTACTATAGTTACTGCTACAGCTACTTCTATTACTACAAGAACTGCTGCTCTTACTGCTAGCGTAGCTAATACTTCCGTTATGACAGTAACAGCTGCTATTGCTACTACTTCAACTATTATGGCTACAATTGTTACTGCAACTAGTATTATTGCGGCTACTACTACTGCTGCTGCTGCTACTATAATAACTACTACTACTTCTACAACTGCTGCTACTACTATATTGGTTACTACTACTACTACTACTAATACTACTACTCCTACAACAAATATCACTTCTTATAGTATGGTTTCTGCTACTATTACTACTACTGCAACTACTACTACTAATACTACTACAATGACTACTACTACTACTAGTAGTACTACCTAAACTAATGTGGATGCGGCTGCAACTACTCCTACTAGTAGTTCTGCTACTACTCCTACTACTACTTCTGCTACTATTGCTACCACAACATCTGCTACTTCTTCTTCTACTACTTCTACTTCTACTGCCACTACAATTGCTTGTACAACTACCACTACTATTTTTACTACTACTACTACTACTATTACTACTACTACCACTACTACTACAACAATGACAACAAATACTACTAGTACTATTGCTACTAGTACTGCTACTACTGCTACTACTACAATAACTACTACTTTTACTACTACGATTACTACTACAACTACTACTGCTACTACTTCTACTACTACAACTCTTTCTTCTACTACTACTGCTCCTATGGCTACTACTGCTCCTATGGCTACTACTACAGCAACTACTACTTTTGCTGTAACTATTGCTACAACTACTGCTGCTACTGCTACTACTACTACTATTACTACTTGTGCTGCTAATACTACTGTAACTATTGCTAGAACTAGTGCTACAACTGTTATTACTACTGCTAATACCACCACTACAGCTACTACTACTGCTACCACTACTGCTACCGCTACTACTACAAGTACTACCACTACTGCTACTGCTACTATTATTACTAGTACTACTACTGCTACTACTACTTCTACTACCACTATTAATACTGCTACTACTACTATAATTATTGCTACTACTATAGCTACTACTACTACAACTTCTGCCACTAATGTAGCTACTAAAACTACTACTACAACTACTGCTACTACTACCGCAACTCCTCCTACTAGTACTACTGCTGCTGCTTCTACTATTACGACTATTTCTACTATTGCTATTACTACTGCTGCTAATGCTACTACTACCGCTACTGCTACTATTACTCCTGCTGCTGCAACTACTACTTTTGTTGTTGCTGTTTCTAATACCACTACTACTATGACGATTTCTCTTACTACTACAACTTTTTCTATTTCTACTACTACCACTACCACTACTACTAGTACTACAACTAATGCTACTACTACTACTATTGCTACTCCTTCTGTTGTTGCTACCGCTACAGGTAGTATTATTGCTACTGCTATTGCTACTACTACTACCATTACTATTACTACTAATACTAGTACAGCTAATACTAATACTACTACTGTAGCTACCTTTGCTACTACTGTTGCTACTACTACTACTACTAACACAACTACTACTGTTGCTGCTACTAAAGCTACATCTGCTACTACTACTACTACTTGTACTACTACTATTGTTAGTGCAACTACTACTATTAATGCTCCTCCTACTTGTACTACTGCTAGTACCGATACTACTACAGCTACTGCAACTACTACATCTAATACTACTTCTACTGCAGTTACTTACGCTACTACTACTGCTACTACTACTACTGCTTCTACGACAACAACTACTACTATGACCACAACTAATACTACTATAGCTACTATTGATACTACCACAACTGTTGCCACTACAACTGCTACTACTACTATTGATACAACTAGTGCTACTTCTACAACTACTACTACGACTACTACTAATCGGAATACTACTGCTGCTACTAATACTACCACTACTACTGCTACTACTACTACTGTTGATGCTACAGCTGCTATAAGGACAATGACTATTACTGCTACTATCCCAGTCAATGCTCCATCTGCTACTACGACTATAACCCGTACTACTACTTCTACGACTACTACTATTACTATTACTATTACGACTACTACTTCTACTACTGCTGCTGCTACTACTATTACTACTACTACTACTACTACTACTACTACTACTACTACTATTACTACTACTTCTACTATCGTTTCTACTTCTGCTGCTACTACTACTACTAGTACCAGTACTACAACTATTACTATTGCTAATACTGCTACAACAATTACAATTACAGCTACTACAACTCCTACTACTATTGCTACTTCTACTGCTCATACAACTACTACTCTCCAACTACTACTGCTACTACTACTGCTACTACTACTGCTACTACTGCTACTACTACTGCTACTGCTACTCCTGCTACTACTACTACTACTACTTTTTCTATAACTACTCCTTCTACCACTACTACTACTTTTGCTACCGCTATTACTACTACTACTTCTATTACTACTCCTTCTACTACTGCAACTACTACTACTAGTTCCAGTACTACAACAACTGCTGCTAATAATACTGCTCCAACAATTGCAGTTACTGATACTACTACTCCTATTACTATTGCTACTACTACTGCTGATACAACTTCTACTACACCAACTACCATTGCTACTACTAATGCTACTGCCAGTAGTACTACTACTACTACTACTTCTACTACTTGTATTACTATTACTGGCACTACTACTACTACTATCGCTTCTACCGCTGCTGCTACTAATGCTACTATTACTATTGCTGTTACTATGATTCTTCTACTAATACTGCTTGTACTAAACTACTATTACCACTATTGCGACTACTTGTACTACAATAATTACTACGGGAATGATAACTACTACCACTAATGCTATGACTGTTGCTGCTACTACTACCACTACTGCTACTACTACTACTACTGCTACTACTACTACTATTACCACAACTACTACTACTGCCACGACCTCTACATCCTACTTCTACAATAACTACTATTACTACTACTTCTGCTATTACTACTGCAACTATTACTATTGCTACTACTGCTATTGCTGCTGCTACTAATACTACTACTACTACTACTACTACTACTACTACTACTACTACTACTACTAATATTGCTACTACTGCTACTGCAGCTTCTACTACAACTATTCCTCCTACTACCGCTACTACTACTATTCCTACTACTACTACTACAACATTTACTACTACTACTACCACCACCACCACCACCACTATAACTAATAATGTTATTACTATAACTACTATTGCTGCTACTACTACAACTAGTACTGCAGCTGCAATGGTGATTGCCACAACTAATACAGCTATCATTGTTACTCCTGCTACTATTGCTACAGCTATTAGTACTACAAAAATAATTACTTCTACTGCAATGGCACCAGCTGTGCATACTACTCCAACACCTGCTACTTCTAGTGCTACTACAACTACTCTTGCTACTACTACTGCTACTACTTCTGCCGCTTCAACTACTAGTACTACTAGTACTGCCACTACCACAACAACTACTACTACTACAACTACTAATAGTACTACCACTACTACTGCTACTGGCACTGCAACTAATACTTTTGCTACTACTACTACTATGGTTACTACTCCTACAACTACTACTGCTACTACTACTACTACTGCTTCGTCTACTGCTACTTCTACATCTACTGTTATCACTACCACAATTGCTACTACTACAAGCACTACTTCTTCTACTTTTACGACTACAACTAATACTACTAATACTACAACTACTATTGTATGGTTATTACTGCTACTATTGCAACAACAACTACTACTGCTAATACTATTACTACTGCTACTCCTGCTACTACCACTACTATTAGTACTACCACTGCTTCTAGAACTACTACTACTGCTACTACAACTACTATTAACATTACTACTGCTATTACGACGACTATTACTAACACCACTTCTACTACTAATACTACTGCTACTACTGCTGCTGCTGCTGCTGCTACTACTACAACTATTACTACTACTATTAGTATTATTATTAATACTACTACTACTACTACTATTATTACTACTACTACTACTATTACTCTTCTACCACTATTACTACAACTGCTACTATGCCTACCACGACTACTGCTGCTGCCGCTACTACTACCACTCCTAATACCACTGATAATCCTATTCATACCACCACTACTACTACTACTCCTAGCACATGTACTACTACAACTCCTACTCCAACTCGTACCACTACTACTACTATTTCTCCTACAATTACTGCTGGAACGACTACTACTGTTACTACTGTTGCTTGTATAATTACTACCACTACTATTACTACTGCTACTACATTTGCTACTACTATTACTGCTAGTACTACTACCTTTGGTATTGTTACTAGTATAATTACAAACAATACTATTACAACTGCTACTACTACTACTTCTGCTATTATGACTACTTTTATTCCTACTCCTAATCCTGCTACTACTACTACACACTGACTCCTACTACTGCTACTACTACTCCAACTCATACTTATACTACAACTACTACTGCTATTGCTACAACTACTACTATGCTGCTGCTATTGCTTCTGCCATTATTAACGCTATTACTACTACTACAGCTACTGCTTCTATTACTACTACTACTATAACTACAACTACCACAACAACTACTCCTATTTCTGCTACTATTACTCCTACACCTACTCCTTCTCCTACCATTTCAACTACTACTACTACGAATTCGATGACTACTACTACACTTAGGCCAACTCCTATTGCTACTTCTAATCCAACTTCTACAACTAATACACCAACTACTACTACAACTACTCCAACTCCTACTCCGATTGCCCCTCCTATTGCTGCTCCTACTACAATTACTACTACTACTACTACTACTACTACAACTACTACTACTTCTATTGCTACTTCTACAACTGCTGCTACTACTACTACTACTGCTACTACTGCTGCTACTATCACTACTAGTAGTACTCCTACTACTACTACTCCAATTACTGTTGCTCCTACTACAACGTCTACTACTTCCAATACTACTACTATAGCTACTTTTACTACTGCTACTGCAACTACTAGTACTACTATTGCTCCTGAAGTTGTTATTACTACTTCTACTACAACTACTATTACTACTGCTACTACTACTACTATTAGTACAACTACGGCTACTACTATTACTACTACGACTACTACTATTATGAATACCACTACTATTACCACTACTTCTATTTCTACTACTACTACAACAATTACCACTACTACTGCTACTGCTACTACTGCTGCTGCTGCTACTACTACTAGAACTACAACTACTACTTCTACACCCAATCCTCCTACCAGTACTACTACTACTACCACGACTACTACTACTACTACTATTAACAATAATAATAATAATAATACTTCTACTATTACTACTAGTAATACTACTCCTGCTGCTACTATTGCAGCTGTTGCTACTACTACTACTACTACTATAATAACAACAAGAACAACCACTACTTACACTACTACTACTGTTGCTATAACTACTACTACACTACTACTTATATACTACTAGTAGTACTACTACTAGTGCTACTGCTACTACAACTACTACCACTACTACCACTGCACCTTCGGCTACTACTTCTTCTTCTTCTACTACTACTACTACTACTACTACTGCAACTAAAATTACGGCTTGTACAACTGCTACTAACGCTCCTACCACTACTGGTACTACTCCTATTACTGCCACAATCACAACTACTCCTAGTACTACTTCTACTGCTACATCTACAACTACTGCTAATACTACTACTACTACTGCTAATGCTTCGACCACCACTACTAGTACTACTCCTGCTACTATTACTGCAACTACTGCTACTCCTACTACAACTTCTAGTACAACATCCAATACTACTATTGCAGCGACTTTTACTACTACTACTGCTACTACAAGTACAACTATTGCTGTTGAGCTGTTATTATTGTTGCTAACACTACTACACTTTCTACTACCACTACTAGTACTACTGCTACAGCTACTAATATTACTACAACTATGCTTACTAATGCTACTGCTACTACTACTATTCCTACTACGGCTACTACTACTACGACTACTATTACTATTACCACTACTACTATTTCTACACTACTGCAACAAATACCACTATTATCACTACTGCTACTAGTACTACAACTACTACTTCTTCACCTAATACTCCTACCATGACTACTACTACTACTACTACTATTTCCGCTACTACTACTACTATTGCTACTAATACTACTTCTGGCACTACTACTAGTACTACTACTCCTGCTGGTGCTGCTGTTGCTGTTACTCCTACTACTACTATGACAACAATAGCAACAACCACCACCACTGCTGCTACAACTACTACTACACTACAACTACATGTACTACTACTACCCCTACAACAATTACGATTACTACTGCTACTACTACTACTGCTACTACTACTACTACTACAACTAATACTACTACTACTACTACTACTACTACTAATACTACTACTACTACTACTACTACAACTGCTATCGCCACTAATACTACTACTACTTCGACCACTACAGCCACTATTTCTCCAACTATTGATGCTATTGCTACTACTACTACTACTACTACTACTTGTACTACTACAAATACTACCACTACTACTGCTACTACTTCTACTACTGCTGCTACTACTACTGCTACTAGTGCTAATACTACTACTACAAGAACCACTATAGCTACTATTTCTGCTACTACTACTACAACAATCACTGCTACTACAACTAATACTACTACTACTACTTCTAAAACCACTGTAGCTACTATTTCTTCTACTACCACTGTACCTTCTACTACTACTTCTACTACGACAACAACAACTACTACTACTACTACTGCAACTAAAACTTCCGCTACAACACTACTTTTGCTGCTGCTGGAAGTACTGCCACTGTCACTCCCATTACTACTATTGCTACTACAACTACTAGTACAATAACTATTACTACTTCTATTGTTGCTACTACTACAACTACTGCTACTACTACTACTACTGTTACTGCTATTGCTACTGCAACTACTACCACTGTTGTTGCTGCTAGGGCTGCCACTACTACTACTATTGTTAGTACCACTACTACTACTGTTGCTGCTACTTCTGTTGATGCTAGTACTACTACACCTACAACTACTACTATTTCTACTACAACTACCACTACTACAACTACTACTACATCTACTACAGCTAGTACTACTACTACTGCTACAAGTGATACTATTGTGACAACTACTACTACTACTAGTAGAAGCACTGTTGCAACTACCTCAACTACTACCACTACTACTACCACAACTACAAATACTACTGCTACTACTTTGACTATTAATACAACAACTACTACTACTATTACTACTACTTCTTCTATTACTACTCCTACCACTACTCCCACTACGAATACTAGCCCTACCACCACTGCTCCTGCTACAACAACAACTATTGCTACTACTACCATAGCTACTACTACTACTACTAATACCACTACGAATACTACTACTTTTACTACTACTACTACTACTACCCCTACACCTATTACTTCTGCTGTTACAACTACTGCTAAAATTACTATTACTACCACAATAACAACAACAACTACTGCTACTACAATTGCTACTATTGCTAATATTGCAAACTACTACAATTGCTACTCCTACTGCCACTACCACTGCTATTGCTAACCGCTACTATTGCTACTTCTAATACTACTACAACGGCAACAACTACTGCTACTTCTACTCCTATTACAACTACTTCTACTACTACTACGACTACCGCTACTACTGCTACTACTACTACAACTAGTACTAATACTACCATCACAACTACTGCTAATACAACAAATACTACTACTACTACTACTACAATTACTACAACGACTGCTACTACTATGGCTACCCCTACTACTACTTCTACTATACTACTACTACTACTACAACTACTACTTGTATACTAGTACTACTACTACACCTACTACTACTACTACTTCTACTACTGCTACTAACACTACTGCTAATATAGCTACTGCTGCTGCTGCTACTACAACTACTACTACTGCTGCTACTCTGTCTACTACTACGGCTGGTGCTGCTACTACTACTTCTACTACTTCTACCACTACTACAACTACTACTCCAACTTCTACAATTACTACTACTACTACTTCTACTACTACTTCTACTACTGCTCCTCCCACAACTTCCACTACTACTATAAGTCCTACAACAATTACTACTGCAACTACTACTACTACTATTACAGCTACCAGAACAGGTACTACTACAACAACAACAACTACTACTATTGCTACGACTACTACTACCACTACTACTACTACAACAACAACTACAACTACCACTACTATGATTACTACAACCACAACAACTACTACTACTGTAACTTCTACAATTACTAGTACTACTACTACCACAATTACTGCTACTAGTACTTCTATAACTACTACCACTATTTCTACTACTAGTACATCTATAACTACTCCCACCACTACTGCCACTACTACCACAAGTCCTATTACAACTACTACTATTGCTACAACAACAACTGCTACAGCTACTACTACTGCTCCAACTACGATAACTACTACCACAATACCTACTACTACAACTACCACTACTACTACTGCTACTACTACCGCTACTACTACCACCACTACTACTGCAACTACTACTACAGCTACAAGAAATTCTACTACTGTTTTCGCTACTCCTAATACTCCTACTATTACTACTGTTACTGCAACAACAACAACAACAACAACTACTGCTGCTACTACTATTACCACTACTACTACTACTACGACTACTACTACTACCACCACCACCACCACCATTACTACTACTATTACTACTACTCCTACTACCACAACTACGACAATTGCTAACTACTATTGCTTCTACAACAACAACAACAACAACTACTAGTACAATTACTGCTACTACTACTACTCCTACTGCTAATACTATAATTGTTGTTATTACTACCACTATAACTACTCCTACTACGCCTACTAGTACTACCACTACTACTACTACTACAACTACTACTCCTACCACTACTACTACTACTTCTACTATTACTACTAGTATTACTACTACTCCTGCTATTATTATGACTACAACTACAACTACTACTCCTATAATTACTACTACTACTTGTACTACTAAAATTTCTACTAGTACTACTACTACAACTTCCACTATTACAACTACTCCAACAATTACTACTACTACATCCACAACAACTACTATTACTGCCACAACTCCTACCACCACCACCACCACTACTGCTTCTACAACTACTCCCACAACTACTCCTTCCACAACTCCTACTACTACTATTTCTACTATTGCTACTACTACTACTACAACAACAACTACTACTACAACTATTACAACTGCTACTCCTATTACTTCCATTATTACAACAACTACTACTACCCCTACTACTACTACTACTACTACTACTACTACTACTCCTCCTACTACTACTCCTACGACTACACTTACCACTACTACTACTCTGCTACTACTGCAACAATTACTGCTACTACGACTACTGCTATTACTACTATTATTGTTACTACTACTACTATTAGTGCTACTACCACTACTTCTACACCTAATACTCTGACCACTACAACAACTACTACTACTATTACAACAACAATAATAATAACTACTACTACTACTACTACTACTAATACTACTTCTACTACAACTACTACTAATACAACTCCTACAGCTGCTACTACTATCACTACTGCTACTGCTACTGCTGCTGCTGCTACTACTATTAAAATAGCAACAACAACAATAACTACTACTACTGCAGCTATTGCTACAACTAGTACTACTAGTACTACTACTAGCCCTATAAGAATTATTATTACTACTACTACTACTGCTACTACTACTACTAATACTACTACTACTACTATAGCTCCTACCGCTACTAATACTACTACTAGTGCTACCACTACAACTACTATATCTACTACTATTACTACTACTAGTAGTAGTAGTACTACAACAACTACTTCTACTACTAATACTACCACTACTACTACCACTACAACAACTACAGCTACTACTACTACAGCTACTACAATAACTACTAAGAGTAGTAGAACCACTACAGCTACTATCTCTACTACTACAACTACAACAACCACTGCCACTACTTCTAATACTACTACCACTACTACTACTGCAACAACTACTACTACTGCTCCTCGTACTACTGCTACTACTACTTGTACTTCGACTACTACTCCTACACCTACACCTATTCCTACTACTACTCCTACTACTTCTACTACTACTGTTGGTCCTACTACAACCACTACTACTACTATTATTACTACTACTACTGCTACTGCTACTACTTCTGCTGTAGCTATTCCTACAACTACCACTTCTTCTCCACTCCTACTGTTGTTGCTACTACTACTACTCATAAAACTACTACTGCTATAACTACTACAATTCCTGCTACTATTACTACTACTATAACTAATACTACCACTTTTACTACTACTGCTTCTGCTGCAACAAATATTGCTGCTGCTTCTACTAAAGTTACTGCTACCACTACTACTACTACTAATGCTATTACTGCTGCTGATGTTACTCCTTCTCCTGCTCCTACACCTACTTTAACTCTTATTCGTTCTGGTACTACTAGTACTAGTATTACTACTACTAGCTTCTACTAATACTACTACTACTCCAACTCCAACTCCTACTGCTACTACTACTACGCTTACAACTAATACTACTATTACCACTACTACTAGTACTGCTACTACTACTTCCACTACTACCACTACTACTACTACTACCACCACTCCTATCCCTATTACAAATATTACAACTATTACTACTATTACAACTATTACTACTATTACTACTAAAACTAATATTACTACTACCGCAATTATTGCTACCATTACTACAGCTACTGTTGCGGTTGCTACTTGTACAACATCTGCTGCTACAACTACTACTAATACTATTACTACTATTGATGTTACTACTTCTAGTACTACTCCTTCTCCATCTCCTACACCTACTTTAACTCTTATCCGTGCTGCTACTACTACTACTAGTACTACTACTGCTAGCTTCTACTAATACAATTACCACTACTCCAACTCCTACCTCTACTACTACTACTACTACTACAACTACTATTTCCACTACTACCACTACTACTACTACTACCACTCCTATCCGTACTACAAGTATTACTACTATTAAAACTACGACTACTACTACTACTACTGCAACTATTGCTACAGCTGCTACAGCTACTACTGCTACTGCTGCTTCTACTAGTGCTACAACAATAACTGCTGCTGCTGCTGCTACTGCAACTACTACTATAACTACTACTATTATTACTACTACTACTATTTCTACTTCTACTACTACTACTACTTCAACAACTACTACTAGATCTACCGCTGCTACACTATTACTACAACGGCTAGTAATAGTACAACTACTGCTCCTGCAACTATTACAACTACTACTACTACAACAACTACTACTACTACTACTGCTGCTACTACTACAACTACTAATACTATTGCACCAACTACCACTACTAATACTAGCACCACTACTGCTACTACTTCCATCACTACTACTACAACTACTGCTGCTGCCAATACTACAACTACTACATCAACAACTGCTACTACTACTAATACTACCACCACTACTACAACTACTACTACCACTACCACTGCAACTACTACTACTACTACTATAACTATGACTTCTACTACTACTACCACTACTACTATAACTCCTACAACCACAACCACTACTTCTACTACTACTTTTCCACCTGCTACTACTTCTAGTACAATGACAACAACAACAATAACAACAACAACTACTACTACTACTACCAATTTTCCTATTACTACTACTACTATAGCTGTTGCTACTACTGCTACTTCTACTTCTACTACTACTACTGCCACTACTACTACTCCTACTATCACCGCCACTACTAGTACTAATACTACTACTATTACTCCTAGTACCTCTACTACTACTATTACTACTATCACCGTCAGTACTACTACTTCTACCACAACAACTACTACTGCAATTACTACTATGACTACAACTACCACTACTACTAGCACTACTCCTAAGACTACTACTACTACTTTTATTACTATTATTGCTACTACTCTTGTCGCTGCTTCTCCTACAAGTACTTCTATTACAACTACTACTACTCCAACTACTACCACTACTATTCCTCCTACTTCTACTACTACTACATTTACCGCTTGTACTCCTTTTACTACTACAACTACAACTACTACTAGTTCTACAATAATAACAACAACAATAATAACAACAACCACAACCACAACAACAACAACTACTACTACTACCACCACCACCACTACTACTCCTTATTACACTATAACTACTAATACTACTACTACTTTAACAGCTGCTACTTCTACTACAACTATGACTATTACTGCTACTACTACTACTGCTACTACTTCTACTTTTACTAGTGCTACTACTACAGTTGTTGTTACTGTTGCTACTAGAAACACTACTGCTAGTACTACTAATGTGCAACTACTGGAAATATGATACTAATATGAATACTACTACTAAACTACTGCTACTGCTACTACAACTATTGTTGCTAATACTACCACTACTACAATAACTACTTCTACTACTACCATCACTCCTACTACTACTACCGCTGCTCCTGCTACTACTGCATCTATTGCTACTACTTCTACTACTCCTATTGCTACAACAATAATAACTACAACTACTATTGCGACTACTACTTCGACTGCTGCTACTACTTTGACTACTACTACTGCTCCTACTCGGACAGCAACTGTACCTACTACTATTACTAAAACCCCTACTACTGCTACTACTCCTTCTCCTATTAGTACTACTACTACTGCTACTCCTACTACTACTATTACTACTACTACTTCTATTACTAGTATAACTGCTACTACTACAACTACCATTACTACTACTATACTACTATTACTAATACTACTCCTACTACTGCTACTCCTCCTGTTGCTGCTACCTCTACTACTACGGCTGCTACTACTTGCACTACTACTACTACTACTACTATTACTCTTACTCCTACTCCTGCTACTACTACTGCTACTACTATAGTTGTTTCTACCACTACTTCTACTACTAATACTATTAGTACTACTGATGTTACTACTACTACTACTACTCCTACTCCTGGTCCAACACCTATTCCAACTCTTATTCCTACTGGAACTACTACTAATTGTACTACTACTACTCCTACTCCAACTCCTACGACTACTACTAATACTATTACTACTAATACTACTATTACTACTAATACTACTATTACTACTGCTACTACTATTACTTCTATTACTACTACTACTACAACTACCACCACCACAACTTTTGCAACTACAACTGTGGCTGCTAATACTATTACTACTTCTCCTAGTAATACTAGTACAGCTGCTATTGTTGCTGCTACTGCTACTATGGTTGTTGTTGTTTCTACCACTACTACTGCTACTATGACTTCTCCTACTGCTACAACAACTGCTACTGCTTCTACTACTACTGCTACTACTGCTAGTACTTCTGCTACAGTTGCTATGCTAACACCCCTACTATTACAACTACTACTATTGTACTATTGCTAATGCTAGTACTACTATTACAACTAATCCAGCTACTAATGCTTCACTACTACTGTTACTACTACTACTATTTCTACTACAACTACTCTTACAACTACTGCTACTACCAGTACTACTACTATAACTACTACTACTACAACAACAACTACTACTACTTCTCCCATAATAACAACTGCTACTACTTCACCTACTACTACTGCTTTTGCCACTACTGCCACTTCGACAACTACAGCTACTACTACTACTACTACTATTACTATTTCTTATACTACTGCTATTGCAACTACAACTACAACTACTACTACTCCTACTATGACTCCTCCTACTACTACAACTACTGCTACTACTACTGCAACTACAACTATTACTACTACCACTACTACTACCTACTTCTTTTGCTGCTGCTACTACTACTCCTCCTAACACTACCACTACTACTATGGCATCTATGACTAGTACTACTACTGCTACTATTCCTACTACTATTACAACTACTACTACTACCACTACTGCTACTGCTACTACTATTACAACAACTACTACTATTGCTACTACTGCACCTACTACTACCACTACTGCTACTGCTACTACTCCAACTACTATAACGATAACTAATACTGCTATTACTATAGCTAATTTTGCTAACACATCTTCTCAACCTACTACTAGTTCTGCTTCTACTACTGCAACAACTACTAATATTATTACCACTACTACTTCTTCGATAATGACTACTACTACTGCTACTACTACTTCTACTTATACTACTATTGGACGACTACGAATACTACTTCTACTACTGCAATTGCTACTACCACAACTCCACCTACTACTACAACTACTACTACTACAATTACTACTACAGCCACTACTACTATTGTTCGCACTACCATGGCTACTAGTGCTACAACTACTGTAGCTAACACTACTGCTACTACTATCACTACTACTCCTCCTATTACTACTACTACTGCTGCTACTACTACTTCCACTGCTACTACTGCTATTATTACACCTACTACTTCCACTCCTACTACTTTTGCTAATACTACTACTGCTGCTACTACTACTTCTATAGCTACTACTACTACCACCACCACAGCTACTGCAACAACCACTAATACTAGTACTACTAGTACTACAACTATAGCTACTGCTACTGCTATTGTTACTGCTACTGGTTCTACTACTACTACTGTTATTACTATTACTACTATTACTTCTGCTACTACTACTGCTACAACTATTGATACTACTAGTAGTACTCCTACTGCTATTGTTGCTGCTACTACTAATAATGCTACTACTACAACTACTACTACAAGTACTGTGACAAATACTACTACTACTAGTGCTACTACTACTACCAATACTACTACAACTACTACTTCAGCTGCTATTGCTGGTGCTACTACTAAAATTACTACTACAACTACTTCTGCTCCTACTACAACTACTATAACTACTACTACTGCTACTCATAATGCAACTACTTCTACTACTACTACTACTACTACTCCTACTACTTCCCCTACTTCTACTACTACTACTACTACTACTACCATTGCGACTACTGACGCTACCACTAAAACAACTAGTTCTACTGCTACTATTATAGCTACTACTAATGCTACTACTTGTGCCGTTAATACTACTACTTGTACAACTACTGCTATACTGCACCTACAATGACAACAACAACAACAACAACAACTATTACTGTGGTTACTATTGCTATTACAACTACTACAACCAACACTACAACTGCTGTTGTTGTTGCAGCTAATACTACCACTACTATTACTGTTGTTGTTGTTGTTGTTTCTACTAATACTACTACTACTTTTCCTCTTACTACTACTAATGCTACTGCTACTAATGCTGCTACAATGCTACTCTTTCGACTACTTCTACTACTTCTAGTGTAGCTACTATGATTATTGTTATTAATGTTATAGCTAATGCTACTACTTTACTAGTGCCACTATAGCTAATATTCCTATAGCTACTACTGCTATTACTACTACTGCTTCTACTAATGCTACTACTACTACTACAACTACTTTTATAACTACTGCTACTACTACTACTACTACTACTGCTACTACAACAACTACAACTGCTACTACTTCTACTACTGCTACAACTGCTGCTACTTCTGCTACTACTACTACTATTACTACAATAACTATTGCTAACTACTACTACTACTACAATAACTACTACTGTTACTACTTCTGCTACTGCTAACTACTGTTGCTACGTCTGCTACTACTACTACTACTACTACTACTACTGCAATAACTACTACTACTACTATTACAACTACTACTCCTACTGCTACTATTATTACTACTACTACTATTACTACTCTTACTGCTACTATTATAGCTATACCTACTACTACTACTACTGCTACTTCCATTACTCCCACTCCTATTATTGGTAATACGACTACTACTATTACTACAACAATAACTATTACTACTACTACTAACACTATTAGTATTGTGGATACTGCTGCAGCTACTACTCCTACTAATACTACTACTTCTACTACAACTACTACTACTTCTACTACTACTACTTACTATGAACCACAACTGCCCACAACTACGGCCACTGATCGTATTCTTGCTACGACGGCTGCCACCCTGCTTTTGCGACTACTAGTTCTACCATCGAAGGCGACAACTAGACGACGATAGAGACTGACGACGAGGACTACTCCTATACTTAATCACCCACTACCCCAACGATCTACGAGTACTGCGACGAGGTAGACACTCCTCCTACTCCTTCCCGCCTCCTCCTCCGCCTCCTCCTCCGACTACTAGACTACGCCGCCTCCTCCTCCTCCTACTGCTACTACTAATACTATAGTACTAATAATACTACTAGTACTACTTCCTCTACTAATACTGCTGCTCTTACTACAACTACTACTACTCCTACTACTTCTACTACTACTCCTACTACTACTACTACTACTACTACTATAATAACAACAACAATAATAATTACTACTACTACTACTATAACTATTCCACCTACTACTACTATAACTTGTACTATAACTTCTACTACTACTGCTACTACTAATGATCCAACTATGATTACAACAACAACTACTACTACTACTATTGCTACTACTTCTATGACTATAACGCTTCTTAATGCTTCTTCTTCTTCTACTACTACTACTAGTACTTCTACTTTTGTGACTACTTTTACTACTGCTACTCATGCTTCTACTACTATAATGACTACTACTCTACTTCTTCTTCTTCTTCTTTTTCTTCTACTACTACTACTACTACTACTACTACTACTACTACTACTACTATTACTACCGCCACTACTACAACTGCTACTACTACCATGCTACTGCTTCAACTACTGCTACAAGTACTACTACTACTACACCACCACACTACTACTTGAACAACTATTACTACAACTAGTACTACCAGTACTACTACTGTTACTACTACTGCTACTACTCTTGCACTAATACTGGTACTACTATTAGTAGTAGTAGTTGTAGTAGTAGCAGTAGTAGCAGTAGTAACAATATTAGTAGTAATAGTATGAGTAGTAGCAATAGTCACTATAGTAGTAGTAGTAGAAACAGAAGTGGTAATAGTAGTACTAGTAGTAGTACTCGCATATGTAAGAGTAGTAGTGCCAATTGCTATAGTAGTAAAAGCCTTAGTAGAATTACTAGCAATAGTATAGTAGCAATAGTACTAGTAATAGTAGGAGGAGTAGTGGTAGTAGTAGCAATAGCAAAAGCTACAACTACAATAGTAGTAGCCATAGAAGATGTAGTTGTAGTAATACTAGCTGTAGTGGTAGTAGCCATAGTTATAGTAGCAGGAGTAGTAGTAGTAGTACTAGAAGTCATAGTACTAGTCATAGCAGTAGTAGTAGTAGTCATAGTGGTAAAAGTATTAGTAGTAGTAGCCACAGCAGTAGTCATAGTAGTAGCTATAATACAAGTAGCAAAAATAGAAGTAGAAGGTGCAGTAGCAGGAGCAGTGTTAGTAGTAGTAGTAGCAATGGTAGTATTAGCAGTAGAAGTAATAGTAGTTGTGATAGTAGAAGTAGAAGTAGCATTAGTAGTAGCTAAAGTAGTTATAGTAGTAGCAACAGTGCCAATAGCAGCAGTAGTAGTAGCAGTGGTAGTGCTGGTAGAATAAATAGCCATCGTACTGGTAGTAGTAGCAATAATAGCTGTAATTGTAGCATTCGCAGTAATAGTAGCAGTAGTAGTAATAGTAGTTATAGTAGTAGTAGCAGTAGTGGTAGCAGTAGCATTAGTAGTAGTAGCAAGAGTAGTAGCTGTAGCAGTAGTCAAAGTAGTAGCAACAATAGTAGCAGCAGTAGAAGAAGTAGCATCAACAACTCCAGCAATATTAGGAATAGTAGTATGAGTAGGAGTAGTAGTAGTAGTAGCAATGGCAGTAGTTCTTGAGGTAGTAGTAATAATAGCAGTGGCTATAGTAGTAGTAATAATAGTAGAAGTAGCAAAAGAAGTTAAAGTTGTACTAGTAGCAATATTAGTAATAGAAGTAGTAGACGTAGTAGTAGTAGTAGTAGAAGTAGTAGCAGTTATTGTAGTAGTAGCAGTAGCAGTAGCAGTAATAATAGTAGTAGCAGCAAGAGTAGCAGGAGTTGCAATAGTAGTAGTTATCCACGTTGTAGTAGTAGTAGCAGTAGTAGTACTAGTAGTAGTAGGAGGAGGAGGAGGAGGAGTAGTAGTAGTAGTGGTTGTTGTAGAAGTAGTAGTGGTAGTAGAAGCAGTGAAAGTAGTAGGAGTAGTAGTAGTTGTTGTTCTTGTTGTTGTTGTTGCAGAAGTAGTAGTAGTTGTAGTGGCAGTAGTACTAGTAGAAGTAGTAGTAGAAGTAATAATAGTGGTAGTTTTAGTAGTAGTGGTAAGAGTACTTATAGCAATCGTAGTAGTAGTAGTAGAAGTAGAAGTAGTTGTACTTCTGGCAGTAGTAAGAGGAGTTGGTTTAGGAGTAGTAGTAGGAGGAGGAGTAGTAGTATGAGTGGCAAGAAAAGTAGTAGTAGAAGTAGTAGTAGCAGTAATAGTAGCAGTCATGGTCACATTTGTTGTACTAGAAGTAGTTGTGGAAGTAGTAGTAGGAGTACTACTCATAGTAGTAGTAGCAGTAGTAGTAGCAGTAGAAGTATAGTAGTAGTAGTACTAGTCATAGTAGTAGTTGTAGTAATAGTAGTAAAAGTCATAGTAATAGTAATTTTAGAAATATTAGTTGGAGTAGTAGTAGTTGTAGCAGTTGTTGCAGTAGTAGTAGTAGTAGTAATCGCACTAGCAGAAGAAATAGTGGTAGTGTTGGTAGTAGTAGTACTAGTAGTAGCAGTAGTAGTAGAAGAAGCAATAGTAGTAGTAGTTATAGAAGTAGTTGTAGTAGTAGTAGGAGGAGCAGTAGTAGGCGTAGTAGGAGTTGTAGTAGCTGTAGTAGAAGTTATCATAATAGTAATAGTAGTAGTAGTAGTAGCAGTAGCGGTAGCAGTAGTTGTAGTCGTAGCTATTGTAGAAACAGTAGTAGCAATAGTAGAAGTAGTTTTAATAATAGTTGTAGTAGTGGTCGTAGTAGTAGTAGTAGTTCTAACCGTAGTAGTAGTAGTAGGAGTAGTAGTAGTAATAGTAGTAGTAATAGTAGTAGTAGTAGTAGTAGTAGTAGTAGTAGCAGCAGCAATAGTCATAATAATAGTAGCAGAAGCAGTAATTTTAGTAGTAATAGTTGTAATATAAATAGTAGTGACAGTAGTAGTAGGGTAGCTGTAGCAGCAGAAGTAAAAGTAGTAGTCACAGTAATAGTAGCTGCAATACGAGTAGTAGTGGCCATCGTAGTAGCGGTAGCAGTAGCAGTAGTGGTATTAGTAGTTGTAGTAGCAGTAGTAGAAGTAGTAGCGGCAGTAGTAGTAGAAGTAGCAGTGGTAGTGGTAGTAGTAGAAATAGTAGTAGTAACAGCTGAAGTAGAAGTAGTAGTAGTAGTAGTGGTAATAGTAGTGGCAGCAAATGTAGTAGTAGTAGTAGAAGTGTAAGTAGGAGTAGTAGTATTAGTACTACTAGTACTAGCAGTTGTAGAAGTAGTTGTTGTAGATGTAGTAGCAGCAGTAGAAGGAGTAATAGTAGGAGCAAGAGTAGTTGTGGTAGTAGCAATAATTGTAGTTGCAGTGGTAGCAGCAGTGATAGTAGTAGTAGCATTATTAGCAATAGTAGTAGTCGTCGTAGCAGTCGTTGTAGTGGTAGCAGCAGCAGTAGCAGTACTAGTAGTACTAGTTGTTGTAGTAGTATTATTGGTAGTAGAAATAGTAGAAGCAGTAGGAGTAGTAGTGGTGGTAGTAGTAGTATAAGTACTAGAAGTAAGTGTAGTCATTGAAGTAGTAGTAGTGATCGTAATTGTAGCTTTAATAGTAGTTGTTGTTATTATTGTAGTAGTAGTAGTAGTAGTAATAGTAGTAGTAGTAGTGGAAGTAGTACTATTAGCAATAGTAGCAGTAGTAGGAGCAGTAGTAGTAGTAGTAGAAGTAGTAGTAGGAGTAATAGTAGGAGGAGGAGGAGGAGGAGTAGTATGAGTAGCAACAGTGGTAGTAGCATCCATCATAGTAATAGTAGAATTAGTAGCAGTTGTTGTAGTAGTATTAGTAGTAGCAATAGTAGCAGTAGTAGTTTTAATAATACGAGTAGTAACAGTCAAACCAATAGCATCAGTAGTAGTAGTAGTAGCAATACAAGTAGTTTTGGGAATAGTAGTAGTAGTAGTAGATGCAGGAGTAGCGGGAGTAGTTGTTATTGTAGTAGTTATAGCAGTAGAAGTTGTAGAAGGAGTAGCATTAGGAGTAGAAGTTGGAGTAGCAGTAATAGTTGTAGTAGTAGTCGAAGGTGGAGTTGTAGAAGTGGTGGTGGTGGTGGTAGTAGTAGTCGTAGTAGTACTTTTAGTAGTAGTTGCGGATGTAGTAGTCGAAGGAGTAGTAGTAGTGGTAGCAGT
The DNA here is from genome assembly GCA_005019695.1 of Trichopus zeylanicus subsp. travancoricus. NCBI lineage: Eukaryota > Viridiplantae > Streptophyta > Magnoliopsida > Dioscoreales > Dioscoreaceae > Trichopus > Trichopus zeylanicus. Next base: position 99,234 of record RXID01022134.1, read on the forward strand.
GGTAGTAGTAATAGGAGGAGTAGTAGTAGTACCAATTGGAGTAGTTGCAGTAGTAGTGTTAGCAGTCGTAGTTTTGGAAGTAGTAGTAGCAGTAGTACTAGTTGTAGAAGTGGCAACAGTAGCAGTCATAGTAGTAGTTGTTGTAGTAGCTGTAGTAGTGATAGTAGTTGTGCTAGTAGAAGTTGTAGTAGTAGTAGAAGTAGTACTAGTTGTAGCAACAGCAGTAGTGGTAGTTAGTAGTAGTAGTGGAAGTCATAGTAGTAGCAGCTATTGTTTGACTAGCAGAAGTAGCAGCAGTAGAACTAGTAGCAGTAGTAGTAGCAATAGTAGTAGCAGTTGCAGTAGTAGTAGCAGCATCTATAGTAGTAGTAGCAGCAGTAGCTGAAGAAGAAGTAGTAGTAGTAGTAGTAGTATTTGTGGTGGTGGTGGTGGTGGTAGTAGTAGTAGTAGTAGTAGTAGTAGTAGTAGTAGTAGTAGTAGTAGTAGTAGTAGTATTAGTAGGAGTAGCAGCCGCAGCAGTATTCACAATACTAATAGTGTTAGTAGTAGTAGTTGTTGTTGTTGTAGTAGTAATAGTAGTAGTAGTAGTCATATTGGCACTAATAGGAGTAGGAGTAGTGGAAGTAGCAGTAGTAGTAGAAGTAGGTATAGCTATAATAGTAGCAGTAAGAGTAGTAATAGTAGTAGTAGTTGTTGTTGTAATAGTAGCAATAGGAGTAGTAGTTGTAATAGTAGTAGTAGTAGCAGTATACGTAGTAGTGGTGGTGGTGGTGGTAGTAGTAGTTGTAGTAGTAGTAGTGGTAGTAATAAAAGTAGTAGTGATAGTAGTAGTTAGAGTTGTAGTAGTAGTAGTAAGAGTATCGGTAGTAGTCTTAGCGTAGTTGTTGCAGTAGTTGTAGTATAATGAGTAGTAATATTAGTAGCTGCCGTAGTAATAGTAGCAGTAGCTGTAATATTAGTAGTAATTGTTATAGTAGTAGTAGTGGTAGCGGTAGTAGCTGTAGTAGCAGTTGTTGTAGCAATAGCATTAGTAGCAGTAGTTGTTGTAGTAGCTGTGGTAGAAGAATCAATGGTAGTAGTAGTAGTAGTAGTATCAGTAAATTTGTTTTAGTAGTTGTAGTAGTAGTAGTTGGAGTAGCAACAGTAGCAATATTAGCATTAGTTGTAGTAGTTGTTGTGATTATAGCAGTATTAGTAGTAGCAGTAGCAGTAGTAGCATTAGTAGTAGTAGTAGTAATAGAAGTATCTGTATTAATAGTAGTATTTGTAGTGGTAGTAGTAGTAATAGTAGTAGTGGTAGTGGTAGTACTAGTATTATTATTGTGGGAGGAGTACAAGTGGTAATAGTAGTAGTCGTTCTAGTAGTAGTGGTAGTAGTTGTTGTAGAAGTAGGAGTAGGTGGAGGTGTAGTAGTATTAGCAGTAGTGGTAGTTGTAGTAGTAGATATTCTTCTAATAGTAGTTATTGTTGTAGTAGTAGTAGTAGCATCAGAAGTAGTAGTAGTAGTAGTAGTAGTTATAGCAATAGCAATAGCAGAAAAAGTAGTAGTAGTAGTGGTAGTAGTAATAGTAGCAGTAGGAGTAGCAGTTGTAATAGTAGTAGTGGTAGATGTAGTAGTGGTGGTGGTGGTGGTGGTAGTAGTCGTAACAATAGTAGTGGTAATAATAAAAGTAGTAGTGATAGTTGTAGTTAGAGTAGTAGTAGTAGTGAGGGTATTGGTAGTAGACTTAGCGTAGTTGTTGCAATAGTTGTGGTATAACAAGTAGTAGTAGTTGTAGTAATAGTAGAAGTCATAGTAGTAGTGGTAGCCACCGTAGTTGTAGTAGTAGTAGTAGCAGTAGTAATAGTAGCACTAGCAGTAATATTAGTAGTAATAGTAATAGTAGGAGTAGTAGTAGCAGTAGTAGTTGTTGTAGTAGCAGTAGAAGAAGTAATAGTAGTAGTAGCAACACTATTAGTAGTTGTTGTACTTGTAGTAATTGTAGTAGTAGCAATAGCAGTATTAGCAATAGTTGTAGTAGTAGTTGTTATTGTAGCAGTACTAGTAGTAGGAGTAGTAGTAGTAGCAGTAGTATTAGTTGTCGTAGTAGTTGTAGTAGTTGTAGTATATGTATTAATAGTAGTAGTTGTAGTTGTAGTAGTAATAGTAGTAGTGATAGTGGTAGTACTAGGTTTATTATTAGTGGGAGGAGGAGTACTAGTGGTAGTAGTAATAGTCATTGTATTAGTAGTGGTAGTAGTAGCAGTTGTTGTAGTAGTCTGAGGAGGTGTTGTAGTATTAGCTGTATCGGTAGTTATAGTAGTAGTTACTCTGCTAGTAGAAGTTATTGTTGTTGCAGCAGTAGTAGTATTATTAGAAGTAGTAGTAGTAGTAGTAGTAGTAGTATTAGAAGTAGTAGTAGCAGTAGTAGTAGTATTAGAAGTAGTATCAGTAGTGGTAGTGTTAGTAGTATTTTTAGTGGGAGTAGTAGTTGTAGCTGTAGGAATAGTAGTAGTAGTACTGTTAGTAGTTGTTGTTGTAGGAGTGGTAGTAGTAGTAGTAGTAGTAGTAGCAGTTGTAGTAGTAGTAGTAGTAGTAGTGGTAGTAGTAGTAGTAGTAGTAGTATTAGTAGTTGTTGTAGTAGTAGAAGTTGTTGCTGTTGTGGTTGTTGTTATTATTCTTGCAATGGTAGTTGTAGTAGTCATAATAGTAGTAGCTCGAGTAGAAGTAGTGGTAGCAACAGTAGTAGTGGTAGAAGTAGTAGTAGCAACAGCATTAGTAGTAATAATAGTAGTAATCAACGTAGTTGTAGTTGTACTAAAAGTAGTAGTCATTGTACTTGTAGAAGTACTAGTTGTAGTCATAGTAGTAGTAGCTGCAGCAGCAACAGCAGCAGCAGCAGTAGTAGTAGTATTAGTAGTAGTGGCAGTAGTAGTAGTAGTAGTAGTAGTAATTGTAGTAGTCATAGTTGTAGTGGTTGGAGGAGGAATAGTAGTATTAGCAATAGTGGTAGTTGTAGTATTAGTTGTAGCAATAGTAGTAGTGGTAGTAGAAGTAGTAGTAGTATTAGAATTAGTAACTGTAGTATTAGTGGGAGTAGTTGTTGTAGCAGTTGGAGTAGTAGTAGTAGTTGCGGTACTAGTAAAGGAAGTCGAAGCAGCAGCAGCAGCAGTAGTAGTAATTATAGTAGTAGAAGTAGTAGTAGTAGCCGTAACAGTAGTAGTAGGAGTAGTAGTAGTAAAGGTAGCAAAAGGAGTAGTTGTAGTAGTAGTTGTCATAGTAGTCATATAGTAGTAGCTGCAGCTATAGCAGTAATAGTGGTAGTACTAGTAGTAGGAATAGTTATAATTGTTGGAGTAGTAGTTGTGCCAGTAGCAGTAGTTGTAGAAGTTGTAGTAGTGGCAGTAGTAGTAATAGTAATAGTCATAGTAGTAGTAGTTGTTGTATTAGTACTAGTACTTGTGGTGGTAGAAGTAGTAGTAGTTGTAGTAGCAGTAGTCATAGTAGTAGTAGTAGTAGTAGTAGAAGTTGTAGTAGTAGTAGAAGTAGTCGCAGTAGTATAGGTACACATAGTGTTAGTAGTTGTAGTAGTTGTAGTCGTAGTAGTAGTAGTAGCACTAAGAAGAGTAGTTGTAGTAGAAGCAGTAGCAACAGTTGTACTAGTAGTAGTAGCTATAATCATAGTTGTAGCAAAAGTAGTAATAGTAGTAGTAGTAGTGGGAGAAGTAGTAGTGGGAATAGTAATGGGAGAAGTAGTTTGAGTAGTAGTAGCAGTAGCTTTAGTAGTAGTAGTAGTACTATTGGTAGTTGTAGTAGTAGATGTTGTAGTAGTTGCAGTAGTGGCCGAAGTACTAATAGGAATAGTAGTTTGAGTAGGAGTAAAAGTAGGAGTAGTAGTTATTCTAGTAGTAGTATTAGTAGTAGTGGCAGTAGTGATAGTAGTAGCAGGAATAGTAGTCTTAGTAGTAGTAGTAATTATTATCATTCTTATTATTGTAGTTGTTGTGTCAGCAGTAGTAGTAGGAGTAGAAGTTGTAGCATTAGGTGTAGCTGTAGTAGTAATAGGTGTAGTATTAGTAGTTGAAGTAGTGGTAGTAGTAGTACTACAAGTACTAGTAGTATTGATAGCAGCAGTAGTTGTAGTAGGAGGAGGAGGAGGAGGTGGAGTAGTAGCAGTAGCAGTAGTATTAGTAGTAGTATTGGTAGTAATAATAGTAGTTGTTGTAGGAGTAGGATTACTAGTAATAGTTGTAATTGTAGTAGTCGTGTAGTAATAGTAGTAGTAGTAGTAGTAGTAGTAGTAGTTATGGCAGTAGTAGTAGAAGTAGTAGTAGTTATAGTTTTTGTTGTTGTAGTAGTAGTAGTAGAGGTAGTACTAGTAGTATTAGTAGTGGTTGTAATAGTAGTAGTCTTACTAGGCGTAGCAGCTGTAGCAGTAAATGCAGTAGTAATATTAGTAGTTGTTGTTATAGCAGTAGCAGTAGCAGTGGTAGTAGTTGTATTAGAAGTAGCAATAGTGGTAATAGTAGTAGTAGTTGTGGTTGTACTTGTAGTAGCCGTAGCTGCAAGAGTAACAATAGTAGTAGTGGTAGTCGGAGTTGTAGCAGTATCAGTGGTAGTAAGAGTAGTAGTCGTAGTAGTAGTATTAGTACTAACAGTAGCAGTAGGAGTAGTAGTAGCTGCAGTAGTGGTTGTGGTGGTGATGGTAGTAGTTGTGCAGTAGTAGTGGTAATAATACAAGAGGTGGTGATAGTAGTAGTAGTAGTTGGAGTAATAGTAGTCGTAATAAGAGTAATACTTATAGTAGGAGTTTTAGGAGTAGTAGTTGTAGTAGTAGTAGTAGTACCGGTGGTGGTAGTTATATTAGTTGTAGTAGTAGTAGTAGTATTTGTAATAGTAGTAGTAGTAGTTGTTGTTGTAGTATTGTAGTAGTTGTAGCAGTAGTTGTAGCAGCAACATCATCAACAGCAGTAGTAGTACTACTACTAGTAGTAGGAATAGCTGATATTATTGTTGCAGTTGTAGTAGTAGCTTCAGGAGTAGTAGTATTATTAGTAGCAGCAGTGGTAGTAAACGTAGTAGTTGTAGTAGTATTAGTAGCTGTAGTTGCAGTAGCTACAGTAGTAGTAGTATAAGTAAGAAGAGTAGTAGTAGTTGCAGCAGTAACAACAATATTATTAGTAGTAGTCGTCATAGTAGTTATAGTAGTAGCAGTTGTAGTTGTAGTTGTAATAGTTGTTGTAGTAATAGCAGCACTAGTAGTAGCAGTAGTAGTAATAGCCGTAGTAGTTGTAGTGGTAGTAGCAGGAGGAGTAGTAGTAGTAGTACTAATAGTAGAAGCAATAGTAGTAGTAGTACGAGTTCTAGTAGTTGTTGTAGTAGTAGCAGCAGCACTAGTAGTAGTAGTAGTGGATTGAGTGGTAGTAGGAGTTGGAGTTGGAGTAGGAGTAGTAGTAGGAGTAGGAGTAGTAGTAGTAGTAGGAGTAGGAGTAGTAGTAGTAGGAGTAGCAGTAGTAGTAGTAGTAGTAATAGTTATAGTAGTAGTAGTAGTAGTAGTAGTAGTAGTACTAGTAGTAGTAGTAGAAGTAGTAGTAATAGTAGCAGTAGTAGTAGGAGTAGTAGCAGTTGAATTAGTAGCAGCAGCAGTAGCAGTAGGAGTATAGTAGTAGTAGTAGTAGTAGTAGTAGTAGTAGTAGTAATAGTAGTAGTAGGAGGAGTAGTAGTAGTTGAATTAGTAGCAGTAGCAGTAGCAGCAGTAGGCGTAGGAGCAGTAGTAGTAGTGGTAGTAGTAATAGCAATAGTAGTAGTAGTAGTAGGAGCAGTAGTAGTAGTAGTAGCAGTAGTAGTAGTAGAAGTAGTAGTAATAGTAGTAGTAGTAGTAGTAGGAGTAGTAGCAGTTGAATTAGGAGCAGAAGTAGCAGTGGTAGTAGTAATTGCAATAGTAGTAGTAGTAGTTGTAGTAGTAGAACTAGAAGTAGTAATAGTAGTAGTAGTAGTTGTTGTTGTTGTAGTAGTAGAAGGAGCAGCAACATTTGCAGCAGCAGAAGTAGTAATAGTAGTAGTAGAAATCGACGGTGAAGTCATAGTAGTAGTAGTAGTATTAGTATTAGTAGTAGTAGTAGTAGTATTAGCAGCAGCAGCAGCAAGAGTAGTAGTAGTAGTAGTAGTAGTAGAAGCAGTAGTTGTAATAGTAGCAGTAGTAGTAGTAGTACAAGTAGTCACGGTTGTAGAAGTACTTGCAGTAGTAGTGGTAGTAGTAGTAGTAGAAGTAGTAGCAACACAAAGTAGAGTAGTGGTAGTAGAAGTAGTAGCATCGGTAGTAGTAGTAGCAGCTATAATCGTAGTTACAGCAGTAGTAGCTGTTGTAATAGTAGTGGTAGTAGTAGTTGTGGGAGAAGTAGCAATAGGAATAGTAGTAGGAGTGGGAGTTGCATTAGGAGTAGTAGTATTAGTAGTAGTATTAGTAATAGTGACAACAACAGTCGTAGTAGGAGGAATAGTAGTAGTAGTAGTAGTAGTGAGTATTCTTGTCGTAAATGTAGTAGTACTAGAGGAAGTAGTTGTTGTAGTAGTAGAAGTAGTAGTAGCTGTAGATGTAGTTGAAGTAGTAGTAGAATTAGTAGCAGAAGTAGTAGGAGTGGTAGTAGTAGTAGTAGCAGGAGGAGGAGGAGTAGTAGTAGTAGTAGTTCTCATGAAGTAATAGTTGTTGTAGTAGTAGTAGTAGCAGATGTAGTAGTTGTTGTTGTTGTACGAGTAGTAATAGAAGTAATAGTAGCAACAGAAGTAGTAGTAGTAGTAGTATTAGTGGTCATAGTAGTAGTAGTTGCATTAATAGTTGTAGCAGCGGATGTTGTAGTAGTCGTGGTCGTAGTAGTAGTAGTAGAAGTAGTAGTAGTAGTAGTAGTAGCTGTAGTAGTAAAGTAGTAGTAGTAGTAGTAGTAGTAGTAGTAGAAGTAGTTGAAGTAGTATTAGTAGTGGTAGAAGTACTAGTAGTATTAGTAGGACTAGTAGTTGCAGTAGTAGCCACAGTAGTAATAGTAATAATTATTGTTGTTATTGTAGTAGAAGTAGTAGTAGTGGTAGCAGACGTATTCGCAATAGTAGTAGTAGTAGTAGCAATTATTCTAGTAGCACTAGTTGTCGTAGCATCATCAGCAGCAGCAATAGTAGTATTAGTAGTCGTAGTAGTAGGATTAGTAATAGTAGCAACTGGAGTAGTAGTTGTAATAGTAGTAGTAGTAGTAGTAGTAGTAGTAGTAGTAGCAATAATAGTAGTATTATAAGTAGTAGTGTTAGTATTAGTAGTAGTAGAAGGAGTAGTAGTAGCAATTGTGCTAGTAGTAGTAGTAGTAGTTGTTGTTGTTGTAGTAGTAGTTGTAGTAGCAGCAGTAGTAGTAGTACCAGTAGCTGCAGCAGCAGCAGCAGCAGCAGTAGTAGTAGAAGTAGTAGAAGTAGTATTAGTAGTGGTAGAAGTACTGGTAGTATTAGTAGGAGTAGTAGCTACAACAGTAGCAGTATCAGAAGTAGCCAAAGCAATAGCAGTAGTCCTAGTAGTAGTTGTAGTATAAGTAGTAGTAGTTGTAGTAATAGTAGTAGAAGTATAGTAGTAGTAGTAGTAGCAGTCGTACTAGTAGCAGCTAGCGTAGTAGTATTATTACTACTACTAGTAGAATTATTTATTATTGTTGTTCTAGTAGTTGTAGTTGGCGTAGTTGTAGTAGTACAAAGAGTAGTAATAATATTAGTTGTAAAATTAGCAGTAGAGGTAGTAGTAGTAGTAGTAGCAGTAGTTGTAGCAGTAGTAGTTGGAGAAGTAAAGTAGTAGTAGTAATAGGAATAACAACATTAGTAGTAGTATTGCTACTAGTAGTAGTAGGGGCAGGAGTAGTAGTGGTGGCAGTAGTAGTTGTTGTAGCAGTAGTAGTAGTAGTGTGGTAGCAGTTGTTGTAATAGTAGTGATAGTAGTAGTTGTTGTAGTAGTATTAGTAGTAGTAGTCGTAGCGAGAGCAGTAGTATTTCCGGTAGTAGTAGTAGTAGTAGCAGTAGCAGTAGTAGTATTAGTAGTAGTAGCCGTAGTAGTAGTAGTCGCAGCACCAGTAGCATTAGTACCAGTAGTAGTAGTCGTAGCATCAACAGTCCAAGCGGTTGTGGCAGTAGTAGTAGTAATAGTAGTAGTATTAGCAGTAGCAATAGGAGTCATAGTTTTAGTAGTAGCAATAGCAGTAGTGGTAGTTGTATTAGTTGTATTAGTAGTAGTAGTAGTAGTAATAGTAGTTGTAGGAGCTGCAGTAGTAGTAATAGTAGTATTAATTGTAGTAATAGTGGTAGTCGTAGAAGTGGTATTAGTTGTTGTAGTAGGAGTTGTAGTAGTAGCGGTAGTAGTAGTAGTCGTAATAGTAGTAGTAGTAGAAGTTGTAGTAGTAGTAAAAGTAGTAGTAGTAGTAGTAGTAGTAGTAGTAGTAGTAGTAGTAGGAGCAGGACTTTGAGTGGGTGTAGGACTAAGGGCAGTAGTATTTGGAGTAGTTGTAGCAGTAGTAGCGGTGGTAGTAGCTGAAGTAGTGGTGGAAGTTGTAGTAGCAGCAGTAGGAGTAGCAGTAGCAATAGTAGTAGAAGTAGCAGTAGTAGCAGCTGCAACAGTAGTTGTAGTAGTAATAGTAGCAGTAGTAGTAGTAGTGTCAGTAGTATTAAAAGTATTAGTTGTAGGAGCACAGATGTAGTCCTACAACTTGCGGGGGTAGTAATGTTAATAGAAGTAGTAGCACTAGTAGTACTAGTTGGAGTGCAAGGAGTAATAGTAGTAGTAGCAGTAGTACCAGTAGTTGTAGCAGTAGCAATGTTAATAGAAGTAGAACAAGTTGTAGTAGTAGTAGCAGTATAGTATTAGCTAGAGGAGTAGCAGCAGCAATAGTAGTAGTAGTCGCAATAGTTGTTATACCATTAAAAGTGGTTAGAAAATTAGTAGTAGTAGTAGCGGTAGTACTTGTAATAATAATAATAGTAATAGTAGTAGTTGTTGCAGTAGTAGAAGCAGTCTTGGTAGCAGTAATGGTAGCAGTATGGGAAGTAATAGTAGTTGCAGTAGCCGTAGTAGTAGTCGTACAAGCAACAGTAGTAGTAGTAGCAATAGTAGTTCCAAAAGTAGTAGTATTTGTTGTAGTTGTAGTTATTGTAGATGTCGTGGTAGTAGTAGTTGCCATAGTAACAGTAGTAGTAGTTGTAGTAGTAGTAGCAATAGCAGAAGTAGCAGTACCAGTAGTAGCAGTAGTTGTTGTTGTAGTAGCAATGGCATTAGTAGTAGTACTAGAAGTAGCAATCGCTGTATCAGAAGCAGCTGTAGTAGTTATAGTTTTAGTAGAAGTAGTGGTAGAAGTAGTAGATGGAGTAGTAGCAGCAGTAGTACAAGTAGTAGCAGAAGTAGTAGTAGTGGTAATAGAAGTATGAGTAGTATAATAGTAGCAGCAGCGATAGTAGTTGTAGTAGTATTAGCAGCTATAGTTATAGTAGTAGTAGTAGTATGAGTAATTGCAGTAGTAGCAGTTGTAGTAGTAGGAGCAGTAGTAGTACCATTAGAAGTAGCTGTAGTAGTAGTAGGTGTTGTAGTAGCAGCAACAGTAGTAGTAGTAGTCATAATAGCAATAATAGTAGTAGTAGTAGTAGTTGCAAGAGTAGTAGAAATACTAGCAGTAGCAATATTAGCAGTAGCAGTTGTTGTATTTGGAGTAGTAGAAGTGTTAGTAGTAGCGATAGTAGTAGTAGTAGTAGCAACAGATGTAGTAGTAGTAGTTGTAGTAGTAGTAGCAGAATTAAGAGTAATAGCCGCAATAGCACTAGAAATAGTAGGAGTAGTTGCAGCAATAGCATTGTTAGTAGCAGCATTACTAGTAATAGTCGTGGCAGTTGTACTATTAGTAGTAGTAACAGTAGTAGTGATAGTAGTCGTTGTAGTAGTAGTAGCAGTAGTAGTGAACGTAGTTGCAGTAGTGGTAGCAGTAGTAGTAGGGGTAGGAGTTGTAGTAGCATTAGTAGTAGCAGTGGTGGTGGTAGTAGTAGTGGTAGTAGTAGTAGCAGTCGAAGTAGTCACAGTAGTGGTAGTAGTAGTTGCAGTAGTGGTAGTGGTAATAGTAGTAGTAATAGTAGTCGTAGTCGTAGTAGTAGTAGTAGTAGTAGTAGTGGTAGTAGTAGTAGTAGTAGTAGTAGTAGCAGCAGCAGCAGCAGTAGTAATAGTAGTAGTAGCAGTAATAGTAGTAGTAGTAGTAGTGGTAGCAACAATGGTAGTAGTAGATGTAGCAGCAGTAGTAGTTGTTGTAGTAGTACAATTAATAGTAGTTGTAGCTGTAATAGTAGTACTAGTACTAGTACTAGTAACCGTAGTCATATCGGTCGTAGTAGTAGTATTTGTAGTAAGAGCGATAGTATTGATAATAGTAGTAGTAGCAGTAGCCTTAGCTACTGTAGCAACAGTAGTAGTAGTAATAGTAGCAGTTGTAGTAACAGTAATTGTAGTAGTAGTAATAGTAGTATGAGTAGCAGTAGCAGCAGTAGTAGTCATCATCACATTAGTAGTTGTATTTGTATTAAGAGCAGTAGTACTAGTAATAGTAGTAATAGTAGTAGCCTTAGCTGCCGTAGCAACAGTAGTAGTAGTAGTAGCAGTTGTAGTAACAGTAATTGTAGTGGTAGTAGTACTAGTAGTCATCGTCGCATTAGTAGTAGTATTTGTATCAAGAGCAGTAGTACTAGTAATTGTAGTAATAGTAGTAGCCTTTGCAGTAGTAGTAGTAGTAGTTGTAGCAGTTATAGTAGTTGCAGTAGCAGCAGCAATAGCTGTAGTTGTAGTAGTAGTAGCAATAGGATTTGTAGTAGTAGTAGTAGAAGTAGTTGTAGTAGTAATAGTAATAGTTGTAGGGGTAGTAATAGTACTAGTAGTCGTATATGTACTAGTAGTGTTGTAATAGTAGTAGTAGTAGGATGTGTATTAAGTGTAGTAGCGGTAGTTGTTGTAGTAGTGGTAGTGATGGTAGTGGTGGTGGTGGTGGTAGTGGTGGTCGTGGTAGTAGTAGTAGTAGTAGTAGTAGTAGTAGTAGTAGTAGTAGTAGTAGTAGTACTATTTGTCATAGTGCTAGTAATAGTAGTATTTGTAGTGGGAGTAGCAGTATTAGCACTAGTAGCAGTAGCAGTAGTCTCTGATGTAGTTGTAGTAGTAGTCGTAGTCGTAGTAGCTGTTATAGTGATAACAGTAGCAGCAGCAATAGTTGTTGTTGTAGTAGTAGCAGTAGTTTTTGTCGTAGTAGTAGTAATTGTTGTTGTTGTTGTCGTAGTACTTGTAGTTGTAGTAGTAGTAGGAGTAGTGGCAGCAGTAATCATAGTACCAAAAGTAGTAGAAGTAGTGGTAATAGGAGTAGTTGGAGTAGTATTTACAGCAATAGTTATAATGGTAGTTGTATTTGTAGTAGTAGTAGTAGTAATAGTTGTCGGGGTAGTAATAGTAGTTGTAGAAGGAGGAGGAGGAGGGGGAGTAGTCGTAGTAGTAGTAGTATTAGTAGTAACAGTAGTAGTAGTAGTAATCGGAGGAGGAGGAATAGTAGTAGCAGTAGCAGTAGTAGGAGAAGTAGTAATTGTGGTAGTAGTAGTAGTACCAGAATTGGTAGTACCAAAAGTAGTAGCAGAAGTACTAGTAGTAGTGGTAGTAGAAGTAGTTGCAGTAGTAGTAGTGGTTTTAGTAGCTGTACTAGTAGTTGCAGAAGTAGCAACAATCACAGCAGTAGTTGGGTAAGAAGTAGTAGTAGTAGTAGCAGTAGTAGTAATAGTAGTAACAATAGAAGTAGTACCAACAGTCGTAGTATTAGTAGTAGTACTAGCAGTAGTTGTTGTAGTGGTACAAGTACTAGTGGTAGCCATTGTAATAGTAGTAGCAACAGTAGCAGTAGTATTAGTAGTAGTCATTGGTGTCACAGTAGCAGGAGTGGTAGTAGTAGTAGTAGTTATAGTAGTTGTAGTAGTAGTTGTAGTACTAGTAATAGTTGTAGTATTAGTAGTAGTAGTAGTAGTAGTACTTGTAGTAGCAGTAGTAGGAGTAGGTATTAGAGTAGGGGTAGAAGTAGTCAGCTTAGTAGTAGTAGCAGCAGTTGTTGCTGTATTAGTAGTTGGGATAACAATAGAAGTTGTAGCACCAGAAGTAGTAATCATAGTAGAAGTCGTAGTAGGAGTAGCTGTAGTAGTAGCAACAGCAGTAGAATTAGCAGTAGTATTAGTAGTAGTAGTGTAGTGGTAATAGTAGTAGTAGTAGTTGTAGTAGTAGTAGTGGTAATAGTAGTAGTTGGAGTTGTTATTATTGGAGTCATAGTAGTAGTAGTTATTGTTGTTGTAGTTGTAGTTGTAGTAGTAGTTATTGTTGTAGTAGTAGTGGTAGCAGTAGCAGCAGTAGCAATAGCAGTAGTCGTAGTATAATCTATAAGAGTAGTAGAAGTAGCAGTAGCAGCAGCAGCACTAGTAGAACTAGTAGTAGCAGCAGCAATAGAAGTAGTAGTTGTCATTGTAGTAGCAACTACTGTAGTAGTAGTAGTAATAGGAGTAGTAGTAATTATAGTTGTAGCAATAAGATTTGTTATAGTAGCAACAATAATGGTCATAGTTGTAGGAGTAGTAATAGTACTAGTAGTAGCAGGTGTAGTAGTAGTGTAGTAATAGTTGTGGTCTTAGAACGGTTTTTAACTGTAGTAGTAGTAGTAGTAGTAGTAGTAGTAGTAGTAGTAGTAGTAGCTGTAGTAGTAGCAATATAAATAGCCGTATTGGTAGTTGTGGCAGTCTTTGTAGTAGGAGTAGGACTAAGTAGTAGTAGCAGTTATAGCAATAGTAGCAATAGTAGTAGTTATAGTAGTAGTAGTAGTAGTAGCAGAAGCAGCGGCAATAGCAGCAGCAGTAGTAGCAGTTGTTGTTGTTGTTGTAGTGGTAGTGGTAGTAGTGGTGGTGGTGGTGGTAGTAGTAGTAGTAGTTGTTGTTGTTGTAGTAGTAGTATTAGTAGTAGTGTTAGTTGTAGTAGAAGTAGTCGTGGAAGCAGTTGTAATTGTAGCAGCAGGTCTAGCGGTAGTTGTAGTAGTAGTATTAGTAGCAGTAGCAGTAGTAGCATTAGTAAAAGTAGTAGCATTAATAGTAGTAGTAGTAGTAGAAGTAGTAGTAATAACAGTGGTAACAATAGTTGCAGTAATAGTTGTAGTAGTGTTCGTAGTAGTAGTAGTAGAAGCAGTATTAGCAGAAGCAGCAGTAGTAGTTGGAGTAATAGCAGTAGTAGGAGTAGGAGCGTAGTAGGAGTAGTAGGACCATTAGTAACAGCAATAGTAGTAGTTGTTGTAGTAGTAACAGCAGCAGTAGTAGTAGCATTAGTAGCTATAGTAGTGGTAGAAGTAGTAGTAGAAGTTGTAGCTGCAGCTGTGGTAGTAGTACGAGTAGTAGTAGTAGTACGAGCAGCAATAACAGTTCTAGTAGTATTAGTAGTACCAGAAGTAGTGTTAGTAGTTGCAGTAGTATTAGGAGTAGTAGCTGTAGTAGCAATTGATGTAGTAATACTACTAGCGGTAGTAGTTGTGTTAATAGAAGTAGTACTACTAGTACTACTAGTAGCTTTACTAGGAGTAATAGCAGTAGTAGTAGTGTTAATAGAAGTAGAACAAGCTGTAGCTGTAGTACCAGAATACTATTAGCTGTAGGAGTAGCAACAGCGGTAGCAGCAGCAGCTATAGCAGTCATAGTACCGGTAGTAGTAATAGTAGTAGTAGTAGTAGTAGTAGTAGTAGTAGTAGTAGTAGTAGTAATTGTAGTAGTAATTGCAATGGTAGTTGTACCATTATAAGTGGTCGTAGAAGTAGTAGTAGTAGCAGTAGTGACAGTAGTAGTAATAATAGTAGTAGTAATAGTAGTAGTAGCTGTAGCAGTAGTACTAGCAATATGAGAGGTAGTAGTAGTTGTTGTAGCCGTAGTAGCGGTCATACTAGCAGCAGTAGTAGCAGCAACAGTAGTAGTTGTTGTAGTAGTAGTTGTCGTAGTTGTAGCATAGTAGTAGGAGTACTACTAGAAGTAGTAGTAGTAGTAGCAGTAGTCATAGTAGTAGTTGCAATAGTAGTAGTTGTGGCAGTTGTTTTAGTAGTAGCCATAGTAATAGCAATAGTAGTAGTTGTTGTACTAGCAGCAGTTGTAGTAGTAGTATTATTAGCAGTTGTAGTAGTAGTAGAAATAGTAGGTGTAGTTGTGCTAGTCACAGTAGTTGTAGTAGCAGCAATAGTAGTTGTAGCAGAAGTAGCAGTAGCGATGGTAGTGTTAGTAGTAGCAGTAGTATTAGGAGTAGTAGCTATAGCAACAACAGATGTAGTAGTACCACTAGCGGTTGTAGTACTGTTAATAGAAGTAATAGTAGTAGTAGTACTAGTAGTAGTACTAGGAGTAATAGCGGTAGTAGCAGCAATAGCAATGTTAATAGAAATAGAACAAGATGTAGTAGTAGAAGCAGTATACTATTAACTGTAGGACCAGCAGCAGCAGTAGTAGTAGTAGCAGTAGCTGTCATAGTACCAGTAGTAGTAGTCGTAGTAGTAGTAGTAATAATAGTAGTAGTTGTTGTACCATTAGAAGTGGTAGGAGAAATAGTAGTAATAGAAGCTACAGTAGTAATAATAGTAGTAGTAATAGTAGTAGTAGTTGCAGTAGTAGTAGCAGTGGTGGTAGCAGTATGAGAAGTAGTAGTAGTTGCAGTAGCCGTAGTAGTAGTCGCACTAGCTGCAGTAGTAGTAGTAGCAGTAGCAGCAGCAGCAATAGAAGTAGAAATAGTTGTTCTAGTAGTTGTCATAGTTGTAGCAACAGTAGTGGTAGTAGTAGTAGTAGTAAGAGTAGTTTTAGTAGTAGTAGTAGTAGTAGTAGTAGTAGTTGCAATAGTAGTAGTTGTGGTAGCGGGAGCAGTAGTAGCCATAGTAGTAGTAGCAGTAGCAGAAGTAGTAGTAGTTGTAATAGCAGTAGTTGTTGCTTAAGTAGCAGCAATATTAGTAGTAGTAGTAGCAGCAGTAGTAGTTGTAGTAGAAGTAGTAATCGCTATAGCAGAAGCAGCTGTAGTAGTAGTAGTTCTAGTGGAAGTAGTGGTAGAAGTAGTAGTAGTAGTATTAGCGGTAGTAAAAGTAGTAGCAAAATTAGTAGCAATGGTAATAGAAGTACGGGTAGTAATAGTAGTAGCAGCGGTAGTAATAGTGGTAATATTAGCAGCAGTAGTTATAGTAGTAGTAGTTGTAGGAGTAATAGCAGTAGTAGCAGTTGTAACAGTTGTAAGAGTAGTAGTATCACTAGAAGTAGTAGTAGTAGTAGTTGGTGTTATAGTAGCAGTTCCAGTAGTAGTAGTAGTAGTAGTCGTAGCAGCTGTAGTAGTAGTAGAAGTATTAGTTGTTGTAGCAGTAATTCTAGTAGAAGTAGAAATAGGAGCGACAGTAGTAGTAGTTGTTGTTGTTGTATTTGGAGTGGTAGAAGAGTTAGTAGTAGCAATAGTAGTAGTAGTAGTTGCGACAACACTAGATGTAGTGGTAGTAGTTGTAGTAGTAGAAGTAGTAGAATTAGGAGCGCTAGTAGCAATTATAGTAGTAGCAGTAGTGATAATAGTTGCCGAAGAAATAGTAATAGCAGTAGTTGCAGCGGTGCCATTGTTAGTAGCAGTAGTAGTGGTGGTGGTAGCAGTTGTTGTAGCAGTGGTAGTTGTTGTAGTAGTAATTATAGTACTAGCAGTAGATGTAGTGGTAGTTGTACGTGAAGAAGTGGCAGGAGAAGTAGGAGTAGTAGTAGCGATTGTTGTTGTAAAAGTAGTAGCAATAGTAGCAGTAGTGGTAGTATAATTAAAAGTATTAGTAGTAGTAGTAGTCGTAGCCATAGTCATAGTTGTGGTGGTGGTAGCAGTAGTTGTAGCAGTAGAATTGGTAGTAGTAGTAGTCGCAGTACGAGTAGTATTAGTAGTTGTAGCAGCAACAATTGTTGTAGCAGTAGTGGTAGTAGTAGGAGAAGTGGCAGCAGGAGCAGTAGCCTAGTAGTAGTCGTAGTAGTAGTAGTAGTTAGAGGTAGTAGTTGCAATAGCAGCAGTAGTAGTAGTAGTTATAGCAGTAGTAATACTAGTTGAGGTTGTAGCAGTCATAGTAGTACTCGTAGTAGCAGTAGTTGCAGTATTCTAGTAGTAACAGTTGGAGTAGTAGTAGTGGTAGCAGCAGTAGCAACAGTTGCTGAAGTAGGCATAGTGCTATTAGTAATAATAGTAGTTGATTTAGTCGGACTAGTAGTAGCAGTTGTGATAGTATGGGTAGTACTAGTAGTAGTGGTAGTAGGAGCAGTAGTAGTAGTAGCGGCAGTGGTATTTGTAGGAGAAGTAATAATAGTAGTAGTTGTTGCCGTAGTAGTAGTAGAAATCATAGTAGTAGCAATAGTTGTTGTAGGTGTAGAAGTAGTTCTTGTGGTAGTAGAAGTTGTTGTAGTTGCAGTAGTTATAGTAGTTGTAGAAGTAATAGTAGTATTAGTAACAATAGTAGCAGCAGTGGCAATAGTAGCAGAAGTAGCAATTGTACCAGTAGTTGCAGTAGTAGTAGTAGTAGTAGTAGTAGTAATAGTAGTATTTCTTGTAGTAGTAGAAACTATTGTCATAGTAGTAGACGAAGTTGTAGTAGTTGTAGTAGCAATAGTAGCATCAGTAGTAGTAGTTGTTGTTGTTGCAGTGGCAGTATCACTAGTAGCAATAGTATGACAAGTAGTAGCTGTGGCAGTAATAGTAGTAGTAGTAGTAGTAGTAGCAGTAGCAGTTGTAGTAGTAGTTGTTGTAGTAGTAGTAGTTGTAGTTCTAGCAGTAGTAATAGCAGTAGTAGCAACAATTAATGTAGTAGTAGTAATCGTATTAGTGCAGAAGTAGTAGTAGTAGTAATAGTAGCAGTAGTAGCAGTAGTAGCAGTTGTAGCAGTGGTAGAAGTAGCCATTGTCGTCGTAGTAGTAGTCATAATAGTCATAGTAATAGTTGTAGTAGTAGTAGCAGAAGTAGTATAAGTCAGAGAAGTAGTAGAAGTAGGAGTAATAGTAGTAGTAATAGTTGTTGTAGCAGTAGTAGAAGTAGTAGTAGTAGTAGTAGTAGAAGTAGGAACAGTAGCAGTAGTAGTAGCAGTAGTAGCAATTGTTGTAGTAGTAGTAGTTGTAGTAGTTGTAGTAGAAGTAGTAGTAGTAGCAGTAGCAGTAGTAGAAGTATTAGTAGCAATAGTAGTAGTTATAGTAGTTGTAGGAATAGAGGTGGTAGTAGTAGGACAAATAGTAGTAGTTGCAGTTGTCGTAATAGTAGTAGCAGTAGCAATAGTAATAGTAGAAGTAGTAGTAATTAGAGTAGCAGTAGCAGAAGTAACAGTACTAGTAGTTGTAGTAGTAGTTGTTGTTGTTGTCGTAATTCTAGTTGCTGTAGTAGTAGTTGTAGAAGTACTAGTAATGATAGTAGCAATAGTAGTTGTTGGAGTAGCAATAGAAATAGCAGTTGCCGCAGCTATTGTGGTACTAGTTGTAGGGGTGGCATCAACAGTAATAGCAGTGGTAGTAAAGTCATAGTAGCAGTAGTGGTAGCAATAACAGTAGTCGTTGTAGTTGTAGTGATGGTAGTAGTAATACTAGCAGTAGTAGCAGCTATAGTAGTAGTAGTAGTAGTAGCAGTAGTAGGAGTAGTAGTAGAAGTACTAGTAGTAGTAGTAGTAGTAGTAGTAGTAGTAGTAGTAGGAGTAATAGAGGTAGTAGTAGTAGTAGTAGTAGTAATAGTAGCCGTAGTTGTTGTATCAACGACAGTAGTAGAAGTAGCAGCAATAGTAGTAATAGTAGCTAAAGTAGATAAAGTAGTAGTAGCAGTAGTGGTAATAGTAGGGGAAGTAGTTGTAGTAGCGGTAGTAGTTGTAGTAGTTGTTTTAGTAGCAGTTGGAGTTGGAGTAGTAGTAGTAGCAGTCATAGCTATAGTAATCATAGTAGTAGTAGCAGCAGCAGCATAAGTAGTAGTAGAAGTAGTAGTAGTAGTAGTAGCAGCAACAACAATAGTAGTTGCAGTACTAGTAGTAGAAGTAGTAGTAGTTGTTGTAGCTGAAGTCGTAGAAGTACAAGAAGTAGTAGTAGATCTAGTAGCAATGGTAGAAATAGTACTAGTAGTAGTAGTAGCAATAATTATAGTAATAGTAGCAGCAGAAGTAGTAGTCGTAGTAGTAATAGTAGCAACAGTACTAGCAGTATCAATAGTGGAAGGAGTTGTAGCAGTACTTGTTACAGTAGCTATAGTAGGCGAAGTAGCTATATCTGTAGTACTCGATGTAGTAGTAGTAGTAGTAGCAGGAGTAGTACTAGTTGTTGTTGTATTGGTAGTAGTAGTAGTATCAGTAGTAGGAGTTGTAGTAGTAGTTATGGTAGTGGTAGTAGTAGTAGTATTAGTTGTAGTAGTAGTTGTTGTTGTTCTTGTAGTAGTAGAAGTATTAGAAGTAGTAGTATTAGTTATAGTAGTTGTAGTAGTAGTAGAAGCAGTAGCAGTAGTTGTCGTCGTAGCAATAGTAATAGTAATAGCAGTAGTATAAATAGTAATAGCAGTAGTAGTAACAGTAGTAATAGCAGGAGTAATAGTAGTAGTAGAGAAGTAGTATTAACAGTTGTAGTCATAGTACTAGTAGTGGTAGTAATAGTAACAACAGTACTAGCAGTATTAACAGTGGAAGGAGTAGTTGTTGTAGTAGCAGTAGTGGTAGTTATAGCTATAGTAGAAGTAGTAGCTATAGCTGTAGCAGCTGAAGTAGGAATAATAGTTGTAGTAGCTATTGTATTAGTAGTAGTAGTAGTATCAATAGTAGTAGTAGTAGTAGAAGTAGTTATATTGGTAGTAGTAGCAGCAGCAGCAATAACTATAGTAGTAGTAGTAGTAGTAGTAGTAGTTGGAGTAGCAGTAGAAGCTGAAGTAGTTGTCGTAGTCGTAGTAGAAGTAGTAGTAGGGGTGGTACTTGCAGTAGTGGTAGCAATAGTAGTAGTAGTAGGAGTTGTAGTAGCAATAGTTACAGCAATGGTAATAGTTGTAGTAGTGGTAGCAGTAGTAGTAGTCATACTAGTTGTAGTAGTATAGTGCTAGTAGTTCCAATAGTGGTAGAAGTTGTTGCAATAGTTGTAGCAACAGCAGTAGTAGTAGTAGTAGAAGTAGTTCTTGTACTTGTAGTAGTAGCTATAGTACCAGTAGTAGCAGCAACAATTGTAGTAGTAGCAGTAGCAGTAGTAGAAGCAGTAGAAGTAGTAGCAGTGGTACTAATAGTAGTATTTCTAGTAGAAGCAGTACTAATACTAGTCGCATAGGCAGTAGTAGTATTAATAGTAGAAGTATAAGTCATAGGGGTAGTAGTTGTAGTAGAAGTAGTTGTAGAAATAGTAGAAGAAGTAGTCGGATAAGAAGTAGGTGTAATAGTAGCAGCAGTAGTGGTAGCAGTAGTAGTAAAAGGTGGAGAACTAGCAGTAGCTGTGGTAGTAGGAGCAGAAGTAGTAGCAGTAGTTCTTGTAGTAGTAGTAGTAGAAATAGTACCAGTCGTAGTTGTTGCATAGTAGTAGTAGTGGGATAAGTAGTAGGAGTAGTAGTAGTAGTAGCACCAAGAACAATAGTAGGAGTAGTAGTAGAAGAAGTACCAGAACTATTATTAGTAGTTAGAGGAGTAGTTGTAGCAGTAGAAGTAGTAGTAGTAGGAGTAGTAGTAGTAGTTGCAGCAGTAGTAGCAGTTGTAGTACTAGTTGTTTACTAGTGGGCGTAGTAGTAGGTTTAGTAGCAATATCAATTGCTATAGTAGCAATAGTAGTAGAAGTAGTAGCAGTAGAAGTAGTAGTAGTAGTAGTTGTAGTAGTAGTAGTAGCAGTAGTAGTCGCTGTAGCAGCAGTAGTAGTTGAAGGAGCAGCAGCTGCTGCAACAGCAATGGTTGTAGTAGCTATAGTAGTCGTAAGAGCAATAGTAATGGTAGCAGGGATAGTAGTAGCAGTAGTAGTTGTTGTAATAGTATTATAGCAGCAGCGCAGCAATAGTATTACTAGTTGTGTAGTACTACTAGTAGCAGTAGAACTAGTAGCAATAGTAGTAGCAGCAGTAGTAGTAGCAGTAGTAATATTAGTAGTAGCAGTAGCGTTAGTAGCAATAGTTCCATTAGTAGTAGCAGTAGTAGTAGCAGTAGTAGCAGCAGCAGCAGTAGTAGTAGTTGTAGTTGCCATAGTAGTAGAAGAAGCTATCGTAGTCGTACTAGTAGTAGAAGTATATGTGGTAATAGTAGTAGTACAATTAGCAATAGTAGGAGCAGTAGTAGTATAATTATTTGGAGTAGTAGTAGTTGTTGTAGTAGCAGTAGTAGCAGCAGTAGTAGTAGCAATAGGAGTAGCAGTGGCAGTAGTTGTAGTAGCCGCAGCGTTTGTAGTACTAGTAGTAGCTGATGGAGTAGTAGTAGTATTTATAGTAGTAGCAGTATTAGTAGGATTAATAGTAGTACTAGTTGTAACAGTTGTAGTAGTTGTAGTCACTGAAAAGTAGTAGCGGCGGTAGTAGTAGCGACATCTGCAATAGTAGTAGCAGCAGCAGTACTACTACTACTACTAGTAGTAGTAGTAGCTGTCGTAGTAGTGGAAGAAGTATTAGTAATAGTAGTAATAGCAGTAGTTGTTTGAGCAATAGTAGTAGTAGTAGCAGTAGTGGTAGTAGGAGTAGGAGTAGCAGCAGTAGTAGTAGAAGTAGTTGAAGTAGTAGTAGTGGTTGTAGCAATAGTAGTAGAAGTAGAAGCAGAAATAGTAGTTGTAGTTGTAGCAGTAATAATAATAGTAGCAGAAGTAGAAATAGTAGTAGTAGTAGTAGTACTAATAGTAGTAGTAATAGTAGCAGTAGCAATAATAGTAGTAGCAGTAACAATCGCAGTAGCAATGGTAGCTGTAGCAGAAGCAGTAGTAGTAGTAGTTATCATAGTATTGGTAGTAATAGTAGCAACAGTACTAGAATAGTAACAGTGGAAGCAGTTGTAGCAATAGTAGCAGCAGTAGTAGTAATAGCTATAGCCGTAGTTGTAGCTATATTGGTAGTAGCAAAAAATTGGAATAATAGCAGTAGTTGTTGTTGTAGTGGTAGTAGTAGTAGTATCAGAAGCAGGAGTTGTAGTAGTAGTTGTTGTAGGTGTAGTAGTAGTTGTTGTAGGGGTAGTAATAGTATCAGAAGTAGGAGTTGTAGTAGTAGTAGTAGCACCAGTAGCACCAATAGTTGCAGTAGCTTTAGTAGTGGCTATAGTAGTAGTACGGGAGTAGTAGTATGAGTAGTCGTAGAAGCGGTAGTGGTTGTCATTGTAGTCGTGTAAGTAGTAATGGTAGTAGTACAATAGTAGTAGTAGTAGTAGTCATAGTAGCAGTTGTAGTAGGAGTTGTAGTGGTAGTAGTAGTAGTAGCAGTGACAATAACATTAGCTGCAATAGTAGTAGTAGTAGTAGTAGTAGTCAAGGTTATAGAAGTAATAATAGTGGCAGTTGTAGCAATAGTAGTAGAAATAGAAGAAGTGTTAGTTGCAGTAGTAGGAGTAGTAATTGTATTTGTAGAGGAACTCGTACTAGTAGTAGTATTAGTAGCATTAGTGGCAGTAGTAGTAGCAATAGTTGCAGTAGTATCCAATTTAGTAGCATAAGTAGTTGTTGTAGCAATAGTAGTAGTAATAGCAGTAGCAGTAGTAGTAGCAGTAGTAGTAGTTCTCATTCAAGTAGTAGTACTAGTAGCAAAAGTAGCAGCAGCAGTAGTAGCAGTAGTAGTTATTGTAGTGGTAGTAGTAGTAGTGGTAGGATAAGAAGTAGTAGTTGCGGCAGTAGTAGCAGTAGTAGTACTAGTTGTAGTAGTTGCAATAGTTGTTGTTGAAGTAGCAGTTGTAGTAGTAGTATTAGTAGTAGTAGCAGTAGTCGAAGTACTAGTAGCAGTTATAGTAGTAGTCCCAGCAATTGTAGTAGTAGTAGTATTCATGGTAGCGGCAACAGCTTTAGTAGTAGTCATAGCAAAAGTAGCAGCAACTATCGCAGCAGCAGCAGTAGTAGCGGTAATAGCCTTAGGAGTAGTAGTTATGGTAATAGTAATAGTAATAGTAGTAGTAGTAGTAGTAGAGGTAGTAGTAGTAGTGGTAAGAGTAGTAGTAATAGCAGTAGTCGCAGCAATAGTTGTAGTAGCAGTAGTAGTTATAGTTGTAGTAGCAGCGTAGTTGTTGTAGTAGCAGTAGGTGTAGTAGTAGTAATAGTTGCATTAGTGGTAGCAGTAGTTGCAGTACTAGTAGCAGAAGTAGCAGTAGTAGCATTAGTAGCAGTAGTAGTAGTAGTAGAAGCAGTGTCAGTAGTAGTGTTGGTGGTAGTACTAGCCATGGTAGCAGCAGTACGAGTAGTACCAGTAATAGTAGTAGTAGTAGTAGTAGAAGTAGTAGAAGCAGTAGCAATATTACTGGTAGTAGCAGTAGTAGTAGAAGTAATAGCAATAGTGGTAAGAGTAGTAGTAGTAGTAGCAGTAGTAGTACAAGTAAGAGAAGGGGTAGGAGTACTAGTAGTAGGAATAGTAGTATCAGCTACTGTAGCAGTAATAGTAGTAGTGGAGTAGTAGTAACAATAGCACTAGTGGTAGTAGCAGCAGCAACAAAAGTAACAGTAGTTGTAGCTGTAGTAGTCATTGCAGCAGCAGCTGTAGTAGTTGTAATAGCAGCTGCTGTGGCTATAGTAGCAGTAGTAGTCGCACTAGTAGTAGTAGTACTGGAAGGAGTTGTAGTAGTAGTAGTAGTAGTAGGGGAATAGTCGTAGTAGTAGTAGTAGTCATAGTAGTAGTAGCAAAAGAAGTAGAAATAGAAGAAATAACTATAGCAATGGTAGTAGTAGTAGAACTAATGGTCGTAGTATCAGTACTAGTAGCAACAGTAGTAGTAGTTGTAGTAGTATTATAGCAGTATCAGTGGTACGAGTAGTGTAGTAATACTAATAGTAGTAGGACTAGTTGCAGGTGTGGTAGCAGAAGTAGTAGCAGTAGTAGCAAAAGTAGTAGTAGTAATACTAGTATTACTACTACTAGTATTAGTAATAGTGGTTGAAGTTGTATTTGTACAGTAATAGTAGTTGTAGTAGCGGAAGTAGTACCAGTAGTAGTAGTAGTAGTAGTAGTAGTAGTAGTAGTAGTAGTAGTAGTAGTCGTTGTTGTTGTTGCAGTAGTAGTACTAGTAATAGCTGTTGTAGTGATAGTAACACAAGTCGTAGTTGTAGTAGTAGCAGTAGTAGTACAAGATGTAGTAGTAGCAGCAATAGTAGTAGTGGGAGCTATAATAGTAGTAGTTGTTGTTGTAGTAGTAGTAGTAGTAGTAGTATTAGTAGCAACAGCCGTAGTAGCGGTAGTAGTGGTAGTGGTAGTAGTTATTATTGTTGTTGCCGCAGTAGCTGATGTCGTAGTAATAGTAGTAGGTGTAATAGTGGTAGAAGTAGTAGCAGTCATAGTATTGGTAGCAATAGTTGAGGTAGTAGCCATAGTATCAGCACTTGTAGTGGTAGTCGGTATAGGAGTTGTAATAGTAATAGAAGTAGAAGTAGCAGTAATAGTTATAGTAGTAGTAGTAGTAGAAGGAGGAGGAGGAGGAGGAGGAGGAGGAGGTGGAGGAGGAGGTGGAGTAGTAGCAATAGTTGTAGCAGTAATAGTAGTTGGAGTGGTAGTAATAGTAGTTCTTGTAGTAGTAGTTGCAGAAGTTGTAGTAGTAGCAGTAATTGTAGCAGGAGTAGTAGTAGCTATAGCAGTAAATGTAGTAGCCGTAGTTGTAGTAGTAGCAGTCAAACTAGTGGTAGTAGTAGCAGTAGTAGTGGCCATTGTAGTAGTTGTAGTTGTAGTAGCAATCATAGCAATAGTAGTCTTGGTTGTTGTTATAGATGTTCTAGGAGCGTTAGTTGTAGTAATAGTAGTAGTTGTTGTTGTTGTTCTTTTAGTTATTGTAGTAGTAATACTGGCAGTTGTAGTTAGAGTAGCCACAGAAGTATTAGTAGGAGCAACAATAATAGTAGTGGCAGTAGGAGTAGTAGTAGTAGCAGCAGCAGTAGTAGTAGTAGAAGTAGTAGTAGTATTTTTTATTGTAGCAGTAGTAGCAACAACAGTAGTGGTAGCAGTAGTAGGAACGAGAACAACAATAGTAGTACTAGTGTAGTTAGAGTAGTAGTATTAGTAGTAGTAGCAAAAGTACCAGTAGCAGTAGTAGTCGTCATCGCAACATTAGTAGTACTAGTAGTAGAAGTAGTAGCGGTAGCTACATTAGTAGTAGTAGTAGTAGCTATAGTAGCAGCAGCAGTAGTAGCAGTAGTGGTGGTGGTTG
The DNA here is from genome assembly GCA_005019695.1 of Trichopus zeylanicus subsp. travancoricus. Lineage (NCBI taxonomy): Eukaryota > Viridiplantae > Streptophyta > Magnoliopsida > Dioscoreales > Dioscoreaceae > Trichopus > Trichopus zeylanicus. Next base: position 123,578 of record RXID01022134.1, read on the forward strand.
TTGTTGCAGTAGTACTAGTACAAGTAGTTATGGTAATAGTAGTAGTCGTTGTTGTCAAAGTAGTAGCCGTAGTAGTTATAGCTTACTATAGTAGTAGTAGTAGTAGTAGTTGTAGTTGTTGTTGTTGTTGTAGTGCTAGCAGTAGTAGTAGCAGTAGCAGTAGCATCAGTAGTAGTAGCAAAAATCCAAGCAGTTGTAGAATGAAGTAGTTGTAGTAACTGTAGTACTAGTAGTAGTTGCAGTTGAAGTTCTAGCAGGAGTAGTAGTAGTAGTAGTAGTAATAGATGTAATAGTAGTAGCAGTGGTTGCTATAGTAATAGTAGCAGTAGTTGCAGTAGTAGAGGTAGTAGTTGTAGTAGTTGGAGTAGTAGTAGCCGTAGTTGCAATAGTAGTTCTTATCGTTGTTGTTGTATCAGCAGTAGTAGTAACAGTAGTAGCTGTAGTAGAAGTACTAGTAATAGTAGTAGCAGAAACAACAGCAACAGCTGTAGTAGTAGTCGTACTAGTAGTGGTAGTAGTAGTAGCAAAAGTATTAGCAGTGAAAGTTGTAGTAGAAGTAGAAGCAGTAGTAGCATTAGTAGTAGTAATAGAAGTAGTCGTAGTAGTGGTAGTCATAGTATGAGAAGAAGTAGTAGTAGTAGTAGCTGTAATTGCAGTAGCAGTAGTAGTAGTAGTAATAGAAGTAGTAGTAGCAGACGTAGTAGTAATAATAGTAGCAACAGTAGCAGTAGCTATAGTAGTAACAATAGTAGCATGTATGAGAAGTAGTAGTAGTAGTAGTAGTAGCAATTGTAGTAGAAATATTAGTAGTAGTTCCAGTAGTAGTAGCAACAATAGTAGCAGTAGTGTCAATTGTAGGAGTTGTAGTAGTCGGAGTAGTAGCAGTAGTGGTAGCCATAGTAGTAGTAGCAGAAGTAGTAGACGTAGGATAAGTTCTAGTAGTAGCAGTAGCAGCTACAACCGCAGTAGTTGTTGTTATAGTATTAGCATGAGTAGTAGCAGTAGTAATAGTAATAGCAATAGTCGTCTTACTAATACTAGCAATAGTAGCAACAGTAGTGATGGTAGGAGTAGGAGTGGTGGCACTAGTAGTACCAGTAGTAGGAGTAGTGGTAGTAGTAGTAACAGTAGCGGTGCTAGCAGCAGTAGACATAATAGTGGTGATGGTGTTAGTAGTAGTAGTATTAGTATCAGTCATAGTGGTAGTAGTAGTATTATTAGTATCATTCATAGTGGTAGTAGTAGTTCTTATTTTTGTATTAGTAGTAGTTGTAGCAGTTGTAGCATTACTAGTGTAAGAGTTGTAGCAACAGTAGTAGCTGCAGAAGTAATAGTAGTATTAGTAGTAGTAGTAGTAGTAGTAGTAATAGTAGCAGCAGTCATAATAGTAGTTGTCGTTGTTATAGTAGTAGTAGTAGTAGTAGTAGTCATAGCTATAGTAGCCATAGTAGCAGTTGTAGCAGTTGTTGCTGGAGTAGTAGTAGAAGTAGTAGTAGTAGTCGCAGAAGTAAGAGTAGTTGTAGAAGTAGTAATAGGTGTAACAATAGTTGTAGTAGTTGCAGTAGTAGTAGTAGTAATATTAGTCTCAGCAAATGTGGTGGTTGTAGTGCTAGCAGTAGTGACAACAGCAGCAGCAGTAGCTGAAGTAGTAGTAGTAGTAGCAGTTGCAGCAGTAGCAATTGTAATAGTAGTAGTAGCAGTAGCAGCGGTAGTAGTAGTTGCTGTAGCAATAGCAATAGTAGTAGTAGTAGTAGTTGCAGTAGTAGTAGTAGTAGTAGTGGAAGTAGTAGCAGTAGTAGTACTAGTAAGACAAGTAGTAGTAGTTGTAGTTGTGGTAGTAGCAGTAGCCATAGATGTAGTAGTAGTAGTAGTAGTAGTAGTCATGGTAGTAGTAGTAGCAGTTGTGGTATAATTAGTTGTTGCAGTACCAATAGTAGTAGTAGTAGTAGTAGTAGTGGTGGTGGTGGTAGTGGTAGTAGTAGTAGTGGTAGTAGTAGCAGCAGCAATAGTAGTAGTAGCTATAGTAATAGTAGTAGCAGGAGTAGTGGTAGCAGTAGTAGTAGGAGGAGGAGAAGTAGTAGTTGTTGTTTTTGTCGGAAAAGTAGTAGTAAAAGTAGTATTACTAATAGTAGTTATTGTAGTAGAAGTAGAAGTACTATTAGTTATGGTAGGAGTAGCAGTAGCAATCGTTGCAGTAGTATTAGGAGTTGTAGTAGCTGTAGCAATAGTAGTGATAGTAGTAATAGTAGTAGCAGTAGGAGTAGAAGTAGCCATACTATTAGTAGTAGTAGTGGAAGTAGTAGTAGTAGTAGTAGTAGCAATAGCTATAGCAGTAATAGTAGTAGGATTGGTAGTAACAGTAGTTGTTGTAGAAGTTGTAGCAGTAGCAGTAATTATAGCAGTAGAATTCGTAGCTATAGCAATAATTATAGTAGCCATAGTTGTAGCAGTAGCAGTCAAACTAGTGGTAGTAGTAGTAGTAGTAGTGGCCATTGTAGCAGTTGTAGTTGTAGTAGCAATCGTAGCAATAGTAGTAGTTGTTGTTGTTAAAGATGTTGTAGGAGCGTTAGTAGTAGTAGTAGTAGTAGTGGTGGTGGTAATAGTAGTAATAGTCGTTGTTGTCGTAGTTGTTGTAGTAGTAATACTAGTAGTTGTAGTCAGAGTAGTCATAGAAGTATTAGTAGGAGCAACAATAGTAGTAGTGGCTGTAGGAGTAGCAGCAACAGTAGCAGCAGCAGTAGTAGAAGTAGTAGTAGTATTTTTTGTAGTAGCAGTAGTAGCAGTAGTAGTAGCAGTAGTAGCAACAACAGTAGTGGTAGCAGTCGTAGTAACGACAACAACAACAGAAGTACTAGTGTAGTTAGAGTGGTAGTATTAGTAGTAGTATCAAAAGTAGCAGTAGATGTAGTAGTAGTAGCAGCAGCAGTAGTTGTCATTGCAACATTACTAGTACTAGCAGTAGTAGTAGTAGTGGCAGCTACAGTAGTAGTAGTAGTAGTAATTGTAGCAGCAGCAATAGTAGTGGTAGTGGTGGTGGTTGTTGTTGCAGTAGTGCTAGTACAAGTAGTTATGGTAATAGTAGTAGTAGTTGTTGTCAAACTAGCAGCCATAGTTGTAGCTATTGCAGCAGTAGTAGTCACTGTAGCTGTAATTATTGTTGTAGCTATTGTAGTAGTAGTGCTAGCAGTAGTAGTTGTAGTAGTAGTAGTAGCTGCAGTAGTAGTAGCAGTGGTTGCTATAGTAATAGTAACTGTAGTCATAGCAATAGTAGCAGCAATAGTAGTAGAAGTAATAGTTGTAGTAGCAATAGCAACCGTAGTGGCTCTTGTTATTGTAGTAGAAGTAGTAGTAATTGTAGTTGTGGCAGTAGTTGTAGTAGTAGTAGCAATAGCAGTTGTAGTAGTAGTAGCTGTTGTCATAGCAAAAGTAGTAATAGTAAAAGTATTAGTTGTAATAGTAGTAGTAGTGGCAGTGGTAGTAATAATAGTTGTATTAGCAGTAGTAGTAGGACTATTAGTAGCAATAGTAGTAGTAGTAGCTGTAGCAGTAGTAGTAGAAGTAGTAGTAGTCACAATTGTAGTTGTTGTAGCAAAAGCAGTAGCAGCAGCATAGGTAATAGTAGTAGTAGTTGTTGTTGTTGTTGTTGTACTAGTAGTGTAGTAGTAGTAGTAGTAGTAGTAGTAGCATTAGTAGTAGTTATTGTTATAGTCGTAGTAGTTAGCAGAAGTAGTAGTAGTAGTCGTAGATGTAGTTGCAGAACTGGTGGTAGTAGTAGCAGCAGTAATAGTGGTAGAAGAATAGTAGTAGTGGTAATAGTATTAGTATTAATACTAATAGTAGCAGCTGTAGTAGTAGCAGCAGTAGTATTAGTTGGAGTAGCAGTAGTCGTAGTGACAGAAGTAGCAGTAGCAGTAGCAGTAGTAAGAGTAGTAGTAGTTGTAGCAGTAGTTGTATTAGTAGTAGTAATAGTAGAAGTAGTAGTTGTTGTTGTAGTAGCTGCAGTAATAGTCACATAAATAGTAGTAGTAGCTGTAGTATTAGTCGCAATAGCAGTAGCAAGAGCAGTAGCAGTAGCACAAGTAGTACTTCTAGTAGCTACATTAGTCGCAGTAGTAGCAGTAGAAGTAGTAGCAATAGAAGTAGCTGTTGAAGAAGCAGCAGTAGTAGCAATAGAAAGAGTAGTTCCAGTAGTGGTGGTAGTAGTAGTAGCATTAGTAGTAGTAGTAGTTATTGTTCTAGTCGTAGTAGTTGCGGTAGTAGCAAAAGTAGTAGTAGTAGTCGTAGATGTAGTTGCAGAACTGGTGGTAGTAGCAGCAGCAGCAATAGTAGTAGAAGAATAGTAGTAGTGGTAATAGTATTAGTATTAATACTAATAGTAGCAGCTGTAGTAGTAGCAGAAGTAGTATTAGTTGGAGTACCTGTAGTCGTAGTGACAGAAGTAGCAATAGCAGTAGTAAGAGTAGTAGTAGTTGTTGTTGTTGTAGTAGAATAGTAGTAGTGGTAATAGTATTAGTATTAATACTAATACTATTAGCTGTAGTAGTAGCAGAAGTAGTATTAGTTGGAGTAGCAGTAGTCGTAGTGACAGAAGTAGCAGGAGCAGTAGTAAGAGTAGTAGTAGTAGTAGCAGTAATTGTATTAATAGTTGTAATAGTAGAAGTAGTAGTAGTAGTTGTAATAACTGCAACAGTAGTCACATAAGTACTAGTAGTAGATGTACTAGTAGTCGCAGTAGCAGTAGCAAGAGCAGTAGCGGTAGCACAAGTAGTACTTGTAGTAGCTACATTAGTCGCAGTAGTAGCAGTAGAAGTAGCAGCAATAGAAGTAGCTGTTGAAGTAGTAGTAGTAGTAGAAGTAGAAAGAGTAGTTGCAGTAGTGGTAGAAAGAGTAGTAGCAATAGCAGTACTAGTAGTAGTAGAAGTTGTAGTAGTGGTAGTAGTAGTAGCAGCAACAACAACAACAATAGCAGTAGCTGCACTGACAGTAGTATCGGTAGTTGTAGTAATAGTAGTTTTCGTAGTAGTAGTAGTAGCAGCAAAGTAGTAGTAGTAGTAGAACTAGTAGTAGTTGTAGTACTAGTACTGTAGCAGTACAAGTAGTAGTAGTATTAATAATAGAAGTAGTAGTAGTTGTGCAAGTATTAGAAATTTTAGTGGTAATAGTAGTAGAAGTAGGAGCATTAGTCATAGTTGGAGTTGGAATAGGAGTGGTAGAAGCATTAGAAGTGGTAGTTGTAGACTAGCAGTTGTAGGTGTAGTAGTAGCATTGTAGTGTTAGCAGCAGTGGTAGCTACAATAGGAGTAGCAGCAATAGTTGCAGTGGTAGTAGTAGTATGAGTAGTAGTAGTAGTAGTAGTAGTAGTAGTAGCAGTAGTAGTAGTAGTTATTGTTGTAGTAGAAGCAGAATTAGTAATATTAATAGCAGTAGCAGTTGTTGTAATAGCAGCAGCAGTAGTAGTAGGGGTAGTAGTAGTAGTAATAGTTGTAGTAGCAGTGGTAGCTGGAGTATTAGTACTTGTAGTTGTAGTTGTTGTTGTTGTAGTAGTAGTAGTCGTGGTGTTAGTGTTAGTAGTAGTAATACTAGTAGTAGTAGTAGTAGTAGATATTGTACTAGTAGTAGAAGTAGTAGTACTAGTAGTAGTAGTAGTGTTAGTAATAGTAGTAGTAGTAATCGTACTAGTAGTAGAAGTAGTAGTAATAGTAGTAGTTGTAGAAGTAGTAGTAGTAGTGTTAGTGATAGGACCACCACCACCAGCAACAGTAGTAGCTGTAATAGTACTAGTATAAGTCATAGTAGTGGTATTAGTACCTGTAGTAGGAGTTGTAGTAGTAGCAATTGTAGTAGTAGTATAAGTAGTAGTAGTAGTATTAGTAGTAGTAGTAGTAGTAGCAGCAACAGTAGTAATAGTAGTAATGGTAGTAGGAGTAGCAGCAACAACAGTAGTAGTAGTAATTGGAATACTATTAGGAGTAGTGGTAGTTGTAATGGTAGTTGTTGTAGTAGTAGGAGCAATGGCCGCAATTGGAGTTGGAGTAGGAGTAGTAGCAGCATTAGAAGTTGTTGAAATAGGCAAGCAGTAAGAGTCGTAGTAGCAGTTGTAGTGGTAGCAACTGTAGTTGCAGCAATAGCAGGAGTAGTAGTAGTCGTTGTTTTTGTTGTTATACTAGTAGTAGTAGCAGTCATAGTAGTAGTATTAATAGTAGTAGTAGATGTTGTTGTAGTAGCTGTAGTAGTAAAGGTAATAGTTGTAGTAGTAGTAGTGGTTGTAGTATTAACAGCAGTAGTTGTAGTAGTAGTAGCAATAGTCGTAGTAATAGTAGTAATAGTAGTAGCAGTATTTGTAGTAGCAGTAGCAGTAGTAGCAATAGTAGCAATAGTAGTAGTAGTAGCAGCAGCAGTAGCAGCAGTAGTAGTTGTTGTATTAGTAGCCGTAGTAGTATTAGTTGTTGTTGTATTAACAGAAGTATTATTAGGAATAGTAGTAGTATTAACAGTAGTAGTCATAGTGTTCGGAGTAGTAGTAGCAGCAGTAGTTGTAGTAGTAGTAGGAGTGTTAGGAATAGTCGTGGTAGTAATTGGAGTTGTAATAGCAGAAATAGTAGGAGCATTATGATTGGTAGTACTATTTGTAGTAGTAGCAGTAGTAGTGGCAGTCGGTGTAGTAGTAGTAGTATGAGAAGTAGTGGCAGTAGTAATAGTAGTTGTAGTAGTTTTAATTACAGTAGTAATAATAGTAATAGTAGTAATAGCAACAGCCGTAGTCGTAGTTGGAGTGTTATGAGAAGTAGTAGTAGTAGTGGGAGTAGTAGTAGTAATAATAGTAGTGGTAGCAGTAGTAGTAGGCTTATTAGGATTAGTAGTAGTATTAGTAGCAATAATAGTAATAGTAGTAATAGGAGTAGTAGTGGTAGTTAGTGTTGGACTAGGATTTGTAGTCGTAGTTGTGGTGGTGGTAGTAGTAGTAGTGCTTGTAGTACTAGTAGTAGAAGTGTGAGTGTTAGTAGTAGTCCCCATAGTAGTAATAGTAGCAACAATTGTACTAGTAGCAGTAGTAGTAGTAGTAGAAGTGGTGTTATTGTTAATAGTAGTAGTAGTAGTATTATTATTGTTAGTAGTAGTAGTACCAGTAGTAGGAGTAGTCGCAGTAGTAGCAGTATCGGAAGTACTAGTAGTAGTAGCAGACGTAGTAGTAGAAGTAGTAGTAGTCTTAGTGGTAGGTGGAGCAGCAACAACAACAGTAATAGTTGTACTAGAGGTACTAGAAGTCGTAGTAGTAGTAGTAATAGTAGTAGTAGCAGTAGTAATAGTTTTTGTTGATGTTGTCAGTGTAGTAGTAGTAGTTGTTGTTGTTTTAGGAGTAGCTGTAGTAACTGTACTACTATTACTACTACTACTAGTGCTGCTACTATTACTATTCCTAGTTCTACTGCTACTACTTCTAATACTCCTACTATTATATCTACTACTACCACAACACTTACTACTACTACTGCAACTACTATTATCAAAAAAACAACTAGGACTACTACAATAACAACTACTAGTTCTACTACTCCACATACTATTACAACAACAACTACTACCGTTACTACTATAACTACTAAAACTTCCCTTACTACCTCTACTACTACTACTACTACTACTACTACTACTACTGTTGCTACTACTACCACTTCAACTAATACTATTACTACTACTGCTACGACTACTACTTTAACTACTGCTACTCTACAGCTATAACTACTAATAATACTACTACTACAGCTACTAATACTACTACAACTACTGCTAAACTACTAATACTACTGCTACTCTACTGGCCCTACTGCTACTACTACTCTAGCTACTACTACTACTACTACAACTACTGCAACAACAACTACTACTACTACAACAACCACTACTACAATTATTGTTATTGCTGCTACAACAACAACTACTACTACGACCACTACCCCTCCTTCTACCACAACTAGTACTACTGCTACTACTACCACAACTACCACTACTACCACTACTACTGCTACTACTCCAACTACTGCCACAACTACTCCTACTGCTACTACTATCACTACTACTACAACAACAACAATAACTACTACTACTACTACTTCTACTACAACTACTAGTACTAATACTACTACTACATGTACCACTACTACTACTACTGCTACTATTATTCCTACTAGTACTACTAATACTACTATAATTACTACTAGTACTACTTGCACAATTACTACTACTATTGTTACTATTACAACTACTACTGTTACGAGTACCACTCCTACTACTAGTCTTACTAGTACAACTATTACTACTATTGCTACAACTACTACTACCAATACTACTACTACTACTTCCAAACTTCTATTGCTACTGTTACTTCTACAACTCCTCCTATTACTACTACCACTACAACTCCCACTACTACATTTAGTACTATTAGTACAAGTACTATTACAACTACTATTACCACTACTACTGCAACAACTCCTGCTATTGCTACTACTACTTTTGTTGTTGATACAACTTCTACTACTACTATAGATAACACTACTACTACTGCTCCTACTGTCAGTACTACTACTGCTATAACTACTACAGCTGCTACTTCTACTACTATTATGACAACTACTACTACGACTACGACTACCACTACTATTACTACTACTGCTATTAGTACAACAACAACAACAGCAACTACAACTTCTCCTCCTACTACTACCACAACAACTTCTACTGTTCCTACTACAACTACAACTATTACTATAGTTACTGCTACTGCTGCTTCTACTACTACTACTACTGCAAGTACTACTTCTACTACTGCCTCTGCTACTACTACTACTACTGCTGCTGTTACTACACAACTACAACTACTACTACTACAACTACTACTACTACAACTGCGCCTACACCAACTACTACTACTTCAACTACTGCCACTGCTACTACTACTGCTACTACTGCTATTGCTGTTGCTTCTACTACTACTACAATTCATACTACAACTACTACTACTGCTACCACAACTACTGCTAGTACTACAACAAGTATGAATACTACTACTACTACTGCTGCTACTTCTACTGCTACTACTACGACTAATGCGGCTAGAACAACTACTACTCCTACTATTACTCTTACTACTAGTAGTAGTACTACTACTGCTACTACTACTACTGCAAATACTACTACTACTACTACTTCTAGTATTACTTCTATTGCTGCCACTACAACTACGAATACTACTGCTACTACAATTACTACTAGTACTCCCACTACTGCTATTTCTGCTATAACTACTACTGCTACTCCTACTACTGGTACTACCACTACTACTACCATTACTGCTACTACAACTATTACTACTAGTACTACTACTACTACTACTACAATAACTACTACTATTACTACTACTACACCTACTTCTACTACTCCTACTACTACTACTCCTGCTACTACTACTACTACTTCTGCTACTGCTGTTGCTACTACACCTACTCCTATTACTACAACTAATACTACTGCTGCTACTATTACTAATACTACTACTGCTACTCTTACTACTATTGCTTCAAGTACTTAAACTAATCTTACTACTACTACTACAACAACAACTACTCTTACTACTACCACTACTACAACTACTCCTACCGCTACTCCTACTCCTACACTTACGCCTATTACTGCTACTGCAACTACTACTACTACTACTATTATTACTACTACTACTACGACTGCTACTACTACTATAGCTGCTACTACAACTGCAACTGCTACTGCTGCCCTTACAACAACTACTAGTACTGCTAGCACTGCTACTACCACGACTGCTAATGGTACTACTTGTCCTACTACTGCTACTACTACTACTGTTGCTACTACATCTACTAATACTACTGCTACTACTACTACTACTAATACTACTTCTACTGTTACTGCTACTATTGCGGCTACAACTATTGTTGCCACTACAACAACAACTATAATTGCTACAACTACAACTACAACAGCTACTTTTAGTACTACTACTTCTATACTGCTACTACTACTACTACTACTACTACTGCTACTGATACTTCTACTGCTACTACTACTGCTGTGGCTTCTACTACTACAGCTACTACTATTGTTGCTACTATTTCTAATGCGATTACTACTACTACTACTATTTATACAACTGCTGTTGCTACTACTACTGCAACTCTTTCTGCTACTACTACTACTATTACTCCTATTACACCTATTACTACTACTAGTACTACTACTTCTACTACTTCGCGAACTACTACGACTGCTACTACTGCTATAACTGCTACTACTGTCGTTACTGCTACTAATACAAATAGTACTAGTACTATTACTGCTACTTCTACTGCCACAACTGCTATAATTGCACTAATACTAATACTACTACTACTACAACAACCACTGCTACTAATATTAGCTCTACTTCCCCTACGACTATCGCTATAGCTACTACAACTACGACGGCTACATCTACTACTACTAGTACTACTACTACTACTGAACTTCAACTTCTGCTACCACCACGACTACTACTAATACTACTTGTGCTACTACAACTACTACGACTTTGAGAACTGTCACTACTATGACTACTGCTACAACTGCTACCACTACTACTTTTACTACTACTATTACTACTGTTGCTGCTACAACAACTTCTACTATTGCTACTGCTGCTACTAATACAAGTGCTACTACTACTGCTACTGCTACTACTCCACTACCAGCACAACTAGTACATCAATGACTACTACTACTACTGTTGCTGCTACTACTGCTTATGCTACTACATCTAATACTACTACTACTACTACAACTACTACTGCATCTACTGCTTCTTCTACTACTACTACTACTGTAACTACTACTACTATTACAACTATTACAACCACCACTACTATTACTACAACAACTACAACAACTATTACTACTACTACTACGTCAACAACATGTAACAACAATAACTACTACTACCATTACTACTGCTATTAATCATAGCACTACTACTACTACTGCGATTACCACTACCACTATTACTTCTCTTATTACTACTACTACTACTACAACTACTACAACTTCTAATACTACACCTTTTACTATAACCACTACATCTGCTACTACTGCTCTACAGCTACTAGTACTACTACTACAACTATTAATGCCCTACTATTACTGCTATTACTACTACTACTACAACAACTATGACTACTACTACTGCTGTTGCTCCAACTACTCCTCCTCCTCCTCCTCCTCCAACT
>RXID01022134.1:136520-337370 GCA_005019695.1 Trichopus zeylanicus subsp. travancoricus
ACAACAACAACTACTACTACTAGTACTTTTGCTACTGCTCCTACTACTACTACTACTACTACTACTACTACTGCTACTACTACCACTACTACTACTACTTGTACTAGTACTAATACTAGTACTAGTACTGCTAATGCTACTACAACTACTACTACTCCTACTACTTTTTCTTCTACTACTACTACTACTACTACTACAACTGCTACATCTACGATTACTATTGCTACTGCTATGGCTACTGCTGCTACTGCTAGTGTTACTATTGCAACTACTTCAACTGTTACTTCTGCTACTATAGTTGCTGCTACTGCAACTACCACTGCAACAGCTATTGCTACTAGGGCAACTTCTACTACTACAACAACTAGTCTTACTACTACAACAACTACTACTACTTCTAATGCTATTATTACTAGTACTACTACTACCACCACTACTACTGCTACTACTACAACTACTATTACTACTACTACTACTATTACTACTACTGCTACTATAATAGTAGCTATTACTACTACTACCACTACTACTGCTATTGCTTCTGCTACTCCTACTTCTTGTACTACTAATAGTAGTAGTAGTAGTACTACTCCTACTAGTACTACTACTGCTATTACTACAATTACTACTACTAATACTACTACTATTACAATAATTACTACTGCTGCTGCAACTATTACTAGTATGATTGCTACTTCTACTACTACATCTGCTGCTGCTACGGCTATTATAGCTACTGCTAGTACTACTACTACTACAGCTACTACTGTTGCAGCTATTACTACTACTACTGTTGCTGATACTGTAATTACTGCTACTACTAGTACTACTACTATTACTGCTACTGCTACTACTACTGTTTTATTACTGCTAATACTACTACTACTACTATTACCACGACTACTACTACTACTACTACTACTACTACTACTGCTGCTGCTGCTACTGCTACTACTACTACTACTACTAGTGTGCCTACTAATACAACTAGTACTACTGCTCTAACTACTACTACAACAACTACTATCACTACTACGACAACTACTTTAGCTACTATCATAGCCAATACAACTATTACTGCTACGATTAGTACGACTGCTATTACCGCTACTTTAGGTACAGTTGCTACAACTACTGTGACTACTGCTTCTACTACAACTATTACTACTAGTACTACTACTACTATTACTAGTACTATTACTACTACTTCTACTAGTACTACTGCTAATACATCTACTACGATTACTGCTACTACTACTAATTTGGCTATTACTACTACCGCAACTCATGCTAATGCTATTGCTACTACTGCTACTGTCGCTACTGCTACTACTACTACAAACTATTAATAATGCTACTGATACTTGTACTACTACAACTATTACAACTACTTCTATTACTAATGCTACTACTATTGCCACTTCAGCTACTACTACTACCACCTTAGCTGCTAGTACAACTACAATGGCTACTGCTACTACTAGAACTAATACTGCTACTATAGCCACAACTACCACTACTGTTACTTCTACTTCTGATGCAACTACTATTGGTATTACAACTATAACTGCTACAGCTCTTTCATCTACTATAGCTCCTACTACTACCATAACTATGACTACCACTACTTCAACAATAACAACAACAAGAACTACTGCTGCTACTACTACTATTATTACTACTACTGCAACTTCTAGTACTACTACAACTGCCACTACCACCACTTTTCCAATTACTACTACTTCCGCTACTACAGCGACTACTACGGTGATAGCTACTACCGCTACTACTACTATTGCTACGACTACAACTACTACTACAAGTACAACAACTAGTAGTTCTACTTGTATAGCTACTAGTACTGCTACTACTATTGATGCTACTACTGCAACTACTATAATTACTAGAACTACAACTACTACTGCAACTTTTACAACAACAACAACAACTACTACTGCTACTACTTTTGTTAATGCTTCTACAATCATAACTATTACTACTACTAGTCCTATAGCTACTAGTACTACAACTACAACTTCCAGCACTACCACTACTTCTACTACTACTACTACTACTACTACAATTATTACTACTACTACTATCGCTCCTCCTACCACTATTACTACTCTTACTGTAACATCTATTGCTGCTACTACTACTACTACTACTACTACAGCTACTACTACTACTGCTACTGCTACTGCTACAACTACTACCACTATTACTAGTACTACTATATTTGCTGCTGCTAATACAGTTGCTCCTACTACTACATCCACTACAGCTGCAACTGCTACAAAAACTACTACTACTAATACTACTGCTGCTACTACTGCTACGACAACAACTCATATTACTTCACCTGCTACTAATACTGTCGCAACTACTACTGTTACCTCCACTGCTACTGCTACTGCTACTACTACTACTACTATTGCAACACCTGCTACAAATACTATTGTTGCTACAACTACTACCATGACTGCTGCTGCTGCTCCAATAATTAGTACTACCTCTACTACTATTGTTACACCTACTACAACTACTATTATTACAAATACTATAAATACTATTACTACTGCTGTCGCTACTACCGCTACTACTTCTGCTGCTACCACTACTCCTCCTACTACTACAGCTGCTACGACTACTACTATTACTACTACTACTACGACTATAAATACTACTATTACTAATACAACTACCACAATAATGTCTATTACAGCTATTCCTATTGCTACTACTACTAATACCACCACCACTACTACTATTGCTTCTGTTGCTACAACAACAACAACAACAACTACTACTACTTCCTACAACTACAACAAGGAGTACTAATGGCTACTGCTACTAGCTACGACTCTACAAACTTCCTACAAATACAAACACCAATTCCTAAGCTTCTGCTACAAACAACAACAACTACTACAACTACAATGCCTACAGAACACCAACGCCTACTCTTTTACCTACAACTTACTACTCCATAACTACTACTACTACCACTACTACTACTACTACTACTAGAGTAATACTACTGCTAACTACTACTTACTACTAACTACGACTACTACTACTACCTATACTACTACTACTACACTACTAACTACTACTACTACTACTACGCTTACTATGACACTACTACTACTATACTCCTCTCTCCTCCTACTACTACTACTACGTTACCTACTCTGGCAACTAATATTTTCTGCTACCTGCTACACTAATCTTCCTGAGTACAAAAATGAACTACTACTACTAAAATCTATTATACTACAACTACGAGTAGATTACTACTAACCACGATTGTTACACTACGAAAGCTTCTTCCACAACAATAGCTACTGCTACTCCTATAGCTGCTAATACTACGATTACGACTACCACTACTACAACTATGACTACTACTAAAACTATTACAACAACTACTACTATGACTACTGCTACTACTATAACTACTAAAAATTCTCCTACTACTACCACTACTACTCATGATACTAGTACTTCTACTACTATTGCTACTACTACTACTACTACTATTTCTACTACTACTATGGCTACTGCTACTATTACTACTCCGACTGCTACTACTACTACAACTATTAGAACTACAACTATAAGAATTACTACAATAATGGATATTATGGCTTCTACTACTACTGTTGCTACTACTCCTATTACTGCTACTACTACTATTACTACTACTACTGTTGCTGTTGTTGCTAGTAGTACTACTAATACTTCTCCTACTACTACTGCTACCACTCCTGCTACCACAACTACTACTATTATTTCTACTACTACTACTTCAACTATGACTACTACTACTCCAACTACTACTTCTACTACTACTACAACAACAACAACTACTACTACTCCTACTACTACTACTACTATCGCTACTCCTTATACTACTACTACAATAACAATAATAGCTACTACTACTACCACTACTACTACGACTGCTGCTGATGCAACAACAACAACTACTAGTAATCGGAGTAGAAGTAGTAATAGTAGTAGTAGTAGCAGTAGTAGAAGTAATAGTAGTAGTTGCAGTTGTACATGTAGTAGAAGTTTAGTTGTTGTTGTACTAGGAGTAGGAATAATAGTAGTAGTAGTAGATGTTGCAGCAGCAGAAGTAGTAGTAAAAGTAGTAGTAGCAGCAGTATTAGTAGTAGTAGTAGTGGCGACCGTAGTAGTATTAGTAGTAGTAGCAGCAGCAGCATTAGCAATCATAGAAGAAGCAGCTATTGAAGTAGTAGTAGCAGTAGCAGCATTAGCAGTAGTAGAAGTAGCATGTGTTGTAGTAGTAGCAGTAGTAGCAGGAGTAGTCATACTAGTTATAATAGCATTAGGAGTTTTGGTAGTATTAGTACTTATAGTAGTAATAATAGTAGTTAGAGTAGTAGCTGCAGTAGTAGTACTAATAGCAGCAGTAGTAGTTGAAGTAGTAGTAGTAGATGTAGCAGTAGTTGTTGCACTAGGAGAAATAATAGTTGTAGTAGGAGTAGCAGTTCTAGTTGAAGTAGTAGTAGTAGCAGCAAGCGTAGTAGTAGTAGTAGTAGTCATAGGCGTTATAGTAGTAGTTGTTATAGCTGAAGTAGTTCTAGTTTGAGTGGTAGTTATAATAGCTGGAGTAGTAGCAATAGGCATAGGAGTAGTAGTAGAAGTAGTAGCAGAGGTTGTAATAGAAGCGATAGTAGTAGTAGCAGTACTAGTAGTAGTTGTAGTTGTCGTAGTAGTACTAGAAGTAGTTGTAGTTGTAGTAGTAGTAATAGTCATGTAGTACTAATAGCAGTAGAAGTGGGGGTAGTAGTGGCAGTATTAGTAGTAGTAGTAGTACTAATAGTAGTAGTAGAAGATGTCTTAGAAGCAACAGTAGCAGTAGTACTAGTAGTAGAATTAGAAGTAGTAATTATAGTAGCGGTAGTAGTAGTAGCAGTAGCAATAGTAGTTGTAAAAGTACTAGAAATAGTAGTAGTAGTAGTAGTAGTAGAAGCAGAAGTAGTAGTCATAGTTGTAGCAGTAGTAGCCGTAGCAACAATAATAGTAGTGGTAGTAGTAGTAGTCCTAATAGCAACAACAACAATAACAACAACAACAATAGTAGTAGCAGCAATAGTAGCAGAAGTTGTAGTACGAGTGGTAGTAGCTGTAGCATAGCGGTTGTAGTAGTAGTAGATACAATAGCAATAGTTGTTGTAGGAGTAGTTGTAGTTAGAGTAGCAGCAGTAGCAGTAGTAGTAGTAGTAGTAGTAGTAGTAGTAGGAGTGCTAGGAGGAGTGGTAGTAGTAGAAGTGGTAGTAGGAGTAATAGTTGTAGTAGTAGTAATAGTAGTAGTAGTAGTAGAAGGAGGAGGAGTATTTGGATTAGTAGTAGTAGTTGTTGTTGTTGTAGTAATAGTAGTGATAGTAGTAGCAGCAGTAGTAGTAGTATTAGAAGTAGTAGGAGTAGAAGCTGAAGTCGGAATAGTAGTAGTAGAAGTAGCGACAGTCGTAGAAGTAATAGTTGCGGTAGTGTTAGTGGTAGTTATAGTTGTTGTTGTAGTAGTTGGACTGATAGTACTAGTAGTTATAGTTGTGATAGTAGTGCTAGTAGTAGTAGTTGGTTGCGCTAGTTGTTGTAGAAGTGGTAGCAGTAGTAGGTTTACTTGTATTAGTAGTAGGAGTAGTAGTAGTTGTAGGAGTAGAAGTAGTAGTTGCAGTTGTTGTTGTTGTCATTGTAGTAGAAATAGGCATAGTAGTAGTAATAGTTAGAGTAATCATAGTAGAAGTAGTAATAGCAAATTAGGAGTTAGTAGTGATTGTGGTGGTAGTAGTAGTAGTATTAGTTGTAGTAGAAGTAGTCGTAAAAGTAGTACTAGTAGAAGTAGTAGCAGTAGTTGCAGTAGTAGAAGGAGTAGTAGAAGTAGTTGTAGAAGTAGTATTAGTTGAACTAGTAGTAGCAGAAGTAGTAGAGAAAGTAGTAGTAATAGTAGTAATAGTAGTAATTTTAGTAGTAGCTGGAGTAGTGGTAGTAGTAGTGGAAGAAGTAGTGGAGGAAGTAGTAGCAGTAGTACAAGTAGTAGTAATAGTAGCTGTAGTTGTAGTAGTAGTAGTTGAAGTAGTAGTAGTATTAGTAGTAGTAGTTGTTACAGTAGCAATTGAAGTAGTAGTATTAGGAGTAGTAGCTGCAGTAGTAGTAGTAGCAATAGTAATAGTACTAGCAATAGGAGTAATGGTAGTGGCAGTAGTAGTAGTAGTAGTAATAGTAGTAGTGGTAGTAGTAGTTGTAGCAGTAGACATAGTACTGGTAGTAGTAGGTGTAATAGTAGTAGAAGTCGTAGGAGTTGTAGTAGTAGCAGTTATAGTTGAAGCAGTAGTAGTTTGAGCAGTAGCCATAGTAGCATGAGTAGTAGCAAAAGGGATAGGTGTAGTACTATAAGTAGTAGCAGAAGCTATAGTAGAAGTGGTAGTAGTAGTAGGAGTAGTAGTTGTAGCTGTAATAGTAGTAGTAGAAGCAGAAGTAGTAGCAGTAGTTTTAGTAGTCCAAGTAGTGTAGTACTAATAGCAGTAGTAGTAGTGGTGGTAGTAATAGTAGTATTACTAGTATCAACAATACTAATTGTAGTAGTAGTAGAAGTATTAGAAGCAGTAGTAGTAGTTGTGTTCATAGCAGTAGTAGTATCAGTAGAAGTAGTAGTGGCAGAAGTAGTAGTAATAGTAGTAGTAGTAGTAGTAGTAGTAGTAGTAGTAGTAGTAGTAGTAGTAGTAGTAGTAGTAGTAGTAGAAGTTGTAGTATTAGTTGTAGCAGTAGTAACCGCAGCAACAACAATAGTAGTAGCAGCAGCAGTAGTAGTAGAAGTGGTATTAGTAGCAACAACAGTAATAGTAGTGGCAGCAATTGTAGTATCAGTAGTAGTAATTTTTTACTAGCTGTAGTATTTGTAACATAGCAGGAGCAGTAGCAGTAACAGTAGTAGCAGCAGCAACAGTAGTGGTAATAGAAGTAGTAGTTGTAGTAGTAGTGGTAGCAATAGTAGTTGTTGTAGTAGTAGTAGTAGTTGTTGTTGTTGTGGTAGGACTGTTAGCTATAGTAGTAGTAATAGTAATTGTCTAAGTAGTAGTAATAGGAGGAGGAGGAGTAGTAGCAGTAGTAATAGTTGTAGTAGTAGGAGTATTAGGATTAATAATAGTAGTAGAGCAGTAGTAGTTGCGTTAGTGATAGTAGCAGTAATAGTAGTAGTAGCAATAGAAGTAGAAGGAGTAGGAGTTAGAGTAGGAGTAGTAGTAGTAGAAGTAGTAGTAGTTGTAGTAGTAATAGTCGTTGTAGTAGTAGTAGTAGTGGTACTGGTAGTTGTTGGAGTTGGGACTGATAGTAGTTGTTGTTGTTGTTGTTGTAGTAGTACCAGTAGTAGTAGTATTGATCGCAGTAGTTGTAGCTGAAGTGGTAGCAATAGTAGAAGTGCTAGTAATAGTAGTGGGCATAGTAGTAGGTACAAGAGTCGAAGTAGTAATAGTAGTAATTGTCGTTGTTGTAGTAGTAAAAATAGTAGCAGTAGTAGTAATAGTTGTTGTAGTAGTAGTAGAAATGGGAGTCTTAGGAGTTAGTTGTAATTGTAGAAGTAGTAGTAGTAGTAGCAGTTGTAGTAGTGGGCATAGGAGTTGGAGTTGGAGTTGGAGTTGGAATAGGAGTAGCAGAAATATAATTAGTACTAGTAGTAGTGGTAGCAGTAGTTGTAGTTGCAGTAGGATTAGTTGTAGCAGAGGAGTTGTAGTAATAGTTGTAGTTGTAGTTGTTGTAGTAGTACTAGTAGGTGTAATAGCAGTTAGAGTAGGAGTAGGAGTAGGAGTAGCAATTGGTATTGGAGTAGTAGTATTAGTAGTAGTAGCAGCAATAGTAGGAGTAGTATTAGTAGCATTTGTACTAGTAGTGGAATTACTAATAGTTGTTTTAGTAGTTGTAGTATTATTAGTAGTAGTAGAAGTGGTAGTAGTTGTAGTAGTTGTAATAGTTATAGTAGTGGTAGTAGTAATATTACTTGTAGTATTAGTAGTAGTAGTGGTGAGAGCAGGAGTAGTATTAGTAGCAACAGTAGTAGCAGCAGCAGTCACAGTTGGTGTAGTTGTTGTAGTAGTAGTAGCGGTAGAACTAGTAGGAATTGCCCTAGTACTACTACTACTACTGCTACTATTACTATTTTTACAACAACAACTACTACTACTGCTAATACTACTATTACTATTTCTACTACTACTACTACCACCACTACTACTACTACAACTACTACGACAACTACTGCGGCTACTTCTACAACTGCTACTACTACTCCTACTACTGATGTTGCTACTACTACTACTACTACCACTGTCACTACTTCTGCTGCTATTATTACAACTACTACAACTACTACTATTGTTGCTGCTGCTACTGCTACTGTTACTACTACTACTACTATTTCTAGTACTACTACTCTTACTACTACTACTACTACTACTACAACAACAATTGCTACAGCTACTACTACTGCCACTACTGCTGCTACGATTGCTACAACAACTGCTACTACTGCCACTACTATTGTTATTACTGCTGCTAATACTACTTCTGCTTGTACAGTAGCAGCTACTACTGCTACTACCACTACTACTACTACTACTGCTACGACTACTACCACTACTACTACAACTACTACCATTACTACTACTTCACCTACTATTGCTACTGCTGCTGCTACTCCTACTGCAACTACTACTACTACTACTACTACTACTACTACTACTACTACTACTACTACTACTACTACTACTACTACTACGACTGCTTTTATTACTTCTAGTACTACTGCTACTGCTACTGCTACTATTACGACTACTACTACTACTATTACTACTACCATTATTACTATTCCCACTAATAGTACTACTTCTACAACTACTACTTCAACTACTACTACTCCTATAACTACAACAACAACCATTCTACTACTTCTGCTACAACTACTGCTACTGCTACTGCTGCTGCTGCTATGCCTATTGCTAGAACTATTATCACAATAACTACTACTTGTACTACTACTGCTGCTGCTACTATTATTATTACTACTGCTACTTCTACTACTGCCACAACAATAACTACTATTACTGATAATACTACTACAACTACTACTATTATTAATACTCCAACTAATTCTCATACAACTATAGCTACTGGTGCTACTACTTCTACTTCCCCTACTACAACTACGTCAACTACTACTTTTATTACTACTACTACTACTGCTGCTACTGTTGCTGAAGCTTCTACTACTACTGCTACTGCTACTGTTGCTTCTACTACTACTACTACTTCTACTACTACTGCTACTACCACCACCACTACTACTTCTATTACTACTACTACTACCAATGGTACTACTTCTACAATTACTTCTATGGCTATTACTACTTCTACTACTAATACTACTACTTCTCCTACAACTATAACAACAACTACTACCACTACTGCTTCTCCAATAACTACTACCACTACTACTACTACTGCTACAACAACTACTACTACTAGTTGAACTACAACACCACCAATAACAACAACAACTGCTACTACTACTGCTACTGCTACAACTAGCAGTACCACAACAACTACTATTACTACGTTTGCTAATAGTAAGGCTACCGCTGCTGCTACTGCTAATCTAACTACTTCTCTTACTTCTACAATTACTGCTACTTCTAGTACTACTACTACTATGGCTGCTCCTAGTATAACTACTGTTGCTACTACTACTTTTATTACTGCTGCTCGTACTACTACTACGACTACTACAGCTACTTCTGCTATTACTGCTACTACTACAACTGCTAGTAAGCTACAATTGCTGCTGCTACTACTATAGTTACTATGGTTGCTATTGCGGCTATTTCTACCACTACTATGACTGCTTCTGCTACAACTACTACTACAACTATTCCTACTGCTACTACTCTACTACCTCTGCTACTGCTACTAGGACTTCTGCTATGACAACTACTAATACTACTTCTACTACTACTACTTTAGCTACAACTAGTTCTGCTAATACAACTGCTACTACTACTACTACTTCTATTACTACTGACACTACTGCTACTATATCTACCACTACTCCTGCTATGCTACGACTACTACTACTACAGCTACAGCTACTACTATGGCTACTACTACTACTAATACTACTACTACTATTGCTGCTGCTACTACTACTACTATTAGGACTACTCCTACTACTAATAATGCCACTGCTGCTCTAACAACTATTGCCACTACTACTGCTACTACTTCTTCAACTGCAACTACTACTTCTGTTACTACTAATACTACTACTGGTACTAATAACACTACCCCTTCTACCGCAACCATCATTGCTACTACTGCTACAGCTGCTGCAACTATTACTACTACTTCCCCGAATTCTACTACCTCTAAAACTACTACTGCTACGGCTACTATTGGTTCTATAACAAAAACTATTTTTACAACTACCACTATTTCTACTACTATTACTACTACTACTACAACTACTATAACAACAACTACTGCTACCTCGACTACAACAACTACTAATACTACTATTAGTACTACTACTTCTACTACTCCTATAGCTACTACTGCTATTGCCCCAACAACAACTACTATTGCTACTGCTACTATTACTACAACTACTGCTACACCTAGTACTACTACTGCTACTACTACTACTACTCCTGTCACTGTTGCACCTACTGTTATTATCTCTACCGCTACTGCTACTACAACTTCAACTCCAACTACTACTATTGCAACTACTGCTACTACTACAACTACTACTCCTCCAACTACTACTACTGCTACAACTACGGCTCCACCTACTAAAACTACAACTACCACTACTACTGCTGCTCCTACTATTAGTACTACCACAACTACTACTATTACACCAACTACAACTACTACTATTATAACTATAACAAATATTGCTACTACTGCTACTGCTACTGCTACTACTGCTACTGCTATTGCTACTACTACTACTACTACTACTACTACTACTACTACTACTACTACTACTACTACTACTACTACTACTACTACTACTACTACTTCTCCTACTACTTCTACTACTGCTACTGCTACCATTGCTAATATTGCAACTGCTACTGCCACCACTACTACTACTATTGCTACTACTGCTTCAACAACTACTACTACTACCTCTGCTACTCTTACTACTTCTACTTTTACTATGACTGCTACTACTTCTACTACTACTACTATAAGTACTCCTATTACATACCATTGCTATGAGTACTGCTACTCCTGCTACTACTACTCCTATTACTACTATAGGTACTATTGCTACTAAAACTACTATTACTATTACTATTGTACTACTACTACTCCTCTTAGTGTGTGTTTTATTACTGTGTGTAGCAGGCCTGTCTGTACTATCACTACAGCTTGCTTGTGCCTTGAAGCGATGTATTACTTATCGCTTCTGCTTGTAATCTTCTGCCCTATATATTTGAGGGCAAAGGTTGAATGAAATCCATTGAAGAAGTTTGAAAGAATCCCTCTCTTCGTCTAAAAATAGCCATCATCTTCTGTAAGTTTGTTTGAATTTCTGCTATACGCAGTTGTTTATTTACTTGTTCTTCCTTTCAATTGCTTTCGCCGCACCTACTAATATCAGAGCCTTGTTTCGTAGATATGGCTCAAGCTTAAAATCTTCGGTTTAAGGTACGAAGGATTTTTCGGAAGACTGCAAAGTTAGATCTTAAATTTTTCTTGAATTTCCAAACTACGTACGCCCAAGGTTTATGTAGGATTTGGTTACAAACGAGTGCTAGTTCGGGAGGAAAAAGAATGGATCTCGTCTTGGCAAGAAGGCTATAAGACCAAGGAAGACATCCATGTGATTCTCTCTGTATTATCACCTCGTTTTGAGACTAGTCCTGCTAAAAAACCTTTGGGAGTCCGTAGATGTCCGATGTTTGGGAAAAATCTGTACAAGAGTGGTATAGCAAGTCTAAAACCGTTAATCTAGAGTACCTTGACCTTACCTCTTCACAAGGAGTAACACTAAATCAACTAGCAAACAACTTAGCCGTTGTTTATGACCGAACCTACCTTTCATCCAGAGTACACCTAAAACACTTCAAACAAATCCTTGAGCGGTGTGAGCACCTTGAACAAGGGATCTCAGGTCTAAGGGAGGCAGTTAAGATCTTGACCTCTGTGTTCCTAGAAAACCGACCACCATCCAGTGAGGAGCTCCGAAATTTAGTTGCAAAACTCCTAAGACAGTCAAGTTTTCCCACCCTAGAAGAACAACCCCTAAAGGGCCTGCAACAAACGCTAAAGGAAATCTAGGAAAACTTGCATCTCCTAGTACAGCTGCAGGAGAAGAGGCCTAAGGAGGAAAAGGGAATCTTACGGGTGTTCCGTGACCCGTTTCAAATATTGAACGGATAAAATAGAAAACTAGGCGACAACAACAGTACACAATGGCCGAACAACCATCCTCCTCAACCACACTCCCCCTGTTTGAGGATAGGATCAGGGAGTACAGGCGAGGACAGCGGAGGCTTTATAATGTACAGCAAGGGGCCAGAAGGCTCGGAAGGCGTCTGACTGGGAAATCACTCCCACAGCAGGTCCTGGAGCAGCACATTGATCCACAAGCTGACCTCAGGATGTCAATGAGGGAGCTGGCCTCCATCATCCTAGCGGAGGTCCTATACCACGCTCGGAGTGACGACAACCACCATCGGGTCTATATGCATAGGTCCGAGGAGGCAATACTATGCATAGATGACAACCAACAAGACCGAAGATTCATTCAGGAAGAAAGCTTCCGACAGCTTCAGCGAAGCGGCTTCCAGTATATCCATCTGGGCGTACTCCAAGTAAGAATACAAGCCCTTCACAGGCAGGAGGAAGGTACACTATCTCTCATTCTTTTTAGGGACAATCGATGGGTTGGAGATTGGTCCATAATAGCCACAACGGAAATCGACCTAACCAGGGGGAGCCAACATGTGTATATCGTCCCCAACATCATGCTAACAATAGGAGATTTCTACAGGAATATTCAAGTATCCATACTAACAAAGGGATACAGGCAGTGGCAGAATGGTGAGGCCAACTTGCTGATCACCAGGGGCCTCATCGGCAGGCTCTCAAATACCCAAAATGTAGGCTTCGCCTACAAGGTACAGGGAGTCGTCGATTATCTCGTAAGCCATGGGGTGAAGGCACTCCCAGGGAGGCGGTACACAATAGAAAGCCTCCAAGGTCTCAACTGGACCGTCAGACCAACAAAAGCCCCGAGCCTACTACAACCAACAGAGGTAGTAAGTAAGGAACTTATTGATGGAAGCATTTCTCTCAGCTTCCGAAATTATGCAGATATTACACCACGGGTGTCAATTTATTCAAAAGAAGAAGAGCTGCCGAGCGATGAGGAGGAGATCGCCCGGCATATAGTGGCAGTATTCCTAACGACAGAACCTGACCATGAACAGGCCGCTCCTTTGGGAATCCATGCAGAGGATGCATGCCCAGGGGCCTCTGCACCTCGGTCCATGGTCGTACCTCAGGAGGAGCCTGATGATGTGTAAGGGACCTATTTTTCCTACCTCCTAAATGAAGAGTTCTAAGGGGGAGGAGCAACTGACTACCCGATGAAAAGGATGGAGCAGATATGGGGTTCCCGTCAAGATGAAGAAAGCGAACTCAGACCAATCTGGGATAAATACCCAGATGATGACTACGAAGAAGGTGGCAATGTAATCACCGCAGGGTATGAAGACCTTGGCCCTCAAAGTGAGCTAGAGTACCCGGCGCTTAGGAAGCTGTCTGAAGCACTCTACTCATCCAGCGCCGTCACATCCCCGTATTAGCCCCCTGCTGATACGTCAATGGGGCCACCAAGTTACCCCCCCCCGCAGAAACGTCACACAGGCAGCGACCAACTTTTAGGGTCCCTGAAAGAGCTACCTTCCGGAGGACAGTAAAAAATGAAATGTGGACCTTACCCTCAGCTCAGCAGAATGGGGGAGCTCTCTTTGTTATTCCAGAACAGCTGGGATGTTTGATGACGCGTTCTCTCGGTGGGAGTCAATAACCAGGAACCATGTAGCCAGCATTGCATTTACGGATGTCATGGACAAACTGGACTACATCGAGAACCTGCTTGGTGAGGTGGAGAAGCTCACATGGATCCAGTGGCGAATGCAGTACAGCACTGAGTATCAAGGCTTGGTAACTACTGGAGAAGGGCGAGAAGGGCCACAGAATATTCTGTCCCAAATGAGGCATGTATTTACACTGGAAGATCCAACTACCGGATCCACAGCCATCCAGGATGAGGCCTACAGAGACCTCGAATGGCTATCCTGTGACAATGTTAAGAACATTGTCAAATACATGAACGACTACTTGCAACTCTCAGCCAAAACTAGAAGGCTGTACAAAGGAGCAGAGCTCTCCGAGAAGTTTTGGTTGAAGATGCCTGCAGACCTAGGCAGGCGCATCAAGGAAGCATTTGACCAATGGTACTCCGGAGTACAGGTTGGGGTGTTGCCCTGCATCCTCTTCGCCCACAAGTTCTTAGAAGCAGAATGCAAGGAGGCTGCGTTCCGGAGGTCATTAAAGGATCTGTCATTCTGTAGTCAGATCCCAATACCTGGCTACTACCAACGGGAGAAGAAATATGGGTTAAGAAGGTCCAGGACTTACCGAGGTAAGCCACATGAAACCCATATAAGGGTAGAGAAGCAGAAACATCTGTTAAGGAATAGGAAGTGCAGGTGTTTTCTTTGTGGACAGGAAGGGCACTTCGCTAGGGAGTGCCCCAATGAGAAACGAAATGTTAAGAGGATGGCAGTATTTGAGCAACTGTCAATACCAGAAGACTATGACGTCCTGTCGGTCCATGAAGGGGAGGCCCAAAGCGATGCCATTTTCAGCGTCTTAGAGGGTGAGTATGAGGAACTAGAGCAGGCGCTCAAAGCAGTGCTCCCTAGCACTAGAGAGACCATTATATGCTAGGGGAACTAGAAGGGAGTTACCGACCACTCATCAAGTTACCAGAAGAGCAGATGAACTGCCTGCACCAGTGGGAGCACAATGAGTTCATACTGGAACAACACAAAAACTGTTCGTGCTACAAAAGGAAAACACTGCAAAGGGTGCGCATTCACAGCACTAAATGTAAGGTATCTGCATGTAACCTTTGTGGCCCTTTTTACTTTAAAGAGCAGGTCCCGGTTACGCCTGCAGCGCCAGCACAACTCTCCTCACACCAGCTAATCCAGAAGCAGCAGTATTACATATCCTGGTGCAATGGTGAGATAGAGCGACTGAAGGTTGAAGTTGAATACTACAAGGGGAGGGTCCAAGAGCTGGAGCTGGAGAATGAACTCCTGCAAGACCGGAAGAGGCTAGAAGAAGGAGACAGACTTAAAGTTAAAGGCAAGGAAGTCTGCAACGCTAAAGAAGCAAACGTGTGGATACAAGAAAGCATCCACAAAGTCTCTACAATAAGCCCGAAAGAGAAGCAGCAACAACCTGGCCAAAGAATCGTCAAAAACATGTTATATAACATGCAGGTAGAGCTTGAAATTCCCGGTCTCACTAAGTTTCAGGTCAGGGCAATCCTGGACACGGGAGCCACTACCTATTGCATAGATGAATCATCTATCCCCCATGAAGACACTGAAGCAAATAGTTTCATCGTCCACTTCAGCGGAATTAACTCAAAGCAGACCGCCAACCGGAAGGTAAGGCAAGGGCGTATGTACATTGGGGAAAACATTTTCCGTATCCCGTACACATACAGCTTTCGGATGGAGCTGGGGGATGGGATACCAATGATCATTGGGTGTAATTTTATCAGAGCCATGCAGGGAAGAGTAAGAATTGAAGGGAGTATTGTTACATTTTACAAAAACCTCACCATTATCAATACAACTCCAGTTGCAGCCATGGCAGCAGCACTTGAGGAACTCGACCTGGAGGAAGACGAGTACATCAGCATTCAGGAAGCTGTGTACTACAACCAGGAGAAGACCCGGGGGACATTCTTAAGGAAGTTTGAGCCACTCATGCAATAGCTCAAAGATGCCAGGTATATCGGTGAGAACCCCCTGCAACATTGGTCGAAGAATCAGGTGGTTTGCCACCTTGACTTGAAGAAACCCGAGTTTACTATCACTGACAAACCATTAAATCATGTGACCCCTCAGCTGCAAGATGCCTTCAAGAGGCAAGTCCATGCCTTGCTTGACATTAAGGTAATCAGGCCAAGCCGGAGTAGGCACAGGATGACGGCCATCATCGTCCACTCGGGCACAAGTATTGACCCGGCGACTAGATAGGAAGTCAAGGGGAAGGAACGCCTCGTCTTCAACTACAAGAGGCTTAATAATCTGACCAATAAAGATCAGTACAGCCTCCCAGGCATCAACACAATCTTGAAGAGGGTGAGTCAGAGCAAAATATACTCCAAATTTGATCTGAAAAGCGGCTTCCACCAAGTTGCAATGCATCCTGACTCGATCGAGTGGACCGCTTTTTGGGTCCCTGAAGGATTATATGAATGGCTTGTAATGCCGTTCGGGCTGAAGAACGCACCAGCAATATTCCAGAGAAAAATGGATAAATGCTTCGTAGGTACAGCACACTTTATCGCTGTTTACATTGACGATATACTCGTCTTCTCAGAGACAGAAGAACAGCATGCGGAGCACTTGAGGATTATGCTAAAAATATGTGAGGACAACGGCTTGATCCTAAGTCCCATAAAGATGAAAATCGCGGTTAAAGAGGTTGAATTCTTAGGCGCCATCATCGGCAGCCAAAAGGTAAAGCTTCATCCTCATATTATCAAGAAAATAGCGACCTTCCAGGATCAAGAGCTAAAAACCACCAAGGGATTCCGGTCATGGCTCGGCATACTGAACTACGCCCGCAGCTACATCCCAAACCTGGGCAAATTGTTGGGACCGCTCTACGCCAAGACAAGTCCAACAAGCCAAAAGCGGTGGAATTCGTGGGATTGGGAGCTAGTCAAGCAGATCAAGAACCTGGTGCAAACACTACCGGACCTAGATATGCCACCTGAAGGAAGTTACATAGTGCTGGAAGCCGACGGCTGTATGGATGGCTGGGGAGGCGTCTGCAAGTGGAAGATGCACAAATTTGATCCCAGATCAACAGAGAAAGTATGTGCATACGCAAGCGGGAAGTTCAACCCGCCCAATTCGTCCATTGACGCTGAGATACATGCCGTGGTGAATTCGTTAGAGTCCCTGAAAATATACTACTTGGACAGGTCGGAGCTGGTTATTAGAACTGATTGTCAGGCGATAATTAGCTTCTTTAACAAGTCCGCTAATAACAAGCCATCCAGGGTCAGGTGGCTTGCCTTTGCTAATTAAATTACAGGGACGGAGGTGACCGTTCAATTTGAGCACATCGACGGGAGCAACAACCAGTTGGCTGACTCACTATCCCGTCTAGTTCACTCTGCTGTGCTTGCAGGATGGCCAGCCGAAGAGGAACAGGAAAGACTGCATTTGATCTCACTAGCACTGCAGGAGGTACAAGCACTACCCCAGCCCAAAGAACTACAACACCTGGCAGGACTCCTGCACCAGTTCTGTAATACAAGCAGTTGCTCCAGCTTCTCAACACCGACTCAATCTCCCCCGCAACACGGGATTCCATCAGGGCTGACCTACAACACCTTGAGGAACAAGCTTCCCGAGAAGCCATATCAGCACTAATTCAGTTTCGGGAGCTGCACGCCCTGAAGACTAATGAATGCCACAAGTTACGAGCCTCCAATAAGTTTTGGGCCCAATGGTATCCATCTACACGGCACATTGATGAGCAACTGGGGCGGGCCCTTAACTTGACTATTTCCTCAGTCCATCGAACTCGCTCCTTCAAATTCTAGCCCACTGCCCACACCATCAGCAGAAGCGTGGTGGGTGCAAAAGCAAAAGCAAAAGCGAGTTTTATCTTTTTATCTTGTCTATACTTAGTGTGTGTTTTATTACTATGTGTAGCAGGCTTGTCTGTACTATCACTACAGCTTGCCTGTGTCACTACAGCTTGCCTGTGCCTTGAAGCGATGTCCTACTTATCGCTTCTGCTTGTAATCTCTACTACTACTGCAAGAATTGCTAAAACTACAACAACCAGTCCTACTAATACCGCTACTACAACTTCAACTGCTACCATTAATAATTCTACTACTTCTACTACTACTATTGCCATTACAGCAACTACTACTACTACTACTACCTCTACTACTATAGTTGCTACTTTTACTACACTACAACTGCAAGTACTACATCTACTACTACCTCCACTACTCCTCCTCCTCCTCCTCCTCCTACTACTACTACTAATACTACTACTACTACTGCAACTGCTACTACTAATACTACTTATATTACTTCACTTGCCACTACTACTGCTGCAACCACTACTATTACCTCTACTGCTACTAATATTACTTCTACTGTTGCAACTATTGCTACTAATACTATTGCTGCTATAACTATTACTCCTATTACTACTACTATTGCTACAACTACTGCTACAACTACTAAAACTACTACTACGACTACTACTACCGCTCCTACTATTAGTACTACTACTAGTACTACTACTGTTACACCTACTACAACTACTATTATTACAACTACTACAAATACAAATACTATTGCGGCTGCTGCTACTACTACTACTACTAATACTACTTCTCCATCTACTACAACTACTGCTACTAGTACCACTGCTAATATTGCTACTGCTACTGCCACACTACTGCAACTATTGCTACTACTGCTACTACTGCTAATATTACTACTACTGCTGCTAAGACTACTACTCCTGCTACTACTACAACTATTGCTACTCTTACAACTACAACTATTACTACAAATAATGCTACTACTGCCAATATTATATCTACAAAAACTTCTCCTCCTACTACAACTATTATTACCGCTGCTATTGCTACTACTACTTCTTCAACTACTACTACTACTATTACTACTATAACTACTACTACTACTACTGCAACGACTACTGCTACTACAACCACTCCTACTGCTAGAACAACTACAGCTACTTCTTCTACTACAAATACAACTACAACTACTACACTACTACCACTACTAATACTACCGCTGTTGCTGTTACAACAACAGCAACTACTACTACTACAACTCCTCGTCCTACTACCATAACCATTACTGCCGCTACAACTACTATTGCTACTACTACTACTACTACTACTACTTCTTCTTCTTCTTCTTCGTCTTCTTCTTCTGCTTCTTCTACAGCAAATACTACTTCTACTACTACCTCTACTACTACTACTACTACTACAGCTACTAGAACAACTACTACTACCACCCCTGCTACTAATACTACTACTCCTATTGCTACTACTACTACTAACGCCACCACTACTACTACTACTTCTACTAGTACAACAACAATCAAAACTACTACTGCTACTTCTACTACTACCATAATTACTAATAATGCTACTATTACTACTACTCCTACTACTACTGCTACTACTATCACTACTACTACTACTGCTACTACTACTTCTACAACTACAACTACTACTACTCACACTACTACTTCTGTTGCTGCTGCTGCTACTACTACTATTTCTACTACTATAATAATAATTACTATAACTAATGCGACACTTACAACTACAACTACTGCTACTGCTACTATGACTGCTGCTACTACTACTACTGCTACTACTACATCTACTGCTACTAAAACAACAACTACTACTACTACCTCAACAAATACTACTAATACTACTACTCCAACTGCTACTACTACTACTAACACCACTATTATTACTATTACTTTTGCTACTACAACAACAACAATAACTACTACTACTCCTACTACTACCATCATAATTACTAATAATGCTACTACTACTACTACTACTACTACTACTACTACTGCAACGACTACTACTACTGCAACTACTACTACCATTGCTACTCCTACACCAACTCCAACTCCTTTTGCTGCAACAACAACAACAACTACTACTACAACTCAGACACTAACTCCTACACCTTCTACTACAACTACTACTACTACTACTTCATCTTCTACTACTACTACTACTACCACTACTACTACTACTACTACTACAACAACAACTACCGCAAGTACTACTTCTGCAACTACTACTATTGCTATTGCTACTATGAATGCAGTTGCAACTACTACTACTACAAATACTACTATTAAAATAACAACAACTACTACTACAACTACTACTTGTAGTACTACTAGTACGATTACTACTACTACTACTATTACTACTACTACCATTACTACTACAACAATAACAACTACTACTCCTATTACTGCTAATACTACTATTACTACTACCACTACTATCACTATGACTGCTACTATTACTATTACTACTACTACTAATACTACTACTGCTGCTGCTGCTGCTACTACTACAACTACTAAAATTTCTCCTACTTCTACTACTACTTATACTACTATTGCTACTACTACTACTTCAACTAATACTACTACTGTTGTAGCTGCTATTTCTACTACTACTGCTGCTGCTACTACTACTACTCCGTCTATTAGTACTACTACAACAAAATGAACTACTACTACAAATACTACAGCTACTACAATAATTACTACAGCAATGTCTATTACGACTTCTACTGCTACTATTGCTACTACTCTTATTACTGCTACTACTACTCTTACTACTACAAATACTACTGCTACTGCTACTTCTAGTATTACTAAAACTTCTCCTCCTACTACTACTACTCTAGCTACTACAACTACTACTACTATTGCTACTACTACAATATCAACTACTATTACTACTACGATTGGTACTACTTCTGCTACTACTATAGCTACTACTACAACTAGTTATCCTACTACTAATTCTACTAATTCTACTACTATTGCTACTACTACAATATCAACTAATACTACTATTATGATTGGTACTACTTCTGCTACTACTACAGCTACTACTACAACTAGTTCTCCTACTACTACTTCTATTAATTCTACTACTACTACTACTACTATAGTTACTACTTCTACTACTACTACTATAACAACAACAACAATAAGAACTACTACCACTACTACTACTACTACTGCTGATAGTACAATAACAACTACTAGAAACATGAGTAGGAGTAAGTGTAGGAGCAGAAGTAGTAATAGTAGTAGTACTAGCAATAGCCGAAGGAGTAGTAGTAGTAGCAGTTGTGCTTGTAGTAGAAGCAGTAGAAGTTATTATAGTACTAATAGTAGTAGTAGTAGTAATAGTTGTAGTAGTAGAAGTTGCAACATCAGAAGTACTCGTAAATGTAGAAGAAGCAGCAGTATTTATAGTAGTAGTTGCAATAGCAACAACAACAATAGTAGTATTAGTTGTTGCAATAGGAGTAATAGTAGGTGCAGTAAGAGTAGTAATTCTAGTAGTAGTAGTAGTAGTAGCAGCAGCAGGCATAACAGTATTTGCAGGAGTCGTAGGAGTTGCAACACTAGTAGTTATAATTGAAGCAGTAGTAGTTTGAGTAGTAGCAGCAGTAGCAAGAGTAGTAGCAACAGGCATAGGAGTAGTCGTTGAAGTAGTACCTAATGTTGTAGTAGAAGCGGAAGTAGTAGTAGTTTTTGTAGTGGTAGTTATAGTTATAGTAGTAATACTAGAAGTAGTAGTTGTAGTAGTAGTACTAGAAGTAGTAGTAGTAGTAGTAGTAGTCCTATAGTACTAATTGCAGTTGTAGTAGTAGTGGTAGTAGTAGTATTATTAGTAGTAGCTATAGTACTAATGGTAGCAGTAGTAGAAGTATTAGAAGCAGCAGTTATTGTTGTAGTCACAGCAGAAGTAGTAGTAAGAGTTGTGAAAGTGCTAGTAGTAGTAGATGTAGCAGCAGCTGCAGTAGTAGTAGTAGTAGAAGTACTAGTAATTATAGTAGTACCAAAAATAGTAGTCGTAGTAGTAGTAGTAGAAGCCATAGTGACAACAACAGTAGTGGTGGTGGTGGTGGTGGTAGTAGTAGTAGTGGTAGTAGTATTAGGAGTAATAGTCGTACTACTAGTAATAGTAGTAGTAGTAGTAGTAGTAGTAGTAGTAGTAGTAGGAGTATTAGGATTAGTAGTAATAGTAGCTGTAGTAGTAGTAGTATTAGAAGCAATAAGAGTAGAAGCTGTAGTCAGAGTTGTAGTAGCAGAAGTAGTAGTAGTTGTTGTTATAGCAATAGTCATAGTAGTAGTAGGAGAAGTAGTTGTTGTTGTTATATTAGTTGGACTAATAGTATTATTAGTTGTAGTTGTTGTAGTAGTACTAGTTGTAGTAGTACTAGTTGTAGTTGTATTGGTAGTGCTAGTTATAGTCGAAGTGGTAGCAGTGGTAGTAGTACTTGTGGTAGTAATAGGAGTAATAGTAGTGCAGGAGTAAAAGTAGTAGTAGTTGTTGTTGTTGTTCTCATTGTAGTAGAAATAGCAGTAGTAGTAATAGTTATAGTAGTAGTAGTGGAAGTAGGAGTATTAGGAGTTTGTAGCAATTGTAGTAGTAGTAGTAGTAGTATTAGTTGTAGTAATAGGAGTAGGAGTTGGAGTTCGAGCAGTAGTAGCAGTAGTATAAGTAGTACTAGTAGTAGTAGTAGTAGCAGTACTCATAGTATTATAAGGAGTAACAGAAGTAGTTGTAGTAGTGGTAGAAGTAGCATTAGTTGTAGTCGTAGTAGCATAATTAGTAGCAAAAGAAGTAGTAGTAGAAGTAATAGTAGCAATTGTAGTAGTAGTAGCAATAGTAGTAGTAGTAGCAGTAGCAGTAGTTGTTGTTGTTGTTGTAGTAGTAATTGGAGTAGTTGTAGTATTAGTAGTTGTAGTTGTTATAGTAGTAATGGAAGTAGTAATATTAGTAGTATCACTAGTAGTTAAGGTAGTAGAAGTTGTAATAGTAGTTGCAATAGTAGTAGGAGTAATAGTAGTAGTACAAGTAGCAGCATTAGTAGTAGTAGGAGTAGTTGTAGTAGTTTGTGTTGTAATAGTAGTCGTAGTAGTAGTAGTAGTAGTAGTAGTAGTAGTAGTTGTTGTTGTTGTTGTTGTTGTTGTTGTTGTTGTTGTAGTAGTAGTAGTAGTAGTATTAGTAGTAGTAGTCGTAGTAGTAGTAGCAGTAGGAGGAGGAGGAGGAGGAGGAGTAGGGGCCAGAGTAGGAGTAGTAGTAATTGCAGTAGTAGTAGTAGCAACAGGAGGAGTAGTAGTAGTAATAACACTAGTATTAGTTGTGCTAGTAGTAGTACTTGTAGTACAAATAATAGTAGGAGTAGTAGATGCAGTAGTAGTAGTAATACAATAATAGTAGTTGCAGTAGTAGTAGTAGCAGCAGCAGCAGTAGTACTAGCAGTAGAAGTAAAAGTAGTCGTAGTAGTATTAGTAGTAGTAGTAGTAGTGTAGTACTAATAGCAGCTGTAGTAGTTGTTGTTGTAGTAGTAGTATTACTAGTAGCAGTAGTACTAATAGTAGTAGTTGTAGAAGTAGTTGTAGTAGCAGCAGCAGCAGCAGCAGAAGTAGTAGTAGCAGCAACAACAGTAGTAACAATAGTTGGAGAAGTACAAGTAGTAGTAGTAGTCGAAGTAGTAGTATTAGTTGTAGCAGTAGTACCCGCAACAACAACAACAATAATAGTAGTAGTAGTCGCAGCGGCAGTTGTTGCAGCAGCAGCAACAACAATAGTAGTATCAAGAGTAGTTGTTATTGTACCACTAGTAATAGTTCTAATGCAGTAGTAGTAGTAGTAGAAGTAGTAGTAGTAGTAGTAGTAGTTGTTGTTGTACCAGTGCGAGTAGTAGTAGTAAGAGTAGTAGTACTAGTAGTAGTAGTAGTAGTTATTGTGGTAGTTGCAGTTGTAGTATAGTAATAGTAGTAGTAGTAGTGGTAGTAGTAGTAATAGGAGTAGTAGTTGTAGCAGTAATGTTAGTTGTAGTAGTACTAGTAGTAATAGAAGTAGTAATTGTAGTTGTAGTAGTTGTAGTAGTAGTGGTAGTAGTAGTTGTTGTAGTAGCAGTAGTGGTGGTGGTGGTAGGAGTGTTAGGTGTAGTAGTAGTAGAAGCAGTAGTAGTTGTTGTTGTTGTTGTAGTAGTAATAGATGTAGTAGTAGGATTATTAGGATTAATAATAGTAGTATAGCAGTAGTAGTTGCTGTAGTATAGTAGCGGGAGTAGTAGTAGTAGTAGAAGAAGAAGGAGTAGGGGTTTGAGTAGGAGTAGTAGTAGCAAAAGTAGTAGTAGTAGCAGTAGTAGTAATAGTCACAGTAGTAGCAGCAGCAATAATACAAGTAGTTGCAGTAGTTGGACTGATAGTACTAGTAGTAGTTGTTGTTGTAGTAGTACAAGTAGTAGTGGTATTGTTAGTAGTAGTTGTAGTAGAAGTGGTAGCAGCAGTAGCTACAAGATTTGAAGTAGTAGCGGTAGTTGTTGTTTCTATTGTAGTAAAAATAGTAGTAGTAATAATAATAGTTGTTGTATTAGTAGTAGAAGTAGGAGTATTAGGAGTTAGTAGTAATTGTAGTAGTAGTAGTAGGTGTAGGAGTTGGGGTTAGAGTTGCACTTAGAGTAGGAGTAGTAGAAGTATAAATAGTACTAGTAGTAGTAGTAACTGTAGTCGCAGTACTAGGAGTAGCAGTTGTAGTTGTAGTACTAGTTGTGGTAGTAGTATTGGTTGTAGTAGTAGTTTCAGAAGTAGTAGCGAAAGTAGTAGTAGTAGTAGTAATAGTCACAATTGTATTTGTAGTAGCAGTAGTTGTTGTTGTTGTAGAAGAAGAAAAAGTAGCAGCAACAGCAGTAGTAGTAATAGTAGCAATAGTAGTAGCAGCAGTAGTTGTAGTAGAACTAGTTGGAATAGTAGTAGTACTAGTAATAGTAGTAGTTGTAGTAGTATTAGAAGTAGTATTAGTAGTTGAAATAGAAGTTGTAGTGGTAGATGCAAAAATAGTAGTAGTAGCAGTAGGAGTAGCAGCACTAATAGTAGTAGTAGTAATAGTAGTAGTTGTTGTTATAGTAGTAGTAGTTATTGTTGTTGTAGTAGTAATCGTTGTAGTAATAGTAGTAGTAGTAGTAGAAATAGCGATGGCCCTAGTAATAGTAATACTAGTAGAAGTAGGATTAGCAGTAGGAGTAGTAATAATAGTGGCAGTATTTGTAGCAGTGGTAGTAGTAGTAAAAGTAGTTATAATTGTAGTGGTAGCAGAAGCATAAGTCATAGGAGGAGTAGTAGTAGTTATTGTGGTAAAAGTAGGAGTTGGAGTAGTTGTAGTTGTAGCTGTAGATGTAGTAGTAGTAGTAGTAGTAGTAGTAGTAGTGGTAGTAGTGTTTGTACTAGTTCTAGTAGTATTAGTACAAGTAGTAGTAGAAGTCGTACTAGTATTTGTAACAACAACAGTAGTTGTAGTAGAATTAGTAGTACTAGTAGTAGTAGTAGTAGTAGTAGTAGTAGTAGTAGTAGTAGTAGTAATAGTGTGGTAGTAGCAGCAGTAGAGGAGCATAGTAGTAGTAGTGTAGTAGTATAGCAGTAGTAAGAAGTAGTATACGAATAGTATTGTAGTAAGTAGGAGTAGAAGTAGTAGAAATATTGTAGTAGCAGTTGCAGTAGTAGTAGTTGTAATAGTAGTAATAGCAGTTGTAGTAGTAGTAATAGTTGTAATAGGAGTGGTAGTAGCAGCAACAACAATAGTAGTAGTACCAAAAGTAGTAGATATTGAGTAGTAGTAGTAGAAGTAGTTGTAGTAGCAGGAGTTGTAGTACTAGTAGTTGTTGTAATAGTAGTTATTGTAGTTGTTGTAGTAGTAGAAGTAGGAGTAGTAGTAGTTGGAGTAGGAGTAATAGTAGTAGTAGTAGTAGGAGTAGGAGTAGTAGTAGGAGTAGTAGTTGGAGTAGTAGTAGTTGTAGGAGTAGGAGTAGTAGTAGGAGTAATAGTAGTTGCAGTAGTAGTAGTAGTAGAGTAGAGGAGTAGCAGTACTAATAGTAGTAGTAGGAGAAGTAGTAGTTGGAGTAGTAGTAGTAGGAGTTGCAATAGTAGTAGAAGTAGTAGTAATGGTAGTAGGAGCTAGTATAGTAGTAGTAGTAGGACGAGTAAGACGAGGTGTAGTTTTCGTGGTGGCAGTTACAGTAGTAGTACTAGTAGTAGTAGCAGTAGAAGTAGTAGTAGTACTAGTAGTAGTAATAGTAGTAGTAGGAGAAGATGTAGTAGTAGTTGTGGGTGTAGGGGTAGGAGTTGTAGTAAGAGTAGTGGTAGCCGTTGTTATAGTTGGATTAGTTATAGCAGCAGGAGTAGCAGTAATAGTTGTAGTTGTTGCAGTAGTAGTAGGACTAGTAGGTGTAGTAGTTGTCTGAGTAGGGGTAGGAGTAGGAGTTGGTGTTGGAGTAGAAGTAGTAGTAGTAGTAGTAGCAGTAGTAGTAGGAGTAGCAATAGTAGCAGTTGTACTAGAAGTAGTAGTAGTAGTAGTAGCAATTTTACTAGTAGTGGAATTAGTAGTTGTTTTATTAGTAGTAGTATTATTAGTAGTAATAGGAGTTGTAGTTGTGGCAATAGTAGTTGTAGTAGTTGTCGTAGTCGTAGTAACAGTTGTACTGGTAATAGTAATATTACTCGTAGTATTAATAGTAGCAGTAGTGGGAGTAGGAGTAGTAGTATTAGTAGCAACAGTAGTCGTAGTAGCAGTCATAATTAGTGCAGTAATTGTAGTAGTTGTAGGGGTAGTAATAGTAGGAGTAGCACTAGTACTACTACTACTACTATTGCTACTAATACTACTATTACTTCTGCTACTAATACTACTATTACAATTACTACTACTACTACTTCTACTGTGGCCACTAATACTCCTACCGCTAATACAACAATTACTGTTACTTTTGCTGCTGCTACTACCACTACTACTACTGCTGCTACTACTGCTACTACTACGACGACGACAACTGTGGCTACTTCTACTACTGCTAGTACTACTGCTACTAATACTACGACGACTACTACTACTACTACTACTACGACTACTACTACTACTACTACTGATGTAGCTACTACCACTGCAACTGCTACTACTATTGCTGCTGCTACTGCTACTAGTACTAGTACTACTACTTCTACTATTACTACTTCTGCTCTGCTACTACCGCTACTACTACAAACTACTACTATTGCTGTTACTAGTACAACAACAACAACTACTACTACTACTACAGTTACTCTTACAACAATGACAACAACAACTACTACTACAACTGCAATTACACTACTACTATCACTACTGCTGCTAGTATTGCTACAACTACTACAATTACTACCACTACTTCTATTACTACTTACCACCGCTGCTGCAACTACTACTATTTATATAGCAGCAACTACTACCATTACTACTTCAACTGTTGCTACTACTATTGCTACTTCTACTACTAATGCTACTACTACTACTACTACTACAATTACTACCACTGCTACTACTACCACTGCTATTGCTGCTGCTGCTACTGATGCACTTGCTGTAACTACTAATGCTACTACTACTACCACTGCTACGACTGCTACCACTACTTCTACTACTACTACTATGGCTACTATTACAACAACAACTACTACTACTGTTACTACTATTGCTACTAATAGTGCTACTTCTACAACTACTTCTCCTACAACTACAACTACAACTACTACTTCTTCTCCTACAACTACAACAACTACAACAACTACTACTTCTCCTACAACTACTACTACTGCTACTGCTACTACTACCACAACTACTGCTAATGCTACTACTACAATAATGACAACAACAACTACTACTACTATTGCTACTACCACTGCTAGTACTACTACTACTACTACTCCACTACTACTACTATTGCTACTACAGCTACTACTACAACAACTACTGATGTTATTGATACTCTTAACTACTTCTCATGCTACTACAACTACTGCTACTACTGCAACTTCTCATACTACTACTACTTCTACTGCTACTTTTATTACTATTGCTACTAGTACTACTGTTGCTGATTCTTCTACTGCTACTGCGGCTACTATTGTTGCTTCTACTACTATTGCAACTGATACTACTACTACTACTCTTCCTCCTACTACTACTACCACTACTACTACTATTACTACAATTGCTACTAATAGTGCTACTTCTCCAATTACTTCTACGGCTACTACTACTACCAATAATACTACTACTTCTAGAATTACAACAATAACAACTAGTACTACTTCTCCTACAACTACTAGTATTGCTACTACTACTCGTACTATTGCAGCTACTTCCACTACAATAACTACTACTGCTACTATTGCTGCTGCTGCTACTCTAAATACTTCTCCCAATACTATAGCTACTGCTACCTCTACTGCTACTGCTACTATGACTTATCCTACTGCAACTACTGCTACTCTATTACTACCACTACTACGACTGCTACTATTGCGACTATTACTTCAATTATTACTACTACTACTACTATTGTGGCCACCACTACTACAACTGCTATTGTTGCGACTATTACTACAACTATTATCACTACTACTGCTACTACTACTACTACAACTACTTCTGCTAATACTATTCCTATTACTACTATTACTACTACTACTACTATTACTATGTCACTACTGCTACTGCAACTACTACTACTCCTATTACTATTGCTATTTCTGCGACTACTACTGCTGCTGCTCCTACTGCTACTACTACTACTGCTACTACTGCTATTGCTACTACTGCTATTGCTACTACTACTACTATTATTGTTACTACAACTACTAATACTAGTACTCCTACTATAATTACTGTGGCTATTGCTTCTGCTACTACTACTACTAGTACTACTATCGCTACAGCAACGACTTCTGCTAGTGCTATTGCTACTGCTACGACTATGACTACTACAACTGTAGCTACTACTATGGCTACTCCTACAGCTACTACTACTCCTACTGCTAGTACTACTACTACTACTACTATTTCTGCTGCAACTTCAACTACTATTAGTACTACTCCTGCAACTACTACAACTATTAATACAAATACTACTGCTGCTACTAATACTATTCCTGCTACAACTACCACGACCACATCTACTACTATCGCTACTATTGCTACTGCTACTCTAAATACTTCTCTTACTACTACTACTATTGCTGCTTCTATAACTACTACTGCTGCTGCTGCTTCTCCTACTACTAAAATACTACTGCTACTACTACTTTTATTACTACTGCTACTAGTGCTTCTACTACTACATCTACTAGTGCTACTACTACTGCTGCTACTATGGAAACGACTGCTGCTACTACAACTTCTATTACTATGACGGCTACTGCTCAAACTTCTGCTATAACTATTACTACTACTACTACTACTACTACTTCTGCTACTGTCTCTATAACTTCTGCTGCGACTACTACTAATACTAATATTACTACTGCTACCACTACTTCTTCTACTACAACTACTACTACGTCTACTAACACTACTATTGTTTCTACTATTACTACTACTATTGTTACTACAAACACTACTGCTACTGCAACTACTACAACTCGACCTACTTCTGCTATAGCTGTTACTACTACTAGTATTATTGCTGCTGCTGCTGCTACTACTACTAATACTACTGCTCCTGCTACTATTGCTGCTACTACTATTACTACTATTGTGGTTGCTGCTATGCTATTGCAACTACTACTAGTACTTCTACCGCTACTGCTACTACTACTACTACTAGTAGTAGTACTACTACAGCTACTGCTATTTATATTGATACGACTACTGCTATTTATATTGCTACAACTATGACTACTACTACGGCTACTACCATTGCTACTACAACTACTACTAGTACTACTACTACTACTATTGCTACTACTACTACTACTATTAGTACTACTACGACTACTAATAATGCAGCTGCTGCTCCTACGACAACTACTACTACTGTTGTAATTACTACTGCTGCAACTACTACTACTACTACTGCTACTTTTGTTACTACTAATACTATTACTAGTACTAATACTACTACCCCTTCTACCACTACTATCATTGCTACTATTGCTATTGCGGCTACAACTATTACTACTACCTCCCCTAATTCTACTACCGCTTCAACTACTACCACTATGACTACTCTTTGTTCTACAACAACATCTACTACAACTGCTACCACGACTACTACTACTACTACCACTAATGCAACTATTAGTACTACTACTTCTACTGCTCCTACAACTACTACTACTACTGCCCCTACAACAACCACTAGTGCTATAGCTACTACTGCTACAACAACTTCTACTACTAGTCCTACTTCTACTACCACTACTACTATGACTACTACTACCTCTACTACTACCACTACCAGAACTACTACTACATCTACTATAGCTACTAGTACAACTACTACAAATATTACTGCTACTCCAACTACTTCCCATAGAACTGCAGCTACTGCTATTAATATTGCTATTACTACTGCTGCTAAAGCTACTTCTACAACTATTGCTACTACTACTGTTGCTTCCATGATTACTACTACAACTGCTACGATAGATACGACTGATACTACTACTAATCCTGCTATAGCTGCTACTACTGCTGCTACTATAGCTACTACTACTGCTACTACTACCACTACTACGACTGCTACTTCTGCTATTATTACTGCGACAATTACTGTTACTACTACTACTACTACTATTGCTACTACTATCTCTGCTACTGTTGCTACAACCTTTACTATGACTACCACAAATAATAATACTACTACTATAACTATAACTACTACTACTTCGGCTAATTCTACTGCTACTACAACAATGATAACTACTACTACTACTGCGATTGCTGACACTACTACTTTTGCTACGACTACAAGTTCAGCTTTTGCAATAGATGAAAGTACTACTACTACTATTGCTGCTACTGCTACTACTGCTACTACTGCAACTACTTTATTGTTGCTAAT
Source organism: Trichopus zeylanicus subsp. travancoricus (assembly GCA_005019695.1). Lineage (NCBI taxonomy): Eukaryota > Viridiplantae > Streptophyta > Magnoliopsida > Dioscoreales > Dioscoreaceae > Trichopus > Trichopus zeylanicus. Next base: position 167,618 of record RXID01022134.1, read on the forward strand.
ACTAGCACTACTACTACAACTACTACGGCAACTCCAATTACTATTACTACTACAACTAGTACTACTGCTGCTGCTGCTGCTACTACTACAACTACTTCTATTGTTACTGCTACAACTACTGCCGCTACTACTAATATTGCTTCTACTACTCCTACAACTATTGCTCCTACTACTCCTATTGCTACTACTACTCTAACAAGTAATATTAATACTACTATTGCTGCCAATATACTACTACTATTACAACTACTATTACTACTACTACTACTAGCCCTACGACTATTACTACTGCTACTATTGTTGCTACTATTACTTCTACTACTACTGCTACAACTGCAACTGCAACAACTACTACGGCTACAAGTACTACTGTTACTTCTACTACTACTACAAAAACTACTGCTACTACTACAACTACTTTGCTGCTTCTACTACTACTACTACTCTATGGCTACTATGACAACAACAACTACTACTGCAACTTCTTTTGCTACTTCGGCTGCTACTCCTACTACTCCTACAACTGTTGCTGTTGCTACTACTACTAGTAGTACTACTTTTGCTGCTGCTACTACTACAACTGCTACTACTATTACTACTACTACTAGTACTACTACTACTACTAATTATTACGACAACTACTATTGCTACTACTGCTACTCCCGCTACTACTACTACTACTCCATCTACTACTAACTACTACTACTACAACTTCTACAACTGCTACTAGTACTACTACTACATCTACCACTTCAACTGCAATGTTTGCTACTACTGCTGCCACTACTGCTACTTGTACCACTGCTGCTGCTACTACCACCACTAATATTACTACTACTGCTACTACTACTGCTACTACAACAACTGCTACTACCACTACTATTACGACTGCTACTGCTACTACTTCTGCTACTACAACAACTGCTACTACCACTACTATTACGACTGCTACTGCTACTACTACTGCTACTACGACTGCTACTGTAGCTGCTTGCACTACTACTACCAAAATTGCAACTATTGCAATTATGGCTACAACTACCACTACTTCTATTACTACTACTACCGCTTGAATTACCACTTCTCATACTACTACTACTGCTGTTGTTGCTTCTACCATTACTGTTACTACTATTATGGCTACTGCTACTACTACTAGACTTACTGCTACTAGGTCTACTACTACTTCAACTACTACTTGTGCTACTACTCCTGCTACTACTCATGCTAATAATACTACTACTACTACTAGTACTACTACTGCTACTTCAACTAATACTATTACTACTACTCCTCCTCCTCCTTATGCTACTACTACTACCACTACTTCTTATACTACTATTGTTGCTACTACTCCTACTACTGCTACTGCTGCTGCTACTCCTACTACTACCACTGCTACTACAGCTACTACTGCAACTGCTGTACCTACTACTACTAGCATTGCTACTACAGCTTCCACTACTACTACTACTATTACTACTACTAATACTAATGCTTCGACTACTGCCACTACTGCTTCTATAGCCACTACTACTACAACCACTTCAACTAGTTCTGCTACTACAAAGGCTACAACTAATACTATGGCTACTACTACTACTACTATTGCTACTACTACCGCTAATACTACCACTACCACAACCATAATTGCTACCACTACTTCTATTACTACTAGCACTACTACTGCTCCTATTGCTATGGCTTCTACTACCACTACTACAGCTACTTATGACACCACTACCACTATTACCACTAGTACTACTTCTATTACTACTACTGCTACTACTACTAGAATAACTGCTGCTGCTACAACTGCAACTACAGCTACTTCTACTACTACGACTACTACTTCAGCGAATACTATTACTGCTACAACTACTGCAATTACAACTAGTTCTCATACTATTACTACTACTATTGCTACTGCTACTACTACCACTACTCTTGCTGCTGCTACTGCTGCAACTACCACTGCTACTGCTACCATAATTACTACTACTACTACTACAACTTTGACTGCTACTACTTATTACTTTGACTACTACTGTTGCTACTGCTGCTGCTGCTTCTATTGCTACTACAACTGCTACTATTAGTACAGCTGCTACTACAAGCACTACTACTATGATTAGTACTACTTACTACTACTACTACTACTACTACTACAATTATTACTACTACTATTGCTACCACTACTATTTACTTACTACTATTTCTGCTACTATTAGTTCTACTTCTACTACTACTATTACTACTACTGCTACTACACCTATTACTACTACTGTTACTAATACTACTACTACTATGACTACTTTTGCTATTTCCAATATTACTACTACTTCTACAATAACAACTGCTATTACAGCTACTAGGACTACTACTGCTACTGCTCCTGCTGCAACTACTAATACTACTACTTCTACTACTTCTACTACTACCGCTACTGCCACTACTATGACTACAATTACTAGTACTACTGTTATTACTACTACTTCTACTACTACTAATTCTACTGCTACTGCTCCGGCTACAACTACTAATACTACTACTACTGCTGCTCCTACAACTACTACTACCGATACTGCTACCACTACTACTACTATAGTTACTCCTAGTACTAATACTACGACTGCTACTACTACTTCTACTAGTGCTACTATTTCTACAACTGCTACTAATGTTGCTACCACTAATATAGCTACTATTGCTACAACTACTCCAACTTGTACAATTACTACTACTATTACAGCTAATGTACGATTAGTACTACTACTACACCTAGTCCTACTACTATTACTTCTACTACTACTACTACTACTACTATTACAACTACGGCTACTGCTACTATTACGACTACTGCCAGTACTACTACTACTATTACTACTTCTACTTCTACTAGCACTACTTCTATAACAGTTGCTGCTACTACCACTACTGCTACAACTATTACTACGATTGCTACTACTATTGCTATTACTATAGCGGCTACTACTAGTCTTACTACTGCTATTACTACAACTGCAACTACTACTACTACTGCTGCCACTATTATAACAACTACTATTACAACTACTACGATTGCTATTACTACTATTACTAGTACTACTATTTTTACTTCTACTACTACTATTACTGCTGCTACTACTACTAGTACTATTTCTACCACTACTACTATTACTACTACTGCTACTTCTACTACTACTATTACTATTGCTACTACTGCTACTTCTACTACTACTACTACTACAACTCCTCCTACAATAACAGCAACAACTACTTCTCCTACAACAGCTACTACCCCTATTACTGCTACTTCTCCTACTAACACTTCTACTACTACAACAACAACAACAACTACTACTATTACTATTACTGCGTCTAATCGTACTAATTCTACAATAACTACTACTACCACTACTACTACTTGTACAACTACAGCAACAACAACAACTCCTTCTCCTACAACTACTACTACTGCTACTGCTGCTATTGCTACTAGTACTGCTACAGATGATACTACTACTACGACAACTACAACTACTGCTACTGCCACTACTACTACAACAACAACTACTACAGCTGTTGCTACTACCACTACAGCTAATACTGCTACTCATACTACTACAGCTACTGCTACTACTGCTGCTACTACTACTGCTACTACTTCGTTTATTACTACCGCTAGTGCTACTACAGCTACTGCTACTTCTACTAATATTACTACTACTATTACTACTTCTACTGTTACTAGTACTACTGCTATTATAGCAATGACTTCTACTACTATTTCTATTACTATGACTGCTGCTACTACCACTACTGTGACTGCTACTGCTGCTCCTATAGCAACAACTACCACTACTATCACTACTACAGCTGCTACTGTTGCTACTACTGCCACTACTACAACTACTACTAGTGTTGCTGCTTCTACTTATGCTATACTACTCCTCCTACTACTACTAGTACTACTGCTCCGGCTACTACTACTACTAATGCTACTACTACTGCTTGTACTAATACTATTACTATTGCTGCTACTTCAACTACTACTAGTACTACTCCAACAACAACTAATGTTGCTACTGCTCCCTCAACTAGGGCTACTAGTACTAGTACCACTACTACTGCTACTAATACTACTACTACTTACACAACTATCTCTACTATTACAATAAATACTATTACTACTGCGACTAGTACCACTACTACTACTTCTACTACAGCTGCTGCTTCTATTGCTTCTACTTTGGCTACTACTACGATTACTACAACTACTACTATTACTACTGCTGCTACTACTACTTCCGTTACCACCAATACTACTACTACTACTACTAATACAACTACTCCTTCAACTACTACTACAAATTTTGTTGCTAACTACTACCACCGATACAGCTATTACTACTACTTCGCCTACTTCTACTACTTTTGCAACAACTAATGTTGTGGCTACTATTGCTTCTACGACAACTACTACTACTGCTGCTACCAACAATACTATTATTGCAACTACTACTACTACTACTACTACTACTACTACAAAAACAATAACAACAACAACAACAACTTCTGCTACTACTACTACTACTACCACTACTACTACTACAAATACTACTACTAGTACTACTACTTCTACTACTCCTACAGCTATTACAACGAGTACTACTCCTACTACTACTCTTCCTCCTCCTCCTCCCCCTTCTACTAGTACAACTACTACTGCTATTGCTGCTACTGCTTCTACCGCTGCCATTGCTACCACTCCTACTCCTACTACTACTATTATTACTACTACTACAACTACTACTACCTCTACTACATCTACGACTACAACTACCAGTTCTACTTCTACTACTATGACTATAGCCACTACGACTACTGCTTTTGCATTGTTACTCTTATTAGCACTACTACAGCTACTGCAACTACTCCTACTATTGCTACTACTACTACTATTACTACTACTGCTACTATCGCTAGTAACACTACTACTACTACCATGACAACTAATCCTACTACTACTACTACAACTACTTATCCTACTACTACTACTACTAGTACTACTAATCTTACTACTATTACAACTGTAACTTCTCATACAATTATAGCTACTGCTAAGACAACAACTACAACAACTATTGGTAGTACTACTATTACTATATCTTCTTCACCTGCTATTGCTGCTAATACTTTGACTACTACTATAACTGCTACTACTGCTATAACTACTCCAACTAGTCCTATTGCTGCGACTATTGCTGCTATTGTACTATTACTACAATAACAACTACTACTCCTAGCCCTACCACTATTACTTCTGCTACTACTATGACTACTATTACTACTACTACTACTACTACTACTACTACTACTACTACTACTACTACTACTACTACTACTACTACTACTACTACTACTACTACTAGAACTACCACTACAGTAGTAGTAGTAGCATTAGTAGCAGTATAGCAGCAGTAGTAGTAGTAGCTATTATAGTAGTAGTTGAGGTGGTGCTACTAGTAGTTGTTGTAGAAGCCTTAGTAGTAGTGGCAGTAGCAGCATCAGTAGTGCTAGTAGTAGTAGTGCAAGTAGTAGTAGTAGTTACAGTCGGAGTCGTAGTTGTAGTACTAGTAGTAGCGGTAGTGGTAGTAGTATTTATAGTGGTAATAGTAGTAGTTGTAGTAGTAGTAGTAGCAGTAGCAGCAGAAGTAGTAAAGCAGTAATTGGTGTATTAGTAGTAGTAATAGTAGTAGTTATAGTAGTAGTATTGGTAGTCATAGTAGTAGTAGTTGTAAACGTAGTACTAATAGTAGTAATAGTAGTAGCAGTAGTAGTTGTAGTAGTAGTAGTAGAAGTAGTAGTAGTAGTCATAGTAGTTGTAGTAGTAGTAGTAGTACTAGGAGCAGGAGTTGGAGTAGGAGTAGTACTAGGAATAGTAGTATTTGGGGTAGTTGTAGTAGCTGAAGTAGTAGTAGAGGTTGTTGCAGTAGTAGTAGTAGCAGCAATAGTAGTTATAGTAGAAGTAGTAGCAGTAGTAGTAGTAGCAGTTGTAGTACCAGTAGTAGTAGTTGTAGTAGTTGCGACAGAAGTAGTAGAAACAGTAGTAGCAGAAGTAGTATTAGTAGCAGTAATAGTAGCATTAGTTACAGTAATGGCACTAGTAGTAGTCTTATTAGTAATAGTAGTAGCAGTAGTAGTAACAGCAAAAGCAACAACAGCAGTAGTTGTAGTAGTGGTAGTAGTAGTAGAAGTTGTGGTAGTGGAAGTTGTAGTAGCAGTTGTAGTAGCCGGAAGTAGTAGTAGCAGTACTAGTAGTAGTTCTAGTAGAAGCATTAGCAGTACTTCTAGTAGCAGAAGTGCAGCAATTGCAGCAATAGTTGGGGAAGTAGTAGTAGTTGAAGTAGCAGTAGTAGTAATAGTTGTAGTAATAACATTAGTAGGAGCAGTAGTTGTATTAGTTGTAGCAGAAGTAGTAGTAGCAGTAGTTGTACTAATAGAAGCAGTAGTAGAAGTAGTAGGAGTCGGAGTAGTAGCAATAGTAGTAGAAATAGTTGCCATAGTAGTAGTAGCAGTAGCAACAAGAACAATAGTAGTTGTAGTTGTTATTGTTGTCTTAGTAGCCACAGTAGTAGTAGAAGTAGTAGTAGCAGTACCAGTTATAGTTGCAATAGTAGTAATAGTAGCAGTAGTGGTAGCAGAAGTAGTTACAGTGGTTGTAGTAGTAGTAGAAGTACTTGGAGTACTAGTAGTAGTAGTAGTAGCAGTACTTGGAGTGCCAGTAGTAGTAGTAGTAGTAATAGCAGCAGCAACAGTAGTAGGAGTAGTAGTTGCAGCAGTAGCAGCAGCGGCAGTTATAGTAGTGGTAGTAGTAGTAGTAGCAGTGGTTGTGATTATAGTAGTTGTAGCAAGAGTAGTAGTAGTAGTAGAAATAGCAGGCGCAGAAGTAGTAGCATCAGTATTCATTATACTAGTGGTAGTTGTTATTGTAGTAGTAGTAGAAGTAGTCGTACTAGTATTAGTAATAGTAGTAGTTCTAGTAGTAGTAGTAGTAGTAGTAGTAGTAGTAGAAGTTGTAAAAGTAGTTGTCGTAGTCGTAATACAAATAGTAGTAGTAGTGGTAGTAGTAGAAGTAGTTGTAGTAATAATAGGAGTAGGTGTAGGATAAGGGGTAGTACTAGGAGAAGTAGTAGTAGTAGTAATAGTAGCAGTTGAAGTAGTAGTAGTAGGAGGAGGTGGAGTAGTTGGAGTAGCAATAGAAGTAGTAGCAGCAGTAGTAGTAATAGCAATAGAAGTAGTATCAATAGTGATAGTAGCAGTAGTGGTAGTAGCAGCTGTAGTAGTAGTCACAGTAGTAATCACAATAGTAAGAGTAGTAGCTGTAGTAGTAGTAATTATAGTAGAAGCAGTAGTAGGAATAGAAGTAGTAATAGTAGTAGTAGTGGTAATGGTAGTAGTAGTAGTAGTAGTAGTAGTAGTATTTGTGGCAATAGTTATAGTAGTAGTAGTACTAGTTCCAGCAAAGGTAGTAGTAGTAGTAGCAACAAGAGAAGTTGTTATTGTTGTAGTTATAGTAGTAGTACTAGTAGTAGTAGTAATAGTAGTAGAAGTTTCAGTATTACTAATTATAGTAACAGTAAGTGTAGAAGTAGTAGTAGTAGGAGTAGTAGTAGTAGTAGGGGAAGTAATAGTGGTAGTTCTAGTTGTCGTAGGAGTAGTAGTAGTAGTAGTAGTAGTAGTAGAAGTACGAGAAGTGGTAGTAGTCAAAGTACTTGTAGTAATAGTAGTAGTAATAGTAGTCGAAGTAGTAATAGTAGTTGTAGTAGTAGAAGTAGTTGCAGCCATAGTAGTAGTAGAGGTAGTAATAGTAGTAATTGTGGCAGTTATAGTAGTAATAGTAGTAGTAGTAGTAGTAGTAGTAGTAGTAGTAGCAGCAGCAATAGAAATAGCAGGAGCAGTAGTAGTAGTATTAGAAGTCATTATAATTGAAGCAATAGTAGTAGTAGTAGTAGTAGAAGTAGTAGTACTAGTATTAGTAGTAGTAGTAGCAGCAGCAGCAATTATAGTAGTGGTAGAAGTAGTAGTAGTAGTAGTGGTTGTGATTGTAGTAGTTGTAAGAACAGTAGTAGTAGTAGTAGTAGAAATAGCAGTAGCAGTAGTAGTAGTATTAGTATTCATTATACTACTAGTAGTAGTTCTTGTAGTAGTAGAAGTAGTAGTACTAATATTAGTAGTAGTAGTAGCAATTCTAGTAGTGGTAGTCATAGCAGTAGAAGTAGTTGTAGTAGTAGTAATACAAATAGTAGTAGGAATGGTAGTAGTAGTGGTGGTTGTAGTAGTAATAGGAGTAGGTGTAGGTTTAGGTGTAGTACTAGGAGAAGTAGTAGTAGTAATAGTAGCAGTTGGAGTAGTTGTAGTAGGAGGAGGAGCAGTAGCTGGAGTAGTAATAGAACTAATAGCAGCAGTAGTCGTAATAGCAGTAGAAGTAGTATCGATAGTGGCAGTAGCAGTAGTAGTAGTCACAGTAGTAATCACAATTGTAGGAGTAGTAGCTATAGTAGTGGTAGTAGTAGTAGTAATCATAGTAGAAGCAGTAGTAGCAATAGAAGAAGTAATAGTAGTAGTAGTAGTATTTGTAGCAATAGGTGTAGAAGTAGTAATACTAGTAGCAGCAACAGTAGAGTAGTAATAGTAACAATAGTAGTAGTTGTTGTTGTAGTTGTAGTAGTAGTACTATGAGTAGTAGTAATAGTAGTAGAAGTTTCAGTATTAGTAGTAATAGTAACAGTAAGAGTAGAAGTAGTAGTAGTAGGAGTAGTAGGAGGAGGAGGAGGAATAGTATTGGTAGTTCTAGTTGTCATCGGAGCAGTAGCAATAGTTGTAGTAGTAGCAGTAGAGGTACTAGAAGTAGTAGTAGTCGAAGCACTTGTAGTAATAGTAGTAGTAGTGGTAGGAGTAGTAATAGTAGTTGTAGTAGTAGAAGTAGTTGCAGCCGTAGTAGTAGTAGAGGTAGTAGTAGTAGTAATAGTAGCAGTCATAGTAGTAGTTGTTGTTGTTGTTTTTGTAGCAGTGGTTGTCATTGTAGTAGTAATAGCAAGATTAGTAGTAGTAGAAGCTGTAGAATTGGCAGGAGAAATAGTAGTAGTATTACAAGTCATTATACTACTAGTAGTAGTAGTAGTATTGATAGGAGTTACAGCCACAACAGCAGCTACAGTAGTGGTTATTGTGGTTATAATCGTAGTAGAAGTAGTAGCTGTATCAGTAGTAGTAGCAATAGCAGCAGCAGGAGTAGTAGTAGTACTAGTTGTAGTAGTAGTTGCATTAGAAGTAGTTGTACTAGTGGTTCTAGCAGTAGCAATACAAGAAGTAGTAGTACTAGTAATAGTACAAGTAGCAGTAATTGTAGTAGGAGTTGGTGTAGGAGAAGTGGTAGTACTAGTAACAGTAGTAAAAGTTGTAGTAATATTAGAAGTAGTTGTACTAGTAGTTATTGTAGTGGCCATATAATTAGTAGTAGTTGTTGTAATAGGAGTTGTTGTCGGAGTAGGGGTAGTTGTAGGAGAAGTGGTAGTAGTAGTAGCAGTAGTAATCGAAGGAGTAGGAGTAGTAGGAGTAGATATAGAAGTAGTAGCTATAGTAGCAGTAATAGTAGAACTAGAAGTAGTTGCAGGGGTGGTAGTAGTAGTAGCAGCAGCTGTAGCAGTAGAAGTAGTGATTGTAGCAGTACTAGTCATAGCAATAGTAGTAGTAATAATAGTAGTAATAGCTGAAGAATGAGTAGTAACTATAGTAGTAGTTGTTGGAGTAGTAATAGTAGTAGAAGTACGTGTTGCAATAGTAGTAGTAGAAGTAGTCATCACAGTATTAGTAGTCATAGGTGTAGTAGTAGTTCTTGTTGTAGTTGCAACAGTAGTAGCAGTAGTAGTAGTAGCAACAGCAGTAATATTAGTTGCAGCAACAGTAGTAGTAGTAGAAGTAGTAGTAGTAATAGTAGTAGTTGTTCTAGTAGTTGTAGTTGTAGTAGTAGTAGCAGTAGTAGTGGTAGTAATTGTAATATTAGTACGAGGAGTCGTAGTAGTAGTTATTATAGAAGTACTATTAGTAGTCGTGGTAGGAGGAGGAGCAAGAATTGCACCCGTAGCATTAGCAGGTATAGTAGTTGATGTAGTAGTAGTAGTATCACCAGTAGTAGCAGTAGTAGCAGTAGTAGAAGTAGTAGTTGTAGTACTCGAAGCTGTTGTAGAAGTAGTTGTAGTAGTAGCTGTAGTAGTCGTAGTACAAGTAGTAGTAGAAGTAGTATTAGTAGTAGCAGAAGTTATTGTAATAAGAGTTAGTTTAGGAGTAGTAGTGGTAGTAGAACATGGGTTATTAGAAGTGGTAATAGACGCATTAGCAGTAGTAGTAGTAATAGTAGTACCACTAATGGTTGTTGCAATTATAGTAGCAGTAATAGTAATAGGAGTAGTAGGAGTAGTGGTTGTAGTAGTAGTTGTAGTAGTAGTAATAGAAGTAGAAGCAGTGGTCGCAATAGTAGTGGTAATATTCGTAGTAATAGTAATAGTAGTAGTAGTATTAGTTGTAATAGGTAGAGTAGTAATAGTAGTTTTATTAGTAGTAGTATTAGTAGTAATAGGTATAGAAGAAGTAGTAGTAGTAGTAGCAACAACAACAAAAGTAGTAGTACTAATAGTAGTAACACTAGTAGAGATAGTTGTAGTAGCATTTGTACTAGCAGTAGTAGTAGTGGTAGTTGTTGTTATTATTGTTGTTGTTGTGGTACTAATAGTAGCAGTAGAAGTAGTAGTTGTAGCAGTAGTAGTAGTTGTAGTAGTAGGAGTAGTAGTTGTAAAAATAGCAGTAATAGTTGTAGTAGCAGTAGTACTAGTAATAGTAGCTGTCATAGTGGTAGTAGTGGTGGTGGTGGTGGTGGTGGTAGTAGCAATAGTAGCAGTGATAACGGATGTAATAGCAGTAATAGGATTAGTAGTTGTAGTATTAGTAGTAGTAGTAGTAGTAATAATAGTAGAAGTACTTCTAGCAATAGTAGTAGTAATATTGGTAGCAGTAGTTATAGTTGTAGTAGTCGTATTAGTAGTAATAGATATATTAGTAGTATTAGTTGTAGTAGCCATAGTTGTAGTAGTAGTAGTAGTAGCAGTAGTAGTAGTTGCAGCAGTAGCAATAGCAGCAACAGTAGTAGTAGTAGTAGTAGTAGTAGTAGTAGTACTAGTAGTAGTAGCTGTTGTAGTAGTTGTAGTAGTAGTAGCAGCAGCAATAGTAGTAGTAGTGGTAGTTGTAGAAGTAGTAGGAGGAGGAGTCATAGAAGGAGTAGTAGTAGAATTATTAGCAGCAGGAGTAGTAGTAGTATGAGTTGCAGTTGCAGCGTCAACGTCGACAGTAGTTGTTGTGGTTGTAGTAGTCATACCAGTACTAGTAGTAGTAGTAGTAATAGCAGCAGTAGTAGTAGTAGTTGTTGTTGTACTTGTAGTTGTAGTAGAAGTAGTTGTAGTAGTGTTGGTACAAGTAGTAGTAGTATTAGTTGAAGCGGTAGTTGTTGTAATAGGAGTTTCTTTAGGAGTAGGGGTAGCAGTTGTAGCAGTAGTAATAGTAGTAGTGTAGTAGGAGTAGTAGTAGTTGTTGTTGGAGTAGTACGAGCAGTGGGAGTAGTTGTAGCAGAAGTAGTAGTAGCAGTGATAGTAGCAGTAGTAGTAGTTGCAGTAGTGGTAGTAGCAGAAGTGGTATTTGCAATTATAATAGTAGTAGTAATAATAACAGCAGTAATAGCAGGAGTTGTAGTAGTAGTACTTGTAGTAGTAATATCAGGAGTAGTAGTAGTAGTACTTGTAGTAGTAATAGTAGTAGAAGTAGTTGTAGCAATAATAGTAGTAATATTAGTAGTAATAATAGTATTAGTAGTATTAGGTATAGTAGGTGTAGTATTTGTAACAACAGAAGTAGAATTAGTAGTGGTGATAGTAGTAGTTGGAGTAGTAATTGTAGTAGTAGTAGTAGTACTAGGAGCAATAGCTGTAGCAGAAGTGGTTGTTGTAGAAGTAGCAGGAGGAGTCGTAGTAGTCGTGGAAGTAGTCATCTGAGTAGTAATAGTAGTAGTAATATTGGTAGTAGTAATAAAAGTAGTAGTAGTAATAGTAATAGTACTATCAATTGGAGTAGCACTAGTAACAGAAGGAGTAATAGTAGTAGTAGCAGTGTGAGCAGTAGAAGTAGTAGTAGTAGTAGTAGTGGTAGTAGTAGTATCAACGGGAGTAGCAATAGTAGCATAAGAAGTAATAGTAGCAGTAGCAGTATGAGTAGTAGTAGTAGAAGAAGAAGAAGTAGTAGTAGTAGTAGTAGTAGTAGTAGTTGTTGTAGCAGTAGGGGTAGCTATAATAGTAGTATTAGTAGAAGTAGTAGTATTAAAAGTAGTAATAGTAGTAGTTGTTGGAGTAGTAGCAACGTTAGCATTCGAAGTTGTAGAAGTAGTGTAGTAGTAGTAGTAGTTGTAGTAGTAGTTGTAGCTGCTGCAGCTACTTTTACTGCTCCTCGTACAACGACTACTTCTACTATTACTATTACTTAGTACTATGCAGAAGCTGCTGCTACCATTGCTACTACTGCTTTTACTACAACTACAACTAGTACAACTACTACTACAACTGCTGCACCTACTACAATTACAACTACTATTACAACATATTCTACTACTATTGAAACTACTACAACTACCACAAATTCTACTACTACTTATATTACTTCAGCTGCGACTACTACTGCTGTAACTACTACTATTACCGCTACTGCTACTACTGCTACTACTACTACTACTACTATAGCAACTACTTCTACTACTACCACTACTACAACTGTTACTCCTACTCCTACTACTACTACAACAACAACTACTGCTACACCCACTAAAACTACTACTACAACAACTACTACTGCTCCTACTATTAGTACCACTACTACAACTACCACTATTAAAACTATTATAAACACTACTCCTACCGCCACTGCTGCTGCTGCTACTACTACTAATACTACTTCTACTACGAGTACTATTGCTACTACTAATAATACTAATATTGCTACTGCTACTCGAACTACTATTAGCACTATCTAATGCTTTTACAACTACTGCTACTACTTCTACTTCTGCAACTATTACTACTACTATTACTATGACGACTACTACCGCTACTATGGCTACTGCTACTACTCCTATTACTACTACTGCTACTAGTGCAGCTACTCCTACTCCTACTACTCCTATTACTACAACAACTACTACAGCTACTACTACTACTATTACTACTATGATTTCTACTACTAGTACTTCAACTACTATAACAATTGCCACAACTACTACGACTACTCCCACTAATAGTACTACTACTACTTCAACTACTATTATTAATACTACTACTACTACTATCATTACTACAAGTACTGCTTCTACTATTATCTCTAATACTACTACTACTGCTACGGTTACTATACTACTACCACAGCAACTACTACTAATACTACAACTACTCCTATAACTACTACTATTAGTACAAATAATACTACTACGACAACAACAACAACTACTACTACACCTACGGCTACTACTACTACTCCTACTACTACTACTATACCTACAACAACAACATTTACCACTACTACTATAACTACTAGTACTACTGCTTCAACTAAAACTACTACACCTGCTACTACAACTACTACTCCTAATGCTACTGCAACTTCTCCTACTTCTATCACTATTTCTACTACTACTACTGCTACTACACCAACTACTACTACTGCTACTGCTACTGCTACAACTTCTACTACTACCACAACCCTTACTACTACTACTGTGACTACTACTACTACTACAACAATAATAACTACTACTACTACTATTATTACTGCTACTACACTTATTATTACAACCACTGCTGCTACTACTACTACTTCTTCTGTTACTATTGCTACTACTACTCCAACTACTACTTGAACTACTACTAGTACTATTACAAATACTACTACGACTACAACTACTACTATAGCAATAGCTATTACTGCTACTACTATTCCACCTACTACTACAATCCTTGCTACTACTCCTCCTCCTCCTCCTATTACTACTACTACTGCTATTATTACTACTACTACTACTACCGCTACTAAAACTTCTCCTACTACTACTACTCATACTCCTACTACTACTACTCATACTCTTACTACTACTACTACTCATACTCCTACTACTACTACTACTCATACTCCTGCTACTACTACTCTTTCACTAATACAACAACTACTTCTGCTACTACTTCTACTCCTGCTATTGCTACAACAACAGCAACTACTGCTACAGCAACCACTACTACTCCAACTGCTACTACTACTACAGCTAAGACTTCTACTACTGCTACAACTACTACAAATACAACAGCTACTACCATTGCTACAACTGCTGTTACTGTTGCTACAACAACAAGAACAACTACTTCTACTACTACTCCTCCTACTACCACAACTACTACTTCTGCTACTACTACAACTACTAATACTACTAGAACTACAACAACAACTACTGCTGCTACTACTACTGCCTCTATAACTAGTACAACTACTACTGCTACGCCAACTCCTACTCCTACAACAACAATAGCAACTACTTCTACTATAACTACTACTACTGCTGCTGCTACTACGACCACTACTGCAACCACTGCTATTACTACTACTACTACTATTACTACACGTATTACTACCACTACTACTACTACAACTATAACTAGTACAGCTATTAGTACGATTACTACTACTGTTGCTACTGTTACTACTGCTACTACTACAACTACTAGTACCACCACCACTACTACTACTACTACTCCTCCTCCTCCTCATCCTACTACCACTAGTACTACTACTACTAGTACTACTACTCATACTATTACTACTATTTCTACTACTAATTCTAGTATTACTGTCACTACTACTACTTTTGTAGCTACGACTACTACTACTACTCCTATTACTATTGTTGCTACATCTACTACTACTAGTAGTAATACTGTTACTACTATTACTACTATTACTAGTACTACTACTACTACAACAATAACAACTACTACTACTATTACTTCTACTACTACTAGTACTCCTGCTACTACTACCACTACTACTGCTACTACTACGGCTACTCCTTCTACTGCTACTACAACTACTATCTACTATTACTACTACTACTGTTACTCCTCCTACTACTACTATTACTGCTGCTACTACCACCACCACTACTACAACTACTACTCGTACTACTACGACTACTCCTACTGCTGCTCCTACTCCAACACCTACTCCTATTACTACAACTACTACTACTGTTACTACTATTACTACTACTACTAACTACTACTACTTCTACAACAACAACGACAACTACTACTACTCCTACTACAACTACTACAATAGCTACTACTACTCCTACTAATCCTACTCCTACACTTACTCCTATTACAACTACCACTACTATTACTATTGCTGCTATTGTTGCTGTGACTAGTACTACTACTGCTGCTGCTGCTACTACTGCTACTACTGTTGCTGCTGCTGCTGCTACTACTACTACTAGTAGTGCTACTATAACAGCTACTACTACCACTAGTACTACTACTGCTACTACAGCTGGTACTGCTGCTACATCTACTATTATTTCTATTGCTACTGCTACCACTGCAACTACTACTACTGTTGTTATTTCTACTACTACTACTAATACCGTTACTACAATAACAACAACTACTACTACACAACCGCTATAATAGCCATTGTCGCAACTACTATAACAACTACTGCAGTTGCTGTAACTACTATTGCTACTACGGAAGCTACAGCTACTACTGCTACCACTCCTTCGTCTGCTACAACTGCTACTACTGCTACTATAATTACTACTACAACTACTACTACAACTACTACTATATCTACTACTACTGCTACTGTTGCTACAATAAATACTACTACTGCTACAACTATGACAATTAGAGTTGCTGCTTCTACTACTACTGCTACAGCAACTACTTTGACTACTACTACTGCTACTACAATTAAAACTTCTCCTACAATAACAACAACAACAACTACTACTACTATTGTTACAACTGCAACAAATGCTACTACTACTACTACTATTGTTGTTGTTGCTTCTGTCAGTACTAGTACTACTACTATGGCTATGACTACTATTGCACTACTACTACTTCTCCTACTGCTATTACTACTACTACTACTACTCCGACTACAACTACTGCTACTCCAAATAATACTGCAGCTGTTACTACAACTACTACTACTAGTGTTACCACTATGACTTTTAGCACTCCTACTATTACTTCTACAACTATTACTTCTATTGCAAATTCTGCTACCACTACTTCGAATGCTACTACTGCTACTACTGCTACTATAATTACTACAACTGCTGTTGTTGCTGCTACTACTACTACTACTGTAGCAGGTACACTGTACACTGTAGCAAGTACACTGTAGCACTGTAGCGAACTGTAGCAGAATGACGTAAGCGCCTACGTCAAGAGCTCAGCCCGCCCTCTATATAAAGGGGGCGGCAGTCCCATTGTAAGCATGTCAAAAGAGTCTGTAGATTGTCCAAAAGAGCAATAAGAATCTGAGAGTTTTCCATATCTCTTTCTTATTTCTTGTTATTCTCCACTCGAAATCCGCAAAAGAGCGCTGAGCTTCCGCAGATAACCGTCGGGACTCCCGTATAACCGGCGAAAACACACATGGTATCAGAGCTTGTCAAAGATATGGCAGCGTAAACACCTTCGAGGTCAAGGTGCTAAGAGTATGAGGTAAGGGTTCGTTCTTGCCATTTCCTGTCCTGTATTACCGTGTTAAGACTTGGGTTGAGTTCATCAATTACGAATTCTCGTCCTTTATGGTATTATGCGGATTAGGCGGTGACTGATCTGAGAAAAAGAACAGGCCCTAACTTGGCAGTTGAGGCAGGAGGCCTGTTGTAAGCCCAAGGGCACGCCTGTGTGATCTCAGTATAGTCTATTCCTAATCTGGAACTTATCTCTAGGATGGTTTTGGTGATTATGAATTAAGCTTATATGTCTGACGCATGGGAAAAATCTATTCAGGAATGGTATGAGCATTCCCGAACCTCTAATCTGGAATACCTTGACCTTGCTTTAACTTCTAAAGTTACAACAAACCAGCTAGCACATAATCTTGCTGTAATCTACGACAAGACATGCCTGTCATCAAAAGTTCACCTAAAGAACTTTAAACAAGTACTTGAACTGTGCCGGAACATCACACGAGAGATCTCGGGACTAAGAGACTCTCTGACGAACTTGACAACTGTCATACTTGACAGTAGAACTTTCGCACAACAAGACGCCAGGGAACTTGCACTTGAAGCAACCAGGCTACTTCGACAACCAGAGAAGGATAGTCTAGCACTATCCCTACACACCAGTGAAAACCTTGCTCAGGTAAAAAGGCTTCTTTTTCAGCTAGAGCAAAGCGGCATCACCCAGAGGCCGCAGGAGGCCCAAGGAAGCCTAAGGGTTTTCAAAAACCCTTTTGACATACTCAAGGAGGAGCAGGAGAAGCTTGAAGGCGAATGACGTCAAGGCCGAACATCCAGTTGGCCTTGGAACAACCGTCAACATCATCTCCACTCTTCAAAGACCAGATTCGAGGATACAGGAGAACTCATCGGAGCCTTCACACCGCCCAGCAAGCAACAAGAAGGGTGGGCCAGTTCCTCATGGGGCGGAGCACCCCACAGCATACCTTGGAGCAGCAACTTGCTCCTCAGGAGGAGAGCTACCACCAACACGAGGAGGAGGAGAGCGATGATGAAAGTTATTTTCATCGACTTCTGAACTAGGAATTCTTAGCAGGAGACCTGGACTACCCAATAAAATGGGACAAATACCCAGACAACGAAGAGGAGGAACCTGCTGAGTCCACCAGTTCCCCAGGCCAGCTCTCGCAGGAAGAAGCCACTTACGTATTAGGTGAAATTGAAGGTGGATATCACCCTCAGGTATCGTTACCTTCCTCCCAGGAAAACTGTATGCACTCTTGGCAGCATAACAGTTTTGTGCAACCACAAGAGGAGACGTGCTTGTGTTGCCGACGCCAGACCATGGAAAGGGCAAGAATACACTGCCCCAATTGCAAAGTTACAGCCTGCAATTTGTGCGGGCCGTACTATTTCAAGACGGAGGTTCCGGTTACACCAGCCCCGCCTGAACCATTTCCTTCCCAAAAGCTGCTACAGGAGCAGCAACACTACGTCACGTGGTGTGAAGGGGAGATTGAGCGGCTACAAAAGGAGGTAGCATACTACAAGCAAAAGGCTCAGGAGCTAGAACTGGAAAAGAACCTACAAGAAGATTATGAAGAACTTGGCGAGAAAGCTGAAGAGCGTGGCAAAAGAAAGGAGGCCGAAGAAGAAGAAGAAGAGTACACGAGCGTCTTGCTCCAAGAAACTGTCTACAAGGTAGCAACAGAAGGGTCAGCCCAACCAGCATCAGGACCAAAGCTGGTAAAAAACATGCTTTATAACATGCTTGTGGAATTGGAATTGCCTAACATCCCCAGGATTCGGGTAAGGGCGATACTAGACACTGGAGCCACAACGTGTTGTATAGATGAAGCGTCAGTACCACCAGAGGCATTGGAAGCGAACAGCTTCATTGTGCACTTTAGTGGAATAAACTCAAAGCAAACTGCTAGCAAGAAGCTGAAAGGAGGAAAAATGCATATTGGGGATAATAGCTTCAAAATCCCCTACACATATAGCTTCAAGATGGAGTTAGGTGATGGCATCCAGATGATTATTGGATGCAACTTCATCAAAGCCATGCAAGGAGGGGTCAGGATTGAAGGTAACATTGTTACCTTTTATAAAAACTTAACTGTTATCAGCACCTCCCCTACAGCACGGAACTATCCGAAAAATTCTGGATGAAGATGCCGGGAGAACTAGGCCGAAGGATGAAGACGGCCTTTGACCAACAATACCCAGGAGCCAACATAGGTGTGATCCCGAGGATTCTCTTCGCGTACAAATTTCTCGAAGAAGAATGTAAGGATGCTGCATTCAAAAGGTCCCTCAAGGACCTTTCTTTCTGCGGTAAGATCCCGATCCCAGGTTACTACACCAAGGAGAAGAAGTACGGGGTCAGAAAGGCGAAGACATACAAAGGGAAGCCGCACGACACTCATGTGCGGATAGAAAAGAGGAAGCACTTGGTACGCAACAGACAATGCAAGTGCTACCTCTGCGGTAATGAAGGGCACTTTGCAAGAGAATGCCCAAATGACAGGAGGAACGTAAAGAGAGTTGCCATCTTCGAGCAGCTCAACGTTCCCGAGGAGTATGAACTCATCTCCGTGAAGGAAGGGGAGGAACAAAGTGATGCCATCTTCAGCATCTCTGAAGGAGAGGACACTCAAAGCCTTCAGTACTCTCTCAGCCCCCTTATACATGAGGAAGTCATCTATGCCCTCGGTGAGATAGGAGAATGGGATACCTTAGGGGAACCCAGCGGCAGGTTTGACTACTATGTACGCTATTCTCCGCCTCCATCTTTTTACTACGACTTTCCTGTAGTAGCAACCGGATGGGGTGATGATGAGGAGGAACGTGCTGAGTCCACCAGTTCCCCAATACAGCCCCAGCAAGGAGAAGCTTCTTCTGCCTTGAACGAAGTAGGACATCGCCCTCTGCCACAAGAGGAGGAGAGGTGTTCATATTACCAACACCAGACCATGGAGAGGACAAGGGCACACTGCCTCAATTACAGATTTACAGCCTGCAACCTGTGCCAGCCACACTATGATAAAACGGAGGAGCCAACTACATCAGCCTCGCCTGTACCATGTCTTTCCCAGAAGCTGCTGCAAGAGCAGCAACACTACATAACATGGTGTGAAAAGGAGATCGAGAAGCTGCAAAGGAAGGTAGCATATTACAAGCAACAGGCTCGGGAGCTCAACAAAAGCCGGCAGAAAGATACTTCACCAACATCTGAGAACAACTACATCTCCTCGGTTGCTTCGGTCAACCCCTTTTCTGCAAAGGAGACCTTCTTAGTAACTGACTTTCCCGAACCCTGCCAGCACCAACCTCGGCAACGACGACCACGTCGACAGCATCACCGCTCTCGCCGCCACTGCGCAACACTACCATCTATATCAGATGCTACAGACGACACCATAGCTACACCAGCAAACGCTATCCCCACAGACCCGGCTCCACGCAAAGTGATGCCAGCAAACCAGTGGAGGCGACGTCTCCAAGCGACCCAGCCCAACAGCCCAGCAAGTCCAAAAGGAAAAGGCCCTAGTACCAGTAGCAAGTAACCGCCACGACTAGCAAGCGGAGCGTGGTGGGAAGGTGTGAAGAGAATAAAACACTGTAGAGACACTGTAGCCGTACAGACAGCTGTCACTGTAGCTGACAGATAGCTGTCACTGTCACTACTGTAGTCGTACAGACAGCTGTCACTGTAGGACAGCTGTCACTGTAGTAGTCTATACTCTAGTATAGGGTTACTGTGCATAGGACGGTGACCACTGTACGTAGGGGCGGTGCGCACTGTAGCAGAAACATTGTACACTGTAGCAGGTACACTGTACACTGTAGCAAGTACACTGTAGACTGTAGCGCACTGTAGCAAAATGACGTAAGCGCTTACGTCAAGAGCTCAGCCCGCCCTCTATAGAAAGGGGGCGGCAGTCCCATTGTAAGCATGTCCAAGGAGTCTGTAGATTGTCCAGAAGAGCAATAAGAATCTGAGAGTTTTCCATATCTCTTTCTTATTTCTTGTTATTCTCCACTCGAAATCCGCAAAAGAGCGCCGAGCTTCCGCAGATAACCGCCGGGGGTCCCGTATAACCGGCGGGGTGACACACATACTATTACAACTACGGCTACTACAACTACTACAACTTTCTCAACTACTTTTACTATTGCTACTACCACTGCTACTACTACTACTCTGACTTCAACTAATACTACTGCCGCTACTACTACTACGGTTGCTACGAGTATTGCTACTACTACTTCTACTACTATAATCCAACTACTTCCATTACTTTTGCTACTATTGCTTCTTCTTCGACTACTACTAGTGCAACAACTACTTCCACTTCTTCCACTGCTATTACTACTACTTTGACTACTATTACTATTACAACTATGGTTGCTATTGCTACTAGTTCTACCACAACTTCGACTACTACAGCTGCTACTATTGCTACTGCAATTACTACTACAACTACAACTACATCTACTACTATTGCAATTACTGCTACAACTACAATAATTACTTTTGCTGCTACTTCTACTACTGCTACTACTACTATTACAACTACTTATACTATTAGTTGTAACGGTAGTAGTTGTTATTGTTGTTGATGTAGGAGAAGTAGTAGTAGTTGTTATCATTATTGTTGGAGATGTAGTAGCAACAGTGGTAGTAGTTGTACTAGTATTTGTTGTAGTGATACTTGTATTAGTAGTGGCAATAGTAGTAGTTGATATTGTAGTCATTGTATTAGCAATGGTAGTAGTAGTAATTATAGCAGTAGAAGTAGTAGTCGTAGTAGCAGTAGTAGTAGTAGCAGCAGCCGCCATGGTAGCAGTGGCAGCAGCCGCCATGGTAGCAGTGGCAGCAGTAGTTGTAGTTAAAGTAGTGGTAACAGTAGTACCTGTAGCAGCCGTAGTGTAGCAGTAGTAGTTGTAGTACCAGTAGTAGTAGCAACAGCAGTGGTGGTAGTAGTAGTAATAATAGTAGAAGAAGCAGTAGTTATTATAGTAGTAGCAAACTTATTAGTAGGAGTAGAAGCAATAGCAGCAGTAGTATTAGTTGTAGTTGCAAAAGCCGTAGTAGCGATTGTAGTAGCAGTAGTAATAGTAGTAGGAGAAGTAGTAGCAGTAGTAGTAGTGGTAATTGTAATAGCAGTAGTTGTAGTAGTAGCAGTTGAAGTAATGGGAGCAGTAGTAGTAGTAGCTATTGTAGCAGCAGTAGTAGTAGGTGTAGTTGTAACAGTCGTAGTAGCAGTAGTAGTAGTTGTAGTTGTAGTTGCAGCACCCTTAGTAGTATTATTCATAGCAATAGTAGTTGGAGTAGTAGTATTAGCAGCTGTAGTAGCAATAGTAGCATTAGTGGCAGTAGTATTTGTTGTAGTAGTAGTAGTTGTAGCAGTTGCATTAGTTACTATAGTAGCTAGAGGAGGAGTGGTAGTAGTAGTAGTAGCCATAGCAGTAGTGGGAGTAGTAGTAGCAGTAGTAGCTGAAGTAGCAGTGGTACTATTAGCAGCTACAGCAGCAGTAGTAGAAGTAGTACTTGTCGTAGTACAAGTAGTAGTAGAAGTAGCAGTCGAAGTAGCAGTATCTATAGTAGCTGTTGTAGGAGTAGTAGTAGTATTTGGAGTAGTAGTAATTATAGAAGAAGTAGTAGTTGTCGTTGTAGTAGGAGTTCTATTTGTAGCAGTAGTAGTAGTACTAGTAGTAGTAGTAGTAGTAGCAGTAGTAATAGAGGTAGTGGTAGTTGTAGTTGTTGTAGTATGCCTAGGAGTAGTTCTAGTAATTATAACAGTAGTAGCAGTAGTACTAGTTGTAGCAGTAGTAGTGGTTGTAGTAGTGTTAATAGAAGTACTAGTAGTTGTAGTTGTAGAAGTAGTAGCAGCAGCAGCAGAAGTAGTAGTACCCATAGTGATAGCAGTAGTACTAGTAGTAGCAGCAGTACTAGTAGTAGTCTATAATAGCTGTAGAAGTTGTTGTTGTGGTAGTAGTAGTAGTTGAAGTAGTGGTAATATGAAAAGTAGTGAAAATTGCTGTAGTAGTAGTACATGTACAGTAGTTGTAGTAGTAGTATAAGTATCAGTAGTAATAGTTATTGTAACAGAATTAGTAGTAGTAGTAGCAACAATAGTAGTCCTAGTTGTAGTCTTGGCAGTAGTAGTAGCAGTACAAAAATTAGTAGTAGTAGCAGTAGTATCTATAGGACTGGTAGTAGTGGTAGTAAAAGTAGTGATTATTGTAGTAGAAGTAGTAGTTGCAAAAGTAGTTGAAGTCGTAATAGAAGTAGTAGTCATAGTGGCTATAGTCATAGTAGCAAAAGTAGTAGCAGTAGTAGTAGTACTAGTAGTTTTAGTAGTAGTTGTAGTAATAGTAATAGTAGTAGTTGTTGCGGTAGAAGTGGTTATAGTAGCATTGGTAGAAGTAGTTGCAGAAATGGTGCTAGTAGGAGGAGGAGGGGGAGGAAGAGTAGTTGTAGTGATACCAATAGTAGTAGCTGTAGAAACAGTAGAAGTAATAGTGCTAGTAGTAGGATTAGTGGTGGTAGTAGTAGTAGTAGTACTAGTAGGACTAGCAGTAATAGTAGTAATAGTAGTTGTTGTTGTTGTAGTTGTTGTTGTTGTAGTAGTAGTAGTTGTAGCAGCAGTAGTAGTAGCAGTTGTTGTAGTAGTTTTAGTAGTTCTAGTAGCAATAGTAGTAGTCGTGGTAGTAGTAGTAATAGTTGTTATTGTAGAAGTAGTTGTAGTCGTAGCAGTAGTAGTTGCAGAAGTAGTAGAAGTTGGGAAATAGTAGCAATACTTGTTGCCACAGAGGTAGAAGTGGCAATTGTACTAGTAGTAGAAGGAGCTATAGTATTAGTAGTACCAAAAGTTGTAGTTGTAGTAGTTGTAGTAGAAGTAGTAGTAGCAGTAGTAGTAATTGCAGTAGTAGTTGCTGTAGGAGCAGCAGCAGCAGTAGTTGTAGGAGCAGCAGTAGCATGAATAGTAGTATGAGTTGTACTATAGTGGTAGTAGTAGTAGCGGCACTAGTAGTTGTAGTACTACTACTAGTAGGAGTAGTAGTAGCCGCAGTAGTAGCTACGGTAGTAGTAGTAGTAGTCATAGTAGTAGCAATAGCAATAGTTGTAGTCATAGTAGCAGAAGTAGTAGTACTACTTGTAGTAGTAGTAGCAGTAGCAGCAGCCAGAGTTGTTATAGTGGTGGTAATAGTCATAGTAGTAGTAGTTGTAGTAGGAGTAGTAGTAGTAGTTGTAGTAGAAGTAGTAGTTGTAGTAGTTATTGTAGAAGTAGTATTAGTAGAAGGAATAGGAGTTGAAGTAGTAGTTGCAGCAATAGCAGTAGTAGTAGTTGTAGCAGTAGTAGTAGTTTCAATAGTAGCTATTGTAGTGGTAGTAGTAGTAGAAGGAGGAGGAGGAGTAGTAGTAGTAACTGTAGTATTAGTACTAGAAGTGGCAGCAGTAGCAATGCATTGGTAGCAGTTGTAGAAGTTGTAGTGTGGTAGTAAGAATACAAGTAGTAGTAGTAGTAGTGGCAGTAGTTATAGAAGTATTAGTACTAGTAGCATTAGTGATAGAAGTAGTAGTAGTTATAACAGTAGTTGTAGCATCAGTAGCAGCAATAGCAGTAGTAGCAGTTATAGTAGTAATACTAGTAGCATTAGTAGCAGAAGTAGCAATCGTTGTAGTGGTGGCATTAGTAGTAATAGTAGACACAATAGCTAAAGTAGCAGTAGTAGCAGTAGTAGCAGCAGTAGTAGAAGTAGTAGTAGTAATAGTTGTAGCAAAAGAAGTAATACTAGTAGTAGTAATAACAAAATTAATAGTCGTAGTAGTAGTACTAGTAGTAGCAGTGGTAGTAGTAGCAATAGTCGTAATAGAAGTAGTAGCAATTGTAGTAGTAGCAGAGGTCGTAACAGTAGTAATATTAGTAGCTAAAGTAGTAGTAGTAGTAGAAGCAGTAGAAGTTCTAGTTGTAATTTTAGTAGTAGGAGTGGTAGTAGTCGTAGTAGTAGTAGTAGCAGTAGTAGTAGCACTCATATTAGTTGCAGTAGCTATAGATGTTGCAATAGTAGTAGCGGTAGGAGTAGTGATAGTAGTATTTGTACTCGTAGTTGTTGTTATTGTAGCAATACTAGCAGTAGAAGCAATAGTAGTATAAGTAGTAGTAGTAGCAGCAGTAATTTTCGTGGCAGTCAAACTAGTGGTAGCAGTAGTGATAGTAGTAGCAGCAGCAGCAGTAGTAGTAGTTGTTGTTGTTGTAGCAACAATAGATGTAGTAGCAGTAGTACTAGAAGTAATAGTAGTAGCGGTAGTAGTTGTAGTGACAGTCGAAGATGTGGTAGCAGTAGTAATAGTAGTAACCATAGTAGCTGTAGCAATAGTAGTAGCAATCGTAGCAGTAGCAGCTGCAGGAGTAATAGAAGTAGAACTAGTAATAGAAATAGAAGTAGTAGCAGTAGAAGTAGTAATATTTGTAGTAGCAGTAGTAGTAGCGGTAGTAGTATTAGTCGGAGTAGCAGTAGTAGTAGCTGTGTTAATTGTAGTATGAGCAGTAGTAGTAGTAGCAGTAGTAGAAGCCACAGCAGTACTACTACTACTACTGTGACTACTACGACAACAACAACAACAACAACTACTATTACTACTAGTGCTCCACCCCCTATTACAACCATTGTTGCTACTACTACTACTTCTTCTGCTACTACTACTAATACTACACCAACTACTACTTGAACTACTACTACGACTACTACAAATACTACTATGACTACAACTATTACTACATCAACAACTATTACAGTTATTACTATTCCACCTACTACTACAAACTTTTTCTACTACTACAACTAATACTCCTATTACTGCTAGTACTACTATTACTTCTACTACTACAACTACTCCCGCTACTACTAGAACTACTAAAACTTCTCCAACTACTACTACTCGTACTACTACAACTAGTAGTATTGCTACTACTACTACTTCAACTAATACAACAACTACTTCTGCTACTACTACTGCTACTACTGCTACAACTACTACTACTATTGCTACTACTACCACTACTACTCCTATAGCTACCACTGCTATAGCTACAACTTCTATGACTGCTACAACGACTACAACTACTACTACTCTGCTACTACCACTACTACAACTATTGCTGCTGCACCTACAACAACAACAACTACTATGCCTACTACTCCTACAACCACAACTACTAATACTAATACTATTAGAACTACTACAACAACTGTTGTTGCTGCTACTACTATAATTACTACTTCAACTACTGCCAACTACAACTAGCACTGTTGTTACTATTACTGCACAACTACTACAACTAATACACAACTACGACTACTACTACAACAACTACTACTACACCAACTCCTACTCCTACAACAATAACAACAACAACAACTATTTCTACTATAACTGCGGCTGCTACTACTACTATGGCTACTATTACTACTACTACTACTACCACCACCACTACTACTCCTATTACTACTCATACTACTACCACCAATACTTCTACTACTACTAGTACTACTGTCAATACTACTACTACTACTACTACTTGTAGTATTGCTGCCACTACTACCACTACTACTCGACATATTACTACTACTACTACATCTACTACTACTATTAGTAGTACTATTACTACTGTTACTACTATTACCAGTACTACTGCTGCTACTACTACTAGAACTACTACTATTACTCCTACTCCTACTAGTACTCCTACTACTGCTACTACTTCCATTGCTGCTACTACTACTACTGTTACTCCTACTTTTACTACTACGATTACTACTACTACTATGACTATTACTACTACTACTACTACGACTACTACTACTACTCGTCCTCCTCGTCCTCTTACTACAACTACAACAACTTCTCCAACACCTACTCCTATTACAACAACTACTACTTCTGTTGCTACTATTACTACTCTTACTACTCTTACTACTACATCTACTACTACATCTACTACAACCACTACTACTGCTGCTTCTACTATTACAAGTACTACAACAAAAACTACTACTACTCCTACTACTACTCTTACACTTACTCCTATTACTACTACTATAACAACTGCTACTACTGCTATTGCTATTGTTGTCATTGCAATGACTAGTACAACTACTGCTGCTGCTACTACTACTACTACTACTAGTGCTACTACCACTACTACTAGTACTACTATAACGACTACTAATATAACAATTACTACTTCCACAACTACTACTACTATTGCTACTGCAACAACTACTACTGCTACAGCTACTACTCCTACTATTACTGAAGCTATTACTACTACTGCTATTGTGACTGCTACCATTGCTACTACTACTGCTACCACTACTACTACTGTTACAACGATAACTGCCACCTCTACTACTACTACTACAACAATAACTGCCACCTCTACTACTACTGCTACTACTACTACTACTAATACCATTACTACAACAACAACAACTACTACTACACTACCGCTTAATAGCTGTTGCAGCAACTACTACAACAACTATTGCAGTTGCTGCTACTACTGCAACCACTACCACTACTACTATAGCTGCTCCTACTAATACTACAACTACTACAACAACAAAAATTTCTCCTAGTACTATTACTACTGCTACTACTACTGCTACTCCAACTAATACTACAGCTACTACTGCTACTACTACTACTCCTACTCCTACTAATACTACTGTTGCTACTACTGCTACTCCAACTAATACTACAGCTACTACTGCTACTGCTACTCTTACTAATACTACTGCTACTCCAAGTGCTACGAGTATTGCTACTACTACTGCTACTACTAGTCCTACTACTACTACTACTACTACTACTATTACTTCTACTACTATTATGTCTATCGCAAATACTGCTACCACTACTTTGATTGCTACAACTGCTACTACGGCTACTATAAGTTCTACTACTAATACTACTATTATTGTTGCTACTACTACAACTAATACGCCTACAACTACTATTGCCACCAATATAACTTCCTCTACTAGTTTTACTACTGTTACTAGTATAACTACTTCTACTACTGCTACACCAATGAATACTACTGCTAGTACTACCACTACTACTACTAATAGTACTACTACTACTTCTACTATGGCACTACTGCTACTACTGCTACCACTCATTTGACTGCTACAATTACTACTACGGCTACTACAATTACGACTACAACTACTACTACATCTACTACTACTTCTACTACTGCTACCACTCATTCGACTGCTACAACTACTACTATGGCTTCTACAATTACGACTACGACTACTACTACTGCTACTGTTGCAACAACAAATAGTACTGCTACTACAACTATGACAATTAGAGTTGCTGCATCTACTACAACTGCTACTGCAACTACTACGACTACTATTGCTACTACTATTATTAACTTACTACCTCTCCTACAACAACAAAAACTATTGCAATTACAACTTCCCCTATAAGTACTACTAGTACTACTACTACTACTACTACTGCTAGTACTAATGTTCCAACTGCAGCAAATGCTACTACTACTACTACTGTTGCTGCTACAGCTGTCACTACTATTACTACTACTACGGCTATGACTGCTACTACACTACTACTACTTCTACTGCTATTACTACTGCTACTACTACTCTGACCCCAACTACTGCTACTCGGACTAATACTACTATAGCTACAACTACAACTGCTACTACTAGTGTAACTACTACGACTTCTACTACTATTATTATTTCTACAACTATTACTACTACAGCAAATACTGCTACCACTACTTCTAATGCCACTACTGCTACTACTACTACTATAATTACTACTGCTGCTACTGCTGCTGCTGCTACTACTACTACTACCACCACCACCACCACTACTACAACTTCCTCAACTACTTTTACCACTGCTACTACTACTACTTTGACTCCAACTGAAACCACTACTGTTACTACAACTATTGTTGCTACGAGTATTACTACTACTGCTTCTACTACTAGAATGCAACTACTGCTACTACTGCTACTATTACTTCCTCTTCGACTGCTACAAGTGCTACAATTGCTTCCACTTCTTCCATTGTTATTACTACTACTCCAACTACTACTTTTACTACTACTACTATTGCAACTATGGCTGCTATTGCTACTGGTTCTACCACAACTTTGACTACTACAGCTGCTCCTATTGCTACTACAATTACTACTACAACTACAACTACATCTACTACTACTGCTATTGCTGCTACAACAAATACTACGACTGCTACAACTACAATAATTACTTTTGTTGCTACTTCTACTACTATTGCTGCTACTACTACTACTACTACTACTATAACTACTGTCACTATTAGTGCTACTAATATAACAACAAATACTACTGCTACCACTTCCACTACTACTACTACTACGTCTCCTATAACAATAATAGCTACTACTGCTACTAGTTCTTCTACAACAACTACTACTGCTACTACAACTAATGCTACAACTACTGCTAATGCTCCTACTACTACGGATACTACTAATACTCCCACTACCGCTTCTTATCCAACTACTATTACTACTACGACTACTACTCCAACTCATACTACTGCTGCTGCTAGTATTACTACAACTACTTCTACTAGTATCACTACAACAACTACTACTACTAGTATTGCTACTACTGTTATGACTGCTACTACTACCACTACAGCTACTAAGGCCCCTATTGCCACTTCTACTACCACTACTCAGACTGCTACAACTGCTACTAAAATTTTACTACTACTACAACTACATCTACTTCTATAGCAACTTCTGCTATGATTGCTGCTATTGCTACTAGTACTACTACTACTACAATAACAACAACAACTACTTCTGTTACTACTGCTGCTACTACTGCTACTACTACTACTACTACTACTGCTACTATTTCTACTACTACTGGTATTGCTACTGCTACTACTACCACTACTACAACTATGACAACTACTACTTCTTCTGCTACTACTACTACTACTACTACTACTACTACTACTACAGTTATTACAACTACTACTACTACGACTAGAACTACTACTACTATGACGATGACAAGTACTACTTGTACTACTACTGCTGTTGCTGCTAATACTACCATTGCTACTTTAGCTACAACTGCTACTACTACTCCCATTGCTACTTGGTCTACTACTGCTACTACTATTACTACTTCTCCAGCTACTACAACAATAGATGCAATTCCTACAACTGCTACTATTGCTACTACGTTGCTAAAACTACTACTCCAACTACTATTGCTACTAATATTACTACTAATACTACTATTGGTACAACTATTGCTACTGCTACTGCGACGGCGACTACCACACCTAATACTACTACTAATACTACTACAACTGCTATTACGGCTGCTACTACTACTACTGCCTTCACTACTTCGACTGCTACTACTACTACTACTACTACTACAATAACCACTACTGTTACGACTGCTGCTGCTACTACTACAACAACTACTACTACTTCTCCTACTACTATTACTGCTGCTACTACAACTGTTACAACGACTTTTGCTACTTCAACTAATTCTAGTGCTGCTATTGCATCCACTCCTACTACTAGTTTTGCTAGTAATGCTACTATAATTACTACTGCTACTACAATAATTACTACTTCTTCTACTACTATTACTACTACTACTGCTACTGCTGCTACTACTACTAAGCTACTACTACTGCTACTACAACGGCTGCTACAGCTATTATCGCTACCACTACTTTAACTACAACTACGGCTGCTACTACTATTATGGCTGCTCCTACAATTACTATTGCTACTACAGCTACTACTTCCACTACTATTACTATTGCTATTACTACTACAACTACTACTACTATTACCGCTACTGATACAACTACTACTACTACTACGATAACAAATACTAGTACTACAACAACAACTGTTGCTACTACTTCTCCTACAACAAAGATAACTACTAGTACTACTACTTCTACAACAACAACAACAACTACTACTACTACAGCTACAACTAATGCTAATTTTACTACTACTACTACTACTACTACTTCTGCTACAACTACTATTACTACTACTATTGCTACTACTGCTATGACTACTATCGCTATTACTGCTATGACTACTACCACAAGTACTACTACTACTACAACTACTATAATTGCCACTACTAATATAGCTACTATTACTTTTATTGCTACTGCTAATACTTCTACTTCTACTACTAGTACGACTACTACTGTTGCTGCTACAACTACTGCTACAACTATTATTACTATGACTACTACTACTACTATTACCACCTCTACAAGGACCACTACTTTTCCTACTACTGCTACTAATACTACTACTAATGCTACTACTACTACTACTACAATTGCTACTATAAATACTACTTCTACAGCTGCTGTGGCTGCAGCTGCTTCTACTACCACTACAACTACTAGTTTTGCTAGTTCTAAGACTAACCCTACTACAATTGCTACTACTTCCACTACCACTACTGCTACTAACACTACTAATACTACTGCTACTACAAGTTCTACTACCACAACTACTACTCCTAATACTGCTATGCCTACTATGGCTACTCCTGGTACTACTACTACCATTGCTACTACTGCCACTACTATAACTACTACTACTACTGTTGCTACTGTTGTTGCTGCTGCTGCAGCTCATGCTACTATTGCTACTACGGGTACTACTCTTGCTACCGCTGCTACTGCTACAGCTGCTACTGCAACCACTACTATTAAGAAACTACTACATCTACTGCTACTACTACTAATGCTGCTATTGCTTCTGCTACTACTACTACTTCTGCTAGCCTAACTACTACTGCTGCTGCTGCTATTATGCTACTACTAATGCTACTACTTTAGATACTGCTACTACTGCCGCTGCGACTACTACTACTAGTACTAGTACTATGATTGCTACTACTAGTACTACTAAAACTACTACAACTACTACTGCTGCTACTAGTACTATGATAGCTACTACTACAACTACTTCTTCTACAACAATAACTACTGCTACCCCAACTACTACTACTGCTACTATTACAGCTACTCCTACTACTATAGCTATTATCGTAACTACTACAACTACTGCTACAACTTCAAATTTTGCTACAGCTACTACTTGCACTACTAAAGCTACTGCTGAGACTTCAACTATTACTGGTACGTCTCCTACTACTACGACTACTGCTACTACTGCTACAGCTACTACTACAACAACAACAACTACTACTACTCTAATTGCTACTACGACTACTACTATTGCTGCTACTATTGCTACTACAACTAATACTACTGCAACTATTGCTAACACTACTATTGCTGCTCCTCCTACTACTACTACTCCTACTACAATCACTACTACTACTACTCCTTCAGTACTACTACAACTATTATTTTTACAAACAATACTCCTACTACTACTGCTACTACTACTACTTCTACTATTGCAACTTCAACTGCTATTGCTCCTGCTACTACTGCTACTACTGCTACTGCTACTAATACTGCTCCAACTACTACTACTACTACAACTACGTCTCCTACTCCGACTGCTACTACTACTACTAGTGCTACTTCTCCTACTACTACTATTACTACTTCTCCAACTACAACTACTACTACGACCAATACTACTTCTACTAATACTCCTACCACTAATGCCACTCCTACTACAACTACTACTGCTCCTACTATTACTACTACAACTACTACAACTCCAACAATGACAAGTGCTACAACTACTCCTACTGCTACTACTAATGCAACTACAACAACTACAACTACTAGTACTACGGCTAAGATGGTTGCTGTTTCTACTACTTCTACTCCTGCTCTAACTACTATTACAACAACTACTACAGCCGCAGCTACAATAGCTACTACTGCTATTGCAATTACTACTGCTTCTCCTCCAACTACTGCTACTACTACTATTGCAACTACTATTACAGCTACTACAACTTCTCCTACTACCTCTACTACTACTACTACTATTACTACTATGATAGCAAATACTCCTACTACTACTAATACTACTACTAATACAGCTACAATACCAACTACAACTACCACAACTATTAAAAATACTACTACTGCTACTGCTGCTGCTACTACTATTGCTGCTACTGCTAATATTGCTCCTACAACAACTGCTTCAATGGCTACTAGTACTACTACTAATATTACCACTACTACTGCACCTGCTTCTACTGCTACTGCTACTATGACTACTACCACTCCTACTCCTACTACTGCTACTACCACAACGACTACAATCACTGCTTCTACAACTAAAACTACTACTACTACTTTTACTATAACTATTACTAGAACAACAACAACAACTATACTACTACTACTACGACTATTACTATTATTTTTGCTACTACTACTTTTACTACTACTACGACTACTACTGCTATCACTACTACTGCTACTGCTGCTGCTAGTATTGGTATTTCCCCTTTTGTTACGACTATAACTACTACAAAAACTACTACTACTGTTGCTGCTATACAACTTCTACTCCAATTGCTACTATTGCTACTACTTCTACTGCAACTATCACAACCACGACTGCTCTGACTACTATTACCGCTGCTACTATTTCTTCTACTCCTACTACTACTATTACTCCTAATACTCTAGGTCTACTACTACTACTACTATTATGTTTAATAATAATACTGCAACATATTTTGCTACTATTACTACTTCTACTACTGCAACTACAACTGCGATTGCTACTCCTACTACTAACGCTACTACTCCTCCTACTACTACTACTTCCCCAACTACTACTACTGTTGCTACTATTACTACTATGACTGCTACTACTACTGCTGCTACTAATACTGCTCCAACAACTACTACTACTGCAACTACTACTCCCATTGCTACTACTACTACTGCTGCTGCTGCTGCTACTACTATTACTACTCCTACTACTACTAATGTTACAACCACTACTGCTACTACTGATACTCCTTTTACTACTGCTACTGTAGGTACTCCTACTACAACTACAATTGCTCCTACTATTACTACTACTACTACTACTACTACTACTACTACTATAGCTCATACCACTATAAGCGCTACAATCGCTCCTACAGCTCCTACTACTGCTACTACTACTACTAATGCTAGTACCACTACTACTAGTAGTAGTACTGCGGCTACTACTGTTCCTATTACTACTATTGCTACTTGTACTGCTACTACTTCTATAACTTCTACGATTGCTATGACAACTGCTACTACTACGACTACTACCCTGACTTCTATTACTATTACTAACAATACTATGACTACTACTACTACTACTACTACTTCTACTATTTCTACTACTACTACTACTACTTCTGCTACCACAACTAGTACTACAGCTACTACTACTACTACTTCTGCTGCTACTATAGCTACTACTGTCACCACTACAACTACCGCAACTTTTGCTACTACTGCTACTACAAATACAATTACAACTTCTATTACTACTACTGCTTATACTACTTCATCCCCTATACCTACTACTACTACTCCTGCTACTACTACTTCTCCTCCTAATGTAACTACTACTACTGCTCCTGCTATTAGTACTACAACTACTACACCTACTACTACTGCTACTATAGCTGTTAGGACTCCAACTACTACTACTATTACTACTGCTACGACTACTACAACTGCAACTACTATTGCAGCAATTAAAGCAACTACTTATGCAACTACTGCTACTACTACTACTGCTACAACTTCTACTACTAGTACAACTGCTATGACAATTACTACTACTATTACTATTGCTGCTACTACTACTGCTACTACTACTACTTCTGCTACCACTAATACTACTACTACAACTACTTCTCCTACAATAACTACTACTACTGCTACTGGTACAGCTATTACTACTACTTATGCATCCTTTGCTGCTTCTACTACTGCTATTACTTTAACTACTAAAATTGTCGCTACTTCTGCTACAATTGCTACAGCTAATACTACTCCTATTACTACTGCCGCCGCAACAACTACTACTATTGTTGCCACTATTACTAATACTACTACTACCGCTACTACCACTGCTGCTTCTACCGCTACTACCACTACTGCTACTAGTACTACCTCACAAACTATGACTTCTACTACTATAGCTACTACTTCTACTACCACACTAATACTACTTCTACTACTACAACTACACTAATACTACTACTACTACTATAACAATTGCTGCTACTGCTTCTGCCACTACTATTGCAACTACTACTACTATTGTGGCTACTACTACTAATACTACAACTACTACTACTACTACTAGTAGGAGTGCTATTGCTATTATTACCACTACTACTACTACAATAACTACTAGTACTACTTTTGCTGCTTTTGCTATGACAACAATGACTACTACTACTGCCACTACGGCTGCTAGTACTACCAATACTTGGCCTACAACTGCTGCTGCTACTACTACTACAACTACTACTACTACTACTATAGCTACTACTACTACTACAACTACACCTATTGCTACTATTGCTACTACTAGTACAACTACTACTACTGCTACTACTAATTCTCCTATTAATACTAAAACTGCTACTACCAATGGTACTACTACTAATGCTACTGCTGCTACTACTACTATGACTAGTACAACAACTACTATTACTACAGCAACTATAGCTACTCCCACTACTACTACGACTACGACAACAACTACAATTGTTGTTGTGGCTACATCTAGGACTACTACTGCTTCTACTACTACTACAGCTTGTAGTACTTCTCCTCCTCCTACTACTATTACTAGAATTGCAACTACTACTTCTACTACTACAACTACTACTCATACTACTGCTACTACTACTACTACTCATACTACTACTCCTTTTGCTACTAAAACTGCTACTAATTCCACTGCTACATCTTCTACTACTACAACTACTGCTACTACTACTACTACCACCACCGCTGTGACTAAAGCTATTACTATGACTGCTACAATAACTTCTACTACTACCCCAACTACTAAAACTACAACTACTAATACGACTACTGCTACTACTACTGCTATTGTTCCTATTGCTACTATTGCTTCAACAACTACCAGAACTACTACTACTACTACAACAATAACTACTAATGCAAATGCTACTACGGCTACTGCTATCACTGCTACCACTCCTACTATTACTAGTACTACAACAATAATAACTACTACTACAATAATAATAACTACTACTACAACAACTACTATGACTATTACAGCTGCTGCTGCTGCTACTACCACTCCCACTCCTCCTACTACTACGACTATAGCTACTACTACTACTGCAATAACTACTGCTATTCATACTACTGCTACTACCACTACTGCAACTATGACTACGACTGCTACTACTACTGCAACTACCGCTGTTACTATGACAACTACTACTCCTACTACTAATATTATTACTTCTACGATAATAACTGCTATTATTTCTACTTCTGCTATTGCTACTACTACTACAACTATTATTTTTACTAATATTGCACCTATTACTACTACTGCTACTACTTTTTTTTCAACTGCTACTGCAAATGGTACACCTGCTACTACTGCTAGAAACACTGCACCAACTACTACTACTTCTACTACTTTTACTACTTCTCCTACTACCACTATTATTGCCACCAATACTACTACTATTTCTGCTACAACTACTACTACTCCTACAGCTACTACTACTACAACCTACGCTATGACTACTGATACTCCTACTACTATTGCTACTACTACTTCTTCTATAACTACTACTGCTACTGCTACACCTACTACTACTACTATTGCTGCCACTATTACTACTAATACCACTGCTCCTACTACTGCTTCTACTCCTACTACCACCACCACCACCACTACTACTACTAGTACTACGACTACTACTACTGCGGCTACTACTGTTGCTGCTAATGCTACTACAACTAGGACTACTATAACTACTACTTCTATTACTATTACGATTGCTACAACTACTACATCTACTACTATACTCTACTACTACTTCAGCTACTACTACTACAACTATTTCTACTATTACTACTATTCCTACTACTATTACTACACCTACTACTACTACAACTACTACCAGTACTACTACTACTACTACTACTAATACAACAACAACAACTATGACTACTGCTACTTCTTCTATTACTATAGCTACTGTAGCAACTACTAATACTACTACTACAATAACAATAACTACTACTACTACTTCTCCTCCTACTACTACCACTTCTGCAACTACAACTACTGCTATAGTTATAACAACACCAACTACTACTACTTTTATTGCGACTACAGCTACTGCTACAAATACTGCTACTTCTGCTACAACTGCTAGTTCTACTACTACTATAACTACAACAACTTCTACTTCAACTACTACTTCTTCTTCTACTACTACATCTCCTACTACTAGTGCTACCACTAGCACAACTAATACTACTACTGCTACTACTACAACAACTACTGTCGCTACTAATAGTATTGCTACTACTATTACAACTGCTACTACTACAGCTACTCCAAGTACTACTTCTGGTAATACTATTCATTCCTCTATTGCTACTGTTACAACTACTAGGCTGCTACTCCTAGTGCTGCTACTAGAACTACTATTTCTATGACTAACACAACTGCTATTACTACCACGCCTGCTACTACTACTACGGCTACTACTACAACAACAACAACTACTACTACTAGTGCCACTGTTGCTACTATTGCTGCTACTACTATAACTATTACTATCACAACTACTGCTGCTGCAACTACTACTCCTTCCACAACAATAACTACTACTACAACTAATACAACATCTCCTACTAGTACTACTAATACTACAATAATAATAATACTACTACTACTACTATTTTCGCAACTACAACTACAACTAGTACTACTACTACTACTACTAATGCCATTACTACTACTGGAAATAGTAGTACTACTGCTACTACTACTACATCTTGTTCGACCAGTAATATAACTACTTCTACTACAACAACTACTACTGCTACTTCTTCTACTTCTCCTACTACTACTAATATTGCTATTACTATCACTACTACTATTACTACTAATACCGCTACGACTACTACAACTACTACTTTTGATACTACTACTACTCTTCATCTCCTCCTCCTCCTCCTACTATTGTTGTTACTACCACTACTGCTATTACTACAGCTACTTCTACGACTACTGCAACTGCTACTGCTACTGCTACCACTCGACTTCTCTGACTATTGCTACTATTGCTATTACTACTACTACTCTTACTTTTGCTACTACTAGTAGTAGTACCGCTACTACTACCACTACTACAACTACTGCTGCTACTACTATTACTGCCACTACCACTACTACTACTACTATTAATACTATTACTACTTTTGCTACTGTTCCATTTCATAGTACTACTATTACTTCAACAATGACTACTACTACAACTGCTTCTACTTATGTTACTGCTACTACCTCTACTACACCTATTACAACAACTACTACAACTAGTACTAACTACTAAGGTTGTTGCTGTGGCTGCTACTTGCACCACTACTATAATTGTAGCTACTATTGCTACTACTTTTGCTAATACAACTACTAATTTTACCACTTCTACTATTACTACTACTACAAGTAGTAGTCAGGGTAGTTACAGGAGCAAAAATAGTAGTAGTAGAATAGTATCAGTAGTACTAGTAGTATTAGTAGCAGCAACAGTAGTAATAGTAGTTGTAGAAGCATCACTAGTAGTAGTGGTAGTAGCAATAGCAACAGCAGTAATAGTAGTAGTAGTAGTAATAGTAATAATAGTAGTAGTATTAGCAGCAGTAGTAGTTGCAACAGTAGTAGTAGTAGTAGTAATAATAATAGTAGTAATACTAGGATCAACTGTAGTAGTAGTCATAGTAGTAGCAACAGTAGTAGTAGCAGTAGCAGCAGTTATAGTACTAGTAGTAGTAGTTGAAGTACTAGTAGTAGCAGTAGTAGAAGTAGTAGCAACACTCGTAGCCATAGTAGTAGTCACAGAAGCAGTCATAGTAGTAGTAGTGGCAATAATAGTAGTAGCATTAGAATAGTAGCAGTAGTGGAAGTAGCATCAGTGGCAACAACAGCAGCAACATCATCGGTAGCAACAGTTGCAACAACAGTAGTTGTAATAGTAGAAGTAGAAGTAGTAATAGTAGCAGCAGCAATAGTAGTGGTAGTAGTAGTAGTAACAATAGTAGTACCAACAATAGTAGCAGCAACAACAACAGTAGTGTTAGTATTAGTAGCAACATTAGTATTCAGATTAGTTGTAGTAGTAGTTATAGTAGTAGTAACAGCAGTAGTAGTAGTAGTAATAGTAGTTATAGTTGCAGTTGCAACAGTGGCAGTAGCATCAGTAGTAGTAGTAGTAGTAGCAATAGCAGTAGCAATAGTAGTAGTAGCAATAGTGCCAGTAGTACCAGTCGTAGCAGTAGTAGTGGAAGTAGCAGTAGTAGTAGAAGTTGTAGGAGTGGTAGTAGTAGTTGAAGTGGAAGTAGTAGTAGTAGTTGTTGTGGTAGTAGTAATAGTATGATAAGTAGTCATAGTAGTGGTAGCAATAGCAGTAGCAGTAGTAGTAGTAGCAGTAGTGGCAGTAATAGCATTAGTAGTAGTAGAAGTAGTAGTAGTTGCATCAGCAGTAGCAGTAGTAAAAGTAATAGAAGTTGTAGTAGTAGTATTTATAGGAGATGTAGAAGTAGCTATAGCCATAAAAATAGTTAAAGTAGTTGTATTAGGAGTAATTGTAGCAGTAGTAGTAGTATGATAAGTAGTGATAGTAGTAGTAGCAGTAGCAACAATAGTTGTATTAGTAGTTGCAGTACTACTCGTAGCAGCAACAGCAGTAATAGAAGTAGTAGTAGTTGTATCAGTAGTAGCAGTAGTAGAAGTATTGGAAGTAGTAGTAGTAGTAGTAGTAGTAGTAGTAGTAATAGAACTAGTAGTAGCGAAAGAAGTAGTAGCGCTAGTAGTAGCTGGGGATGTACTAGTAGTTGGAGAAGTAGCAGTAGTTGTTATTATTGGAAACGTTATAGTTGTAGTAGTAGTAATAGTAGTCATAGTTGTAGAAGAAGTAGTAGTAGTAGTAATAGTAGTAGAAGAAGTGGAAGTAGCAATAGTAGCAATAATAGTAGTAATAGTAGTGGTAGTAGTAGTAATAGTAGTAATAATAGTAGTCGTAGAGGTAGTAATAGCAGTAATAGGAGTAGAAGTAAATTATAGCTATAGTAGCAAAAGCAGTACTAATAGTAGTAATAATAGTAACAACAATAGTAGCAGTAGTAGTAGTAATTATAGTAGCAGTAGATGTTGCAACTGCAGTAGCAGCAACAACAGTAGCAGTAGAAGTAGTGGCAGTAATAGAAGCAATAGTAATGGTACTAGTTGAAGTAGCTATTGTAGAGGTAGTAGCAGTATTCACTGTAGTATTGGTCATAGTAATAGCAGTACCGGTAGTAGCAATAGTAGGAGTAGTAGTAGTTTTGGTAGTTGTAGCTGTAGTAGTAGAAGCAATAGTAGTAGCAGCAATGGTAGAAGTGGTAGTAGTATCATAAGTAGCTATAGTAGTAGTAGCACTAGTAGTAGCAATAGTTACAATAGTAATGCTAGTAGAAATAGTAGTAGTGTTAGTATTTCTAGTTGTAATAGTACTAGTATTTGTAGTAGTAGTAGTAGTACTAGTTATAGTCATAGATGTAGTAGTAGTCACAGTAGTAGCAGAACTAGTTGAAGTGGTTGTAGTAGTAGTAGCAATAGAAGCAGCAATAACAATAGTAATAGCTGTTGCAACAGTAGCAGTAGCATAGAAGTAGCAATAACAATAGTAATAGCTGTTGCAGCAGTAGCAGTAGCAGAAGTATTAGTATTAATAGTAGTAGCTGTAGTAGTAGTTGTAGATGCAACAGTTGTAGCAGTAACAGTAGTAGTAGTAGAAGTAGTAGTAGCAGTAGCAGTAGTAGCAATAGTAGCAATAGTAGTGGTAGGAATAGTGGTGGTAACAAAAGTAGTAGTAGTTGCAGTAGTATAATTAGTAGCGGTAGTAGTAGTAGTATTAGCCACAGAAGTAGTAGTAGTATTAGTAGGAGTAGTAGAAGTAGTAATAGAAGTAGTAGTCGACGTAGTAGTAGTAGTAGCGATACCCATAATAGAAGTAGTAGTAGTTGATTCAGCAGTAGTAGTAGTACTATTAGTAGTAGTATGAGAAGTGGTAGTTCAAGCTGTAGTAGAAGTAATAGAAGTAGTAATAGTTGTAGTAGTACTAGTAGTACTACCAGCTGCAACTGCAGCAGTAGTAGCAGTAGTAGAAGTAGTAGTAATAGTAGTAGTAGTAGTAGTAGTAGTAGTAGTAGTAGTAGTATTAGTAGTAGTAGTAGTAGTAGTAGTAGTGGTTGCAGTTGTAGTAGAGGGTGCAGTGGTAGTAGCAATAGTTAAATTAGTAGTGGTAGCAGTAGCTATTGTAGCAGTAGCAGTAGTATTAGTAGTAGTAGTAGATACAATAGTGGAAGTAGCAGCAGTCGTAGTTGTTGTTGTTGTAGTAGTAGTAGTTGTAGTAGCAGTAATAGTAGCAGTAGAAGCAGTAGAAGCATTAGGAGTAGTAGTTAATAGTAGCAATAGTAGTAGTTATTGTTGTAGTAGCAGAAGCAGTAGTTGCAGCAATTGTAGTAGTAGTATTAGTTAGTAGATGTAGTAGTTGTAGTAGAATTGGCAATAATATCACTAGTAGCAGTCATAGCAACAGTAATAATAGTAGTAGCAGTTGTGGAAGTAATAGTAGTAGTAGCAGTTGTGGAAGTAATAGTAGTAGTAGTAGAAGTAGAAGCAGTAGAAGTTGTTGTAGCTGTAGTAGAAGTAGTAGTAGCACTCATAGCTGTAGTAGTAGTCGCAGCAGCAGTTATAGCAGTATTAGTAGCAGTAATAGTAGCAGCAATTATAGTAGTAATAGTAGTAGCAGTTGCATCAACATCAGTAGCAGTAGCAGTAGTAGTAGTAGTACTATTAGAAGTAGAAGTTGCAGTCGTAGTAGTAATAGTGGCAGTAGTAATTGTAGTAGTAGTTGTGGTAATAGTAGTAGGACTAGTAGTAGTAGTAGTGGTAGTAGTAGTTATAGTAGTTCATTAGCTACAATAGTAGCCGAAATATTGCTAGTTGGAGTAGTAGTAGCAGGCATAGTAGTAGTAGTGGTAGCAGTTATAGTTGTGGTAGTAGTAGTAGTGGTGGTCATGGGAGTGCCAGTAGAAGCAGTTGTAGAAGTAGCAGTAGTAGTAGTAGTAGTAGTAGTAGCTATAGTCATACTAGTAGTGGTAGTTGCAACAATAGCAGTATTATATTAGTTGTAGAAGTAGTAGTATTAGTATTAGTAGTAGCTAAAGTTGTGGTAATATGAGTAGTAGTAATAGTTACTGCAGTAGTGGTAGCAGTAGCAGTAGTTGTAGTTGTAATAGAAGTATTAGTAGCAATAGCAGTTGTAGTTGTATTCTTAGTAGCAGTAGTAGTAGTACGAAAAGTAGCAATTGTTACTGCAGTAACATTAGGACTAGTAGTATAAGTAGCCGTTGCAGTAGTATTAGTAGCCATAGTACGAATAGTAGTAGTTGTTGTAGAAGTGGTTGTTGTAGTCGTAGTAGTGATAGTAATAGTAGAAGTTGCAATAGTAGTAGCAGCAGCAGCAGCAATTGTAGTAGTAGTAGTATTTGTAGTAGCCATCGTGGTAGTAGTACTAGCTACAGTAGCAATAGTAGTAGTAGTAGTAGAAGTAGTAGT
This sequence comes from Trichopus zeylanicus subsp. travancoricus, assembly GCA_005019695.1. Lineage (NCBI taxonomy): Eukaryota > Viridiplantae > Streptophyta > Magnoliopsida > Dioscoreales > Dioscoreaceae > Trichopus > Trichopus zeylanicus. The sequence continues at coordinate 210,423 of RXID01022134.1, forward strand.
AGTAGTAATAGTAGTAACATTAGCATTAGTTGTAGCAGCAGTAGTTGTTGATGTAGGTGAAGTAATAGTAGTAGTAGTTATCGTTGTTGTTGGAGATGTAGTAGCAATAGTTGTAGTAGTTGTACTAGTATTTATTGTCATAGTAGTAGTGCTACTTGTATCAGTAGTGGTAATAGTAGTAGTTGTTGCTGTAGTCTTAGTAGTAGCAGTAGTAGTCGAAATAGTAGTAATAATAGTAGTAGAGGTAGTAACCGTAGTAGAAGTAATGGCAGTAGTAGTAGTTAAAGTAATGGTAGCACCAGTACTTGTAGCAGCCGTAGTAGCAGTAGCAGTAGTAGCAATAGTAGCAACAGTAGTAGTAGTAATAGTAGTAGAAGAAGTAGTAGTTATTATAGTAGCAGTAGTAGTAGTAGTGTAGTACAAGCAAAACTAGTAGTAGGAGTTGAAGCAATCGCGATAGTAGTATTAGTTGGAGCAGCAAAAGCCATAGTAGCAATTGTAGTAGCAGTAGTAATAGTAGGAGCAATAGTAGTAGTAGCAGTATTTGTAGTATTAGTAGTGGTAATTGTAGTAGCAGTCGAAGTAGTGGGAGCAGTAGTAGCAGTAGTAGCTATTGTAGCAGTATTAGTAGTAGTAGTAGTAGTAGTAGCATCAGTAGTATTAGTAGTTGGTGTAGTTGTAGCAGTCGCAATAGCAGTAGCAATAGTTGTAGTAGTAGTTGCAACACCATTAGTAGTAGTGTTTGTAATAATAGTAGTTGGATCAATAGTATTAGCAGCCGTAGTAGCAATCGTAGTTGTAGTGGCAGCAGTATTTGTGGTTGTAGTAGTAGCAATTGCAGCAGTTGCATCCATTGCTGTAGTAGCTAGAGGAGTAGTAGTAGTAGCCGTAGTAGTAGTTGGAGTTGTAGTAGCAGTAGTAGCTGAAGTAGCAGTGGTAGTATTAGCAGCCGCAGTAGTAATTGTAGAAGTAGTACTTATTGTAGTAGTAGTAATAGTAGTAGTCGAAGTAGCAGTATCTGTAGTAGCTGTAGTAGGAGTAGTAGTAATATTAGGAGGAGTAGTAGTTGTCATTGTAGTCGGAGTTCTATTTCTAGTTGTTGTTGTTGTAGTAGTAGTAGTAATAGTACTAGTAATAGTAGCAGTAGTAGTAGCAATAGTAATAGAAGTAATAGAAGTAGTGGTAGTGGTTGTTGTTGTAATAGGCGCTGGAGTAGTTCCAGTAACCATAACAGTAGTAGAAGAAGTACTAGTTGCAGCAGTACTGGCGGCTGTAGTAGTAGTAATAGAAGTAGTAGTAGTAGTAGTAGTCATAGCAGATGTAGTAGTACCCACAGTGGCAACAGCAGCAGCAGCAGTAGTAGTAGAATTAGTAGTAGTAGAAGCAATAGTAGTCGTATAATAGCCGTAGAAGTTGTTGTAGTAGCAGTAGTTGTTGAAGTAGTGGTAATATGAGAAGTAGTGATAATTGTTGTAGTAGTACATATAGTAGCAGTTGTATAAGTAGTACAAGTATTAGTAGTAATAGTTATTATAACAGAACTAGTAGTAGTAGTTGTAGCAATAGTAGTCCTAGTTGTATTCTTGGCAGTAGTAGTAGCAGTACAAAAATTAGTAGTAGTAGTAGTAGTATCTATAGGACTGGTAGTAGTTGTAGTAGCAGTAGCCTAATAGCAGTAGCAGTAGTGGTAGTAAAAGTAGTAATCGTAGTAGTCAAAGCGGTGGTTGTAGTAACAGTAGAATTGGTAATAGAAGTAGTAGTCATAGTGGCTATAGTCTTAGTCGCAAAAGTAGTAGCAGTAGTTGTAGTATTAGTAGTCATAGTGTTAGTTGTAGTAATAGTAATAGTAGTAGTTGTTGTAGTAGCAAGAATAATAGCAGTAGTTGTAGTAATAGTAGGAGGAGGAGGAAGAGGAGGAGTAATAGTGATACAAATAGTAGTATTTGTAGGAGCATTAGAAGTAGTAGTGCTAGTAGTAAGATTAGTAGTAGTAGTAGTACTACTACTACTACTAGTACTACTAGTAGTAGTAGTAGTAATAGTAGTAGTCAGAGTAAGCTGTTGTGTAGTAATAGTTGGTAGTAGTAGTATAGTATTGTGTGGTTGTTGTTGCTAGAGTATAAGGTTTAGTAGTACTAGTAGCAGTAGTAGTAGTCGTGGTAGCAGTAGTAATTGTTTTTGTTATAGAAGCAATAGTAGCCGTAGCAGTAGTAGTTGCAGAAGTAGTAGAAGTAGGGGAAGTAGTTGTAACATAACTTGTAGTTGTAGTAGCAGTAGTTGTAATAGTAGTAGTAGCAGCAGTAGTAATTGTAGTAGTAGTAGCAATAGTAGTAGCCATAGGAGCAGCAGTACCAGTAGTTATAGGAGAAGCAGTAGCATGAATAGTTGTATGTGTAGTACTAGTAGCGGTAGTAGTAGTCGTAGCACTAACAGCAGTAGTAGTAGTAGAAGTAGCTGTAGTAGTAGCCACAGTAGTAGCTACAGTAGTAGTAGCAGTAGTCGTAGTAGTAGCAATAGCACTAGCAGTTGTAGTAGGAGCAGAAGTAGTAGTACTACTAGTAGTAGTAGTAGCAGTAGCAGCAACCGGAGTTGTTATACTTGTGGTAATAGTAGTAGTATTAGTAGTAGTAGCAATAAGAGTTGTAGTAGTCGTAGTAGTACTTGAAGTAGCAGTAGTAGTATTTGTAGCAGGAATAGGAGGAATAGTAGTAGTAGTAGTAGTAGTAGTAATAGCAGTATTAGTAGTTGTAGCAGTAGTAGTAGTTTCAACAGCAGCAGTTGTTGTGGTAGTCGTAGTTATTGTAGTGGTAGTATTAAGAGAAGTTATAGTTGGAATAGTAGGAGTAGGAGTAGTTGTAATAGTAGTAGTAGTAGCAGTAGTAATAGCAATAGTAATAGTCATACTAGTAGTTGGGGGAGGAGCAGTAGTAGTAGTAGTAATTGTTGTTGTAGTTGTAGTAGTACTAGTAGTAGTGGTAATAGTCATACAAGTAGTTGCCATAGTAGTAGTAGAAATAGTAGTAGGAGTAGTGGTAGTAGAATGAGTAAGTGTAGCAGTAGTAATAGTAGTAGAAGTTGTAGAAGTTGTAGAAGCAATAGTAGTAGTAGCAATAAAAGAAGTTGTTGTAGCAACAGTAGTAGTTGTAGTAGTAGTAGAAGTTGTGGTAGTAGTAGTAGCAGCAATAGTTCAAGTAGTAGTAGCAGTAATAGTAGTTGTAGTCGTCACAGTTGTAGTAATAGTAGTAATAGTAGTAGTAGCAGTAGGAGTAGTAGTAGCAGTCATGATAGTAATAGTTGTAGCAGTAGTAGTAATGGTAGTCGAAGTAATAGTAATAATAGTACGATTAGCAGTAGTAGTAGTTGTTGTAGTAGTCGGAGTAGTAGTGGTAGTAGCAATGGGAGTGGTTGTAGTAGTTGTAGTATAAGTAGTAGCCGTAGTGCTAATAGTAGCAGTAGTACTAGTACTAGTACTAGTAGAAGTAGTTGTAGCTACGGTATAAGTTGTAGAAGTAGTGCTAGTAGTGGTAGTAGTAGAAGTAGTGGTAGTATCATTAGTAGTAGTAGTAGTTGGACTTGGAGGAGTAGTATTAGTAGCAACAGCAGTAGTAGTGACACCACTACTAGTAGTAGAAGTTGTAGTAGTAGTAGTACTACTACTAATAGGAGTGGTAGAAGAAGAAGTAGTAGTAATAGTAGTAATAGTAGTAGCCGTAGTGGTAATAGTTGTAATTGTAGTTGCCGTAGTAGCAATAGTAGTAGTAGTAGTAGCTACAGTATTAGTAGTTGTTGTAGTAGCAGCAGTTGTAGTAGCAATAGTAGCAGCAGCTGTAGTAGCACTAACAGAAGCTATAGTAATTGTAGTACAAGTATTGGTTGTAGTAATGGAAATACTAGATGTAGAAGTAGTAGCAGCAACAATTGTAGCAGAAGTAGTATCAGCAGAAATAGTAGAAGTAGTACAAGTTGTAGTGGTACCAATTGTACTAGTAGTGGTAGCGGTAGAAGAAGCTGTAGTAGTAGTAGTAGCAGTAGTAATATTAGTAGGAGAAGTAATAGGAGTATTAGTAGCAGCAGCAACAACAACAAAAGTAGTAACAGCAGGAGTAGTAGTAGTAGTGGTTGTAGTAGTAGGAGGAGGAGGAGGAGGAGGAGCAGTAGTAGTAATAACAGTAGCAATTTTCGTAGAAGTAGTGATAGTAATAGTTGTAGCCGCAGTAGTAATAACAGTAGTACAAGTAGCATTTGTTTTAGTAGTAGTAGTAGCAGCAACTACCTTAGTAGCAGTAGTAGCAACTATAGTAGCAGTAGTAGCTGCACTAGTAGTGGTTGAAGCATCAGTAGTAGTAATAGCAGTTGTAGTTGTAGTAGCAGCAGTAGCAGTAGCAGTACTAGCAGTAGTGGTAGTGCTAGTGCTAGTAGTTGTAGTTGTAGCTGTAGTAGTAGTAGTTGGAGAATTACTAGCAGTAGTAGTTGTGGAAGCAGAAGTAGTAGTAGTAGTAGTAGTAGTAGTAGTAGCAGAAGCAGTACTAGTAGGTGTAGTGATCATAGTAGTAGTAGTTGTTGTAGTAGTAGTATCAGTAGAAATTTTAGTTGGAATAGTAGTAGTAGGAGGAGTTCGAGTAGGAATAGTAGTAATAGTAGTAGTAGAAACAGTAATAGTCGAACTATTAGTTAGAGTAGTTAGTAGTAGTAGTAGTAGTTGTTGTTGTTGTTATTGCTGTTGTAGCAGAAGAGGTATTTGGAGTAGTAGTAGTGGTAGTTGGAGGAGGAGGAGGAATAGTAGTGGTAGTACTTGTAGGAGTTGGAGTACGAGTGGTAATAGGCGCAGTAGTAGTAGCAATAGTAGTAGTAGTAGGAGTGGCCATAATAGCAGTAGTTGGGGTAGTAGGAATAGTAGGCGTAGTAGCAGCAACAACAATAGTTGTAGCAGTAGTAACAATTGTGGTAGTATTAGTAGTAGTAGTAGTAGCAGCAGCAGCAGCCGCAGTAGTAGCAGTGATAGTAGTTGTAGGAATAGTAGCAGCTATAGTAGAAGTAGTAGATGTAGTAGTAGTAGTAGTAGCAGCAGCAAAAGTCATAGAAGTAGTAGTAGAAGTAGTAGTATTCAAAATAGTAGTAGGAGTAGGAGTTGGAGAAGTAGTAGCAGAAGTAGTGGCAGTACTAGTAGTATTAGTTGTAGTAGTGGAAGTAGCAGCAGTAGTAGCTGTAGCAGTAGTAGTAGCAACTATAGTAGTAGTAGTAATAGTTGTAGTAGTAGTTGCAGTGGTGGTAGTAGTAGAAGTAGTTGTAGTAGTAGTAGTACTACTACTACTAGTAGTTGTAGCTGCAATAAGAGTAGTTATAATTCTAGTAGTAGAAGTAAGAGAAGGTGTAGTTTTAAGGAGTACGGGTTGGAGTATATGTAGTGGACGTAGCATTAGTACTACTAGTAGTAGTAGTATAGTAGTAGTTGGAGTAGTAGTAGTAGTAGTATTAGTAGTCATAGTTTTAGTAATAGTAATAGTAGTAGTAGTAGCACTGGGAGTTGCAGCTATAGCAGCAACAGTAGAAGTTGTTGTAGTAGTAGCAGTAGTAGCCATAGTTATTGTAGTAGCCGCAGTCGTAGCAATTCTGGTAGTAGTAGTAGTAGTAGAAGTAGTAATAGTAATACAAATAGTAGTAATGGTAGTAATAGTAGTAGTTATAGTAGTAATAAGAGTAGGTATAGGATTAGGGGTAGTACTAGGAGAAGCAGTAGTAGGAGTAGTAGTAGGAGGAGGAGGAGTAGCTGGAGCAGCAATAGAAGTAGTAGTAGCAGTAGTAGTAATAGCAATAGTAGTAGTACCAATAGTGGCAGTAGCAGCAGTAGTAGTAGTCACAGTAGTAATCACAATAGTAGGAGTTGTAGTTGTAGTAATAGTAGTAGTAGTAGTAATTGTAGTAGAAGCAGTAGTAGCAATAGAAGTAGTAATAATAGTAGTAGTGGTAATAGAAGTAGTAGTAGTATTTATAGAAATAGGTGTAGTAGTAGTACTAGTAGCAACAACAGTAGTTGTAGTACTAGTAGTAGTAATAGTAGTAGTTGTTGTTGTAGTACTTGTAGTAGTAGTAATAGTAGTAGAAGTTTTAGTATTAGTAGTAATAGTAATAGTAATTGTAGAAGTAGTAGCAACAGGAGTAGTATTAGTAGGAGGAGGAATAGTAGTGGTAGTTCTAGTTGTCATTGGAGGAGGAGTAGTAATAGTAGTGGAAGTACTAGAAGAAGTAGTAGTAGAAGTACTAGTAGTAGTAGTAGTGGTAGTAGTAGTAGTAGTTCGAGTAGTAGATGTAGTTGCAGTAGTTGTAGTAGGAGAGATGGTAGTAGTAGTAGTAGTAGTAGCAGTGGTTGTGATTGTTGTAGTTGTAGCAAGAGAAGTAGTAGTTGTAGTAGTAGAAATAACAGGAGCAGTAGTAGCAGTATTAGTATTCATTATACTAGTAGTTGTAGTTGTTGTAGTAGTAGTAGAATTAGTAGTACTAGTATTGGTAGTTGTAGTAATAGAAGTAGTTGTAAAAGTAGTTATAGTAGTAATAATACAATTAGTAGTAGTTGTGATTGTAGTAGTTGTTGTTATAGTAGTTATAGGAGTAGGTGTAGGATTAGGGGTAGTACTAGAAGTAGTAGGAGTAATAGTAAGATTCAGAGTAGTAGTAGTAGGACGAGGAGAAGTAGCTAGAGTACCAATAGAAGTACTAGCAGTAGTAGTAATAATAGTAATAGAAGTAGTTGTAGTAGAAGTAGTAGTAGTGGTCATAGTAGTGATCACAATAGTAGGAGTAGTAGCTGTAGTAGTGGTAGTAGCAGTAGTAATTATAGTAGAAGCAGTAGTAGGAATAGAAGTAGTAATAGTAGTAGTAGTAGTAATATTTGTAGCAATAGGTGTAGTAGTAGTACTAGTAATAGCAATAGTAGTAGTAGTAGTAGTAACAATAGAAGTTGTTGTTGTTGTTGTTGTCGTTGTAGTCGTAGTACTAGTAGTAGTAATAGTAAAAGTAAGGGTAGAAGTAGTAGTAGGAGGAGGAGGAGGAGGAAAAGTAGTATTGGTAGTTCTAGTTGTCGTAGGAGTAGTAGTATTAGTAGTAGTAGTAGTAGAAATACTAGAAGTTGTTGTAGTTGAAGTACTTGTAGTAGTAGTAGTAGTAGTAGTAGTAATAGTAGCGGTAGTAGTAGTAGAAGTAGTTGTAGCAGGAGTAGTAGTAGAGGTAGTAGTAGCAGTTATAGTAGTAGTAGTAATAACAGTTATAGCAGCAGCAGTAGTAGTAGTAGTAATAACAGTTATAGCAGCAGCAGTAGTAGTAGTAATAGCAGTGGTTGTCATTGTAGTATTAATAACAAGGGTAGTAGTAGTAGTAGCAATAGAAACAACAAGAGCAGCAGCAGCTGAAGCAGTAGTAGTAATAGTAGTAGTAGTAGAAGTAGCAGTACTAGTATTAGTATTATTATTATTATTAGTAGTAGTAGTAGTAGTAGTAGTAGCAATAGTAGTATTGGTTGGAGTTACAGCCATAACAACAGTTACAGTAGTGGTTGTTGTGGATATAATGGTAGTAGAAGTAGTAGCTATACTAGTGGTAGCAACAGCAGCAGCAACAGTAGTAATAGTACTAGTTATGGATGTAAAAGTAGTAGTTGCGTTTGAAGTAGTTGTACTAGTGGTTCAAGTAATGGCAGTACAAGTAGCAGTAGTAGTAGAACTAGTACAAGTAGCAATAACTGTAATAGGAGTTGGTGTATGAGAAGTAGTAGTTTTAGTAGCAGTAGTAAAAGTTGTAGTAGTACTGCAAATACTGCTACCACTACTTCGAATACTACTACTGCTACTACCGCGACTACTACTACTACAACAACTACGGCTACTACTACTACTGCCACTACTATAACTTCCTCGACTACTTTTACTATTGCCACTACCATTGCTACTACTACTACTCCGACTCCAGCTAATACTACTGCTGCTACTACTACTACTGTTGCTACGAGTATTACTACTACTACTACTGCAATTCAACTACTACTACTATTTCTACTACTATTACTTCTTTTTCGACTACTACTAGTACTACAACTACTTCCACTTCTTCCACTACTATTACTACTACTACAACTACGACTTCTACTACTACTACTATTGCAACTATGGCTGCTATTGCTACTAGTTCTACCACAACTTCGACTACTACAGCTGCTGCTATTGCTACTACAATTACTACTACAACTATAACTACATCTACTACTACTGCTACTACTGCTACTGTTGCTACATCAAATGCTACTACTGCTACAACTACAACAATTACTTTTTCTACTACTTCTACTATTGCTACTACTACTACTATGATGACTACTACTAATACTACTATTACAACTACTACTACTATTAGTGCTACTATTACAACAATAAATACTACTGCTACCACTTCCACTACTACTACTACTACATCTCCTATCATAATAATAACTACTACTACTACTACTTCTACAACAACTACTACATCTACTACTACTAATGCTACAACTATTGCTAATGCTACTACTACTACTACTATTACTACTATGGATACTACTAATACTCCCACTACTGCTACTTATCCTACTACTATTACTACTACTACTACTACTCCAACTAATACTACTTCTGCTACTAGTATTGCTGCAACTACTTCTACTACTACTACTACTAGTATTGCTACTACTGCTATGACTGCTACTACGACTACTACTGCTAGTAAGGCCGCTATTGCCACTTCTACTATCACTATTCAGACTCCTACTAAAATTACTACTACTACTATAACTACATCAACTTCTACAGCAACTTCTGCTACGATTGCTGCTATTGCAACTACTACTACTACAACAACAACTACTACTACCACTACTATTGCAACTACTACTACTTCTATTACTACTACTAGCGCGCTACTACTGCTGCAACTAGTACTACTACTACTATTGTTATAGTTACTGCTACTACTCTTGCCCATACTACAACTACTTCTATTACTACTGCTACAACTACTACTGCTACTACAACAAAAACTACTACTACGACAACTACTGCTGCTACAATAACTACTACTACAATGACTACTACTACTACTGCTACTACTACTAGTAGTAGTACTACAACAACTACTAGTACTGCTACTACGACAACTGCTACTACTACGACAACTACTACTTCTTATACAACTATTTCTTCTCCTAATGCTACTACTACTACTACTACAGCTACTACAACTACTACTACTATGACTAGAACTACTACGATGACGATGACGACATGTACTACTACTACTACTACTGCTCCTGCTGTTAATACTACCACTGCTACTTTAGCTATGACCGCCACTACTACTCCCATTGCTACTAGGGCTACTACTTCTTCTATTACTGCTCCAGCTAATACAATAATAGATGCAACTGCTGTAACTGCTACTACTACAACTACAAATACTATTGCCACAACTGCTACTATTGCTACTACGGTTGCTAATACTACTACTCCAACTACTATTGCAACTAATACTACTACTAATATGGCTACTACAACTACTACTACAACTACTACAACTGCTACTGTGACTATGACTACTACACCTACTACAACTACTACTGTTGTAGCTACGACTACTAATGCTACTACAACTGCTATGACGGCTACTACTACTACTACTGCCTGCACTACTTTGACTGCTACTACTACTACTACTGCTACTACAATTACCACTACTACTGCTGCTGATACTACTACTACTACTTCTCCTACTACAATTACTACTGCTATTACAACTGTTACCACTATTTTTGTTGCTCCAACTAATTCTAGTGCTGCTACTGCATCCACTCCTACTACTAGTTTCGCTAGTAATACTACTACAACTACTTCTACTATAATAACTACTACTTCTTCTACTAATATTACTACGGCTGCTGCTACTACTACTACTGCTACTACTATGGCTACTACTGCTACTACTGCTGCTACTGCAACTATGGCTGCTCCTACTACTACTACTACTACTACTAGTGTAGCGACTACTTCTACTACTATTACTATTACTACTATTAATGCTACTGCTACAACTACAACAACTACAACTACTGTTACCACTACTAATACAACTACTACAACTACTAGTACTACAAGTACAATTGTTGCTATTACTTCTTCCACAACAACAACTACTACTCCTATCACTACTACTGCTACTAATACAACATCTGCTACTACTACTACTAATACTACTACACTACTACAACTACTATTACTTTCGCAACTACAACTACTACTAGTACTACTGCTACTACGATTAGTACTACTGCTGATACAACTATTAGAGCTAGTACTACTACTACTACTACTACATCTAGTTCTACTGGTACTAGAACTACTTCTACTGCTACTGCTACTATTGCTGCTGCTGCTACTTCTACTTCTTCTACTACTACTATTGCTATTACTACCACTACTGCTATAACTACTACTACTGCTACCACTACTACAACTAGTACTACTACAATAAATACTTGTGTGACTTCTACTTCTGATACTACTACTACTCTTCATCTCCTCATCCTCCTCCTCCTGCTTCTATTACTACCACTACTGCTACTGCTACTGCTACTTTTACTACTTCTGCTACTACTACTACTCCTGCTACTGCTACCATTCGACTTCTCTGACTATTGCTACTATTGCTATTACTACTGCTATTGCTATGACTACTACTGCTATTAGTAGTCCAACTACTACTACTACTACTACTACTACTACTACTATTAAGACTACTACTACTACTATGACTACTACTACTACTACTAATGTTGCCACTACCACTACTACTACTACTATCAATACTACTACTACTTCTACTGCTGCTCCATTTTATAGTACTACTATTACTTCAATAATGACTACTACTACTGCTACTGCTATACCCACTACTTCTACTTCTACAACTACAACTTCTTTTGCTACTTTTACTGCTACTACCTCTACTACTCCTATTACAACAACAACAACAACAACAACAACAACAACAACAACAACTACTACTACTACTACTACTACTACTACACTACTAAGGTTGTTGTTGGCTGCTACTTCCACTTCTACAATAATTGTAGCTACTATTGCTACTACTTTTGCTACTACTCCTGCTACTTTTGCCACTTTTACTACTATTTCTACAAGCATTAGTTAGGGTAGTTCCAGTAGCCGAAGTAGTAACAGTAGCATAGTAGCAGTAGTACTAGTAGTAGTAGTAGTAACAGCAGTAGCAATAATAGTAGTTGTAGTAGCATCACTAGTAGTAGTAGCAGCAACAACAACAATAGTAGTAATAGTAGTAGAAGTAGCCACAGTAGTAGTAGTATTAGCAGTAATAGTAATAATAGTAATAGTAGTAGAAGTAGTTGCAGTAGTGGTAGTAATAATAGTAGTGGTAGGAGTAGCAGTAGTAGTAAGCGTAGTAGTAGTAGTAGTAGTAGTAGTAGTAGCAGTAGTAGTTATAGTAGTAGTAGTAGTAGTAGCAGTACCAGTTGTAGCAGTAGTAAAAGTAGCAACAACACTCATAGCCATAGTAGTGGTCGCAGTAGCAATCATAGAAGTAGTAGTGGCAATAGTAGTAGCAATAGGAGCAGTAGCATTAGTGGCAATAGCAGCAGTAGCATCATTGGCAGTAGCTACAGCAACAGCAGTAGTTGTACTAGTAGAAGTAGAAGTGGTACTAGTAGTTGGGGTAATAGTGGTAATAGTAGTAGTGATAGTAGTTGTACCAGCAGTAGTAGTAGTTGCAATAGTAGCAATAGTGTTAGTATTAGTAGCAATATTAATATTCAGATTAGTTGTAGTAGTAATTATAGTATGAGTAGTAGTAGTAGTAATAGTGCTATAGTTGTAGTTGCAATAGTGTCAACAGCGTCAGTAGTAGTAGCAGTAGTAGCAGTAGTACTAGTCATAGCAGTAGTAGTGGTAGTAGCGGTAGTAGCAGAAGCAATAGTAGAAGTTGTAGGAGTAGTAGTAGTAGTAGTTGAAGTTGTAGTAGTAGTAGATGTTGTTGTTGTTGTAGAGCAATAGTATGATAAGTAGTCATAGTAGCGATAGCAATAGCAGTACCAGTAGTACTAGTAGTAGCGGTAGTGGCAGTAGTAGTAGCAGTAGTAGAAGTAGTAGTAGTTGCATCAGCAGTAGTAGTAGTAGAAGTAGTAGTAGCAAAAGTAATAGAAGTTGTAGTTGCAGTATTTGTAGGAGAAGTACTAGTAGCTATAGCAAAAAAAAATAGTTGCAGTAGTTGTATTAGCAGTAATAGTAGCAGTAGTTGTAGTATGATAAGTAGTCATAGTAGCGATAGTAGTAATAGCAATGATTATAGTAGTAGTAGCAGTATTACCCGTAGCAGCAGCAATGGTAATAGAAGTAGTAGTAGTTATATAAGCACTAGCAGTAGTAGAAGTACTGGAAGTAGTGGTAATAGTAGCAGCAGCTATAGTAACTAAAGTAGTAGTAGTGCTAGTAGTAGCAGGAGATGTACTAGTAGTAGGTGAAGTTGCAGTAGTTTTTATTGTTGGAAATGTTATAGTTGTAGTAGTAGTAGTAGTAGTAGTAATAGTACTAATAGTTATAGAAGTAGTAGTAGTAGTAATAGTAGTAGAAGAGGTGGAAGTTGCAGTAGTTGTAATAGTAGTAGTAGTGGTAGTAGTAGTAGAAGTAGTAGTAGTAGTAATAGTAGTAATAGTTGTAGTCGTAGAAGTAGTAATGTTAGTAATAGTAATAGTCATAGTAGTAATAGTAATAGTCATATTAGTAATAGTAGAAGTCATAGTAGTAATAGTAGTAGAAGTGGTTGTAGCTGCAGTAGCAAAAGCAGTACTTGTAGTAGTAATAATAGTAGCAAGAGTAGTAGCAGCACTAGTAGTAATTATAGTAGCAGTAGTAGTAGCAACTACAGTAGCACTAATTGCAGTATCAGCAGCAGTCGTAGTAGAAGTAGTAGCAGTAGTTGTAGTACTAGTAGCAAAAGTAAGGGTACTAGTTATAGTAGCAGTTGTAGAGGCAGTAGCAGAATTCTCTGTAGTATTAGTGGTAGTAGTAGCAGTAGCTGTAGTAGCAATAATAGGAGTAGTAGTAGTTCCGGTAGTTTTAGCTATAGTAGTAGTAGCAATAGTGGTTGAAGTGGTAGCAGTATCATACGCAGCTGTAGTAGTAGCAATAGTGGTAGTAGCAATTGTAGCAATAGTAGTGTTAGTAGAAATAGCAGTAGTGGTAGCAATTGTAGTTGTAATAGTAGTAGTGTTTGTAGTAGTAGTAGTACTACTAGTTATAGTCATAGTTGAAGTAGTAGTCATAGTAGTAGTAGAACTAGTCAGAGTGGTTGAAGTAGTAGTAGCAATAGCAGTAGTAATACCAATAGTGATAGTTGTTGTAGTAGTAGCAGTAGTAGAAGTAATAATATTAGTAGTAGTAGCTGTGGTAGTAGTTGCAGGTGCAGCAATTGCAGTAGTAGCGATAGTAGCAGCTGCAGCAGTAGTAGTAGTAGAAGTAGCAGCAGCTGTAGCAATAGTAGCAATAGTAGTGGTAGGAATAGTAGTAGTCATAGATGTAATAGTAGTAGTTGCAATAGTATAATTAGTAGTGGTATGTGTAGTAGCATTAGCGGTAGAAGTTGTAGTAGTAATAGAAGTAGTAGTTGATGCAGTAGTAGTAGTAGTAGCAATATCTGTAATAGAAGTAGTAGTCGAAGCCGCAGTAGTAGCAGTATTAGTAGTAGTATCAGAACTGGTAGGTCTAGAGATAACAGAAGTAGTAGAAGTAGTAGTAGTTGTAGTACAAATTGCAACCACAGCAGCAGTAGCAGTAGTAGAAGTAGTAGCAATAGTAGTAGTAATAGTTGTAGTTGTAAAAATCGTAGTACTAGTAGTAGTAGTTGTAATACTAGTAGAGGGTGTAGTGGTTGTAGCAATAGTTAAATTAGTAGTGGTAGTTACAGCTATTGTAGTAGTAGCTGTAGGAGTAGTAGCAGTTGTGTTAGTAGTAGTAGTAGATGCAATAGTGGTAGTAGTGGCAGTAGTAGCAGTAGCAATGGCAGTAGTAGCAATCATAGTAGTAGCAGTAGTTGGAGCAGTAGTTTGTAGTAGCAATAGTTATAGTAGTAGTAGTAGCAGAAGTAGTAGTTGTAGTAGTTGTAGTAGTAGTAGTATTAGTTAGTAGTAGTAGTAGTCGTAGTACTAGCAACAACAGTAGCAGTAGCAGAAGTTACAACAGTAGCACTAGTAGCTGTCATAGCAATAGTAGCAGTAATAGTAGCTGTCATAGCAATAGTAGCAGTAATAGTAGCTGTCATAGCAATAGTAGTAGTAATAGTAGTAGTAGTAGCAGTAATTGTAGTAGTAGTAGTAGTAGCTGTAGTAGAAGTAGCAATGGTAGTTGTAACAGTAGCAGTGGTATTTGTAGTAGTAGGAGTAGTAGTAGCTATAGCATCAGCAGCAGTAGTAGGAGTAAGAGTAGCAGTAGTTGTAGTTGTAGTAATAGTAGTAGTAGTAGTAGTAGTAGCAGCAGCAGTAGCAGTAGTAGCAGTAGCAGTAGTAGCAGTAGTTGTAGTAGTAATAGCAGTAGTGTAGTAGCATAAGTTGTTATAGCTGTAGTAGAAGTAGTAGCAACACTCATAGTCATAGTAGTAGTCACTACAACAGTTATAGTAGTATTAGTAGCAATAATAGTAGTAGCAGTTGTAATAGTAACAGTAGTAGCTGCCGCATCAACATCAGTAGCAGTAATAGTAGTACTAGTAGAAGTAGAAGTAGTAGCTGTAGTAGTAGTAGTAGTAAGAGTGGCAGTACTAATCATAGTAGTAGTGTTGGTAATAGTAGTAGGACTAGGAGTAGTAGTAGTGGTAGTAGTAGTAGTAGTAGTTCACTAGCTGCAGTAGCAGCAGAAATAGTACTAGTTGGAGTAGTAGTAGTTGTAGTAGTTCTAGTAGTGGTAGCAATGATAGTAGAAGTTGTAGTAATAGTGGTAGTGGTGGGAGTGCCAGTAGCAGCAGTTGTAGTAGAAGCAGCAGCAGCAGCAGCAGTAGTACTAGTAATGGCTATAGTACTAGTATTACTGGTAGTAGCAGCAATAGTAGTATTATATTACCCGTTGAAGTAGTAGTAGTAGTATTAGTAGTAGTTGAAGTAGTGGTAAGATGAGAAATAGTAATAATTGCTGTAGTAGTAGTAGTAGTAGTAGTAGTTGTAGTTGTAGTAGAAGTATTAGTAGCAATAGTAGTCATAGTTGTAGTCTTAGCAGTAGTAGTAGTGGTACGAAAAGTAGAAGTTGTTGCAGTAGTAGCTCTAGGACTTGTAGTAGACATAGCAGAAGCAGTAGTATTAGTAGCAGTAGTAGGAATAGTCGTAGTTGTTGTAGAAGTGGTTGTAGTAGTGGTAGTAGTCATGGTAATAATAGTAGTAGCAGTAGTAGTAGCGTAGCAGCAGCAGTAGTTGTTGTAGTAGTAACTATATTAGTAGTTGCAATTGTGGTAGTAATAGTAGTAGTAGTAGTACTTGTAATAGTATTACCAGTGATAGTGGTAGTTGCAATTGTGGTAGTAGTAGCAATAGTAGCAGCAACAGTAGTAGTAGGAGGAGGAGGAGGAGTAATAGTAGTAGTAGTAGTAGTAGTAACATTAGCATTAGTTGTAGCAGTAATTGTTATTGTTCTTGTTGATGTAGGAGTAGTAGTAATAGTAGTAGTTATTGTTGTTGTTGGAGAAATAGTAGCAATAGTTGTAGTAGTGGTACTAGTATTTGTTGTCATAGTAGTAGTGCTAGTTGTATCAGTTGTAGTCATAGTAGTTGCAATAGTAGTAGTACTAGTAATAATAATAGTAGTAGAAGTAGTAGTAGTAGTAGCAGCCATGGTAGTAGCAGTAGCAGCAGTAGTAGTTAAAGTAGTGGTCACAGTAGTACCTGTAGCAGCTGTAGTAGTAGTAGTAGCAGCAGCAGAAGCAGTAGTAGTAGTACTAGTAGTAGAAGAAGTAGAAGCTACTGTAGTAGTAGTAGTTGTAGTGGTAATAGTAGTCGGACCAAAACTAGAAGCAGGAGTAGAGCAATAGTAGCAGCAGTATTAGTTGGAGCAGCAAACGCCATAGTAGCAGTTGTAGTAACAGTAGTAATAGTAGTAGTAGAAGTAGTAGTAGTAGTAGTAGTATTCGTAGTAGTAGTAGTGGTAATTGTAGTAGCAGTAGTTGTAGTAGTAGTATTAGTTGAAGTTGTAGTTGTTATAATAGGAGTCGGGGTAGTAGTAGGAGTAGGGGTAGCAGTAGTAACAGTAGTAGTGGAGTAGTAGGAGTAGTAGTAGTCGTTGTAGGAGTAAAATGAGCAGTAGTAGTAGTAGTGGGAGCAGTAGTAGTAGTAGTAGCAGTAGAAGAAGTTGTAGTAGTGGTAGTAGCAGAAGTGGTATTTTCAATTATAATAGTAGTAGTAGTAATAACAGCAGCGGTAATAGTTGTAGTAGTAGTACTACTAGTAGTGGTAATAGTAGTAGAAGTAGTTGTAGCAATGGTAGTAGTAATATTAGTAGTAATAATAGTATTTGTAGGTGTAGTATTTGTAGCAACAGAAGTAGAAGTAGTAGTGGCGATAGTAGTAGTTTGAGTAGTAGTTGTAGTAATAGTTGTAATACTACTACTAGTAGTAGTAATAGTAGTAGTAGTAGTTATTGTAGTAGTAGTAGTACTAACAGCGATAGCTATAGCAGAAGTGGTTATTGTAGAAATAGTAGGAGGAGGAGTCGTAGTATTGAGGGAAGTAGTCGTCTAAGTAGTAATAGTAGCAGTAATATTGGTAGTAGTAGTAGTAGTAGAAGTAGCAGTAGTAGTAGCAGCAGTAGTAGGAGTAGTTGTAGTACTACTAGTAGTAGTAGTAGTAGTAGCAGTATTAAAAGTGGTAATAGTAATAGCTGCTGGAGTAGTAGCAGTGCTAGTATTTGAAGTTGTAGGAGTAGTGTAGTAGTAGTAGCGGTAGTAGTAGTTGTAGAGGTAGCAGTAGAAGCAGTTGTAGCAGGAGTAGTAGTAGTAGTAGCAAAAAAAGTAATAGTAGTAATTGTAGTAGTAGTAGTTGTAGTTGTAATAGTAGTAGCAAGAGGAGGAGGAGTTGTAGTATTAGTAGTATTAGCAGTAATACTGGTAGCATAGGCCATTGTAGGAGTAGTTTTTTACAGTAGGAGTAGAAGTAGTAGTAGTAGTTGAAGTAGCAGTGGTACTAGTTGTAGTAGTCGTAGTAGTCATAATATTACTAGTAGTATTAATGGTAGTAGTAGTTGTTGTAGTTGAAGTACTAGGAGTGGTAGTAGTCGTAGTAGTGGTAGTAGTAGTATAAGTAGTAGTAGTTGCAGTAGGAGTAAAAGTAGTTGTTGTAGTAGTTGTAATAGCTGTAATAGTAGTGGTAATAGTAGTAGTAGTTATTATTATAGTAGTGGCAGTAATTGCAAGAGTAGCAGCAGTAGTAATAGCAGGAGTCATCGCAATAGCAATAGCAGTAGCAATAGTTATAGCAGTAGTAGCGTTGATAGTAGCATTAGTTGCAGTAATAGTTGCAGTAGTAGTTGCAGTCGTAGCGGTAATAGTTGCAGTAGTAGTAGCAATAGTAGCGATAATAGTTGTAGTAGTAGCTATAGGAGCAGTATTAGTAGTAGTTGTAGTAGCATGAATAGCAGTAGTAGGAGTAGTATTAGTAATAATAGTAGCTGTAGTTATAGTAGTAATGGCTGTAGTAATAGTGGCAGTAGCAGTAACAGTAGTAGTTCTAGTAATAGCAGTAGTAATAGTGGTAGTAGTAGTAGCAGTAGAAGTTGTAGTAATAGCAGTAGTAGCACTAGTACTGGTAGTAGTAGTAGCAAAAGTTGTAGCAGTTGTACAAGTAGTAGTAATAGCAAACGCAGGAGCAGTAGTTGTAGCAGCTATAGTAGTAGCAGTCGTGTTAGGAGTAGGACTAGTTGTAGATGTAGTAGTAGTAGCAATAGCAATAGCAGTAGTAGCAGCACTAGGACTAGCAGTAGCAGCAGCAATAGCAGTAGCACCAGCAGTAGGAGTAGTAGTAGTAGTTGCATTAGTTTATAGGAGTAGTCGTAGTAGGAGTAGTAGTAGCAGTAGCAGCAGCAGTAGTAGCAGCGTGGCTTTAGTAGTAGTTGTTGTAGTAGTAGCAATAACAGTAGTTGTTGTTGTTGTTGTAGAGGTAGTAGCTTTAGTAGCTGCAGTAGTAATAGTAGAAGTTGTAGTAGGAAAAGAAGTAGTAGTAGTAGCAGCAGCAGTAGTATCCACTGTAGTGGTAGTCATAGCAAAAGTAATATTAGAAGACGCAGTGGCAGTAGTAGTAGCAGTAGTAGTATTAGTAGTTGATGTAGTTGCGATACTTGCAGTAGGAGCAACAAAGGCAGCAGCAGCAATAGTAGTAGTAGTACCAGTAGTAGCAGCAGTAGCAATAGTGACAGTACTCAAAGTTGTAGTAGTAGTAGTAGTACTATTAGTAGTGGTAGCGGCAGTACTTGTAGTAGAATTTGTAGTTGGAGTGACTACAGCAACAACAGTAGTTATTGTTGTAGTACTAGTAGTGACAGCAGCAGCAGCAGGAGGAACCATAGTAGTAGTAGTAGTAGTAGTTCGAGTAGCACTTGTTGTAGTAGCAGTAGTAGGAAAATTAGTAGCAGTAGTGCAAATAGTAGTAGTAGCAGAAGAAGTAGCAGTAGTAGTAGCAGCCATAGTAGTAACAGTTGGATTAGGAGTATGAGAAGTAGTTATAGATGTACAAGTAGTAGTTGCAGCAACAGTAATAGTCATTGAATGAGAAGTTGTAGACACAATACTAGTAGTAGTAGCAGCAGTAGCAATAGTAGTAGTAGTGGTAGCAGCAGTAATAGTAGTGGTAGTGATAACATTAGTGGTAGTAGTAGTAGTAGCAGTAGCTGCAGTAGTGGTAGTACTAGTAGTAGCATTAGTAGTGGTAGTACTAGATGTTTTGGTAGTAGTAGTAGCAGCAACAACAACAGTAGTAGTAGTTGTCATAGCAATAGCAGCAACTATATTAGAAGAAGTAGTAGCAGTTGTAGTAGTAGCAACAATACTAGTATTATTACTAGTAGTAGTTAAAGTAGTAGAAATAGCAATAGTAGTAGTAGTAGTAGTATTAGTTGTAGTGGTAATAGAAGTAGTGGTACTAGTAGGAATTGTTGTTGTGGTAGTAGCAATAGTAGTAGGAGCAGAAGTATTAGAGGCAGTAGTAGTAGCAGTAACAGTAGTAGTAGTAGCAGTAGTAGCAGTTGTAGTAGTAATTGTAGGAGTAGTAGTAGTTGAGGTAGTAATAGATGTAGTAGTAGTACTACTAGTAGTAATTGTTGTTGTAGTAGTAGTAGTAGACGGAGTAGTAATACTAGTAGTAATAGTAGTAGCGAAAGTAGTAGCAGTAGAAGTAGTATTAGTTGTAGTAGCAGCAACAATAATAACAGTAGTAGTAGTAGTAGTAGTAGTAGTAGTATCAGTAGCAATAACGACAGTAGTAGTAGTTGTAGTTGTAGTAGTAGCACTAGTAGTAGTAGTAGTAGTAGTAGTAGTAGTTATAGTAGTTTAGTTGGAGTAGTAGTACCAGAAGTAACAGTAGTAGCAGTAGCAGTAGTTGTAGTAGCCGCAGCAATAACAACAGTAGCAGTAGTAATAGTTTCCATAGCACTTGTGGTACTAGCAGTAGTAGCTTTAGTAGTAATAGGAGGAGGAGGAGGAGGAGGAGGAGGAGGAGGATTAGTTGTAGTAGTTGTAGCTGTGTTAGTAGTAGTTGTTGTTGTGGTAGCAGCAGCAACAGCAGTAGTAGTAGCAGTAGTAGTCGTAGTATGTAAACTAATAGTAGTAGTAGTAGCAGTAGTTGGAGTAGGAGTAGGAGGAGTAGTAGTAGGAGGAGGAGGAGGAGGAGGAGGAGTAGCAAAATTAGTAGTTGTAATAGAAGTAGTAGTAGCAATAGTAGCTATAATGGTAACAGTAAGAGCCATAGTCGTACTAGTAGAAGTTGTCATAGCAAAAGTAGTAGCGGTAGTGCAAGTAGTAGTAGAAGTGGAAGCAACAGCCGCAGTAGTAGCAATTATAGTAGTAGTTGTTGTAGTAGTTGTAAGAGATGTAGTAGTAGTATTAGTAGTCTTTGTAGCAGCAGCAGCCACAATAGTTGGAGCAACATCAGAAATAGTAGTAGTTGTATTAATAGCAGCAGCAGTAGTATTAGAATTCATAGTCGCAGTACTAGTAGTTGCAGCAACAGTAACAGTAGTAGTAGTGGTACAGAAGGCAGCAGCGGTAGTTGTAGTAGTAGCAATAGCAGTAGGAGCAGTAGTAGCAGCGGTTGTAGTAGTAGCAGTAGTAGTAGCAGTAGTAGTAGTTGTACCATAAGTTTTGGTAGTTGTAGTAGTTGTAGTGGCAACGGTAGTAGGAGTTGTGGTAGTTGCAGCCGCAGCTATAATAGATGTAGTAGTAGCAATTGTAGTAGCAGCAACAATATTAGTAGTTGCAGTAGTAGTTGTAGCAATAGTAGTAGTAGTAGTATTAGTTGTAGTGGTAGTGGAAGTAGTGGTACTAGTAGTTGTTGTTGTTGTGGTAGTAGTAATAGTAGTATTAGTAGAAGTTGTAGTAGCAGCAACAACAGCAGCAGTAGTAGTAGCAGTTGTAGTAGCAGCAACAATATTAGCACTACTACTAGTAGTAGTTGTAGTAGTAGTTGTAGCAATAGTAGTAGTAATAGTAGTATTAGTTGTAGTGGTAGCGGAAGTAGTGGTACTAGTAGTTGTTGTTGTTGTGGTAGTAGTAATAGTAGTATTAGTAGAACTTGTAGTAGTAGCAGCAGCAGCAGTGGTAGTAGTAGCAAGAGTAGCAATTATAGTGGTAATAATAGAAGTAGTAGTAGTACAATTAGTGGTAGTAGTAGTAGCAGCAATAATACTTGTCGTAATAGTAGTAGCTGTAGAAGTTGTTGTAGTAGTAGTAGTTGTTGGAGTAGTAATACTAGTTGGAATAGTAGTAGCAGTAGTAGCAGCAGTAGCAGCAGCAGCAGCAGTAGCAATAGTAGTAGTTGTAGTAGCAGCAACAGCAACAAAAATAGCAGTAGGAGTAGTAGTAGCAACGGCAATAACAACAGTAGTAGCAGTAGTAGTAATAGTAGTAGTAATACTAGTAGTAGTAATAGTAGTAGGAGTTGTAGTGGTAGTAGTAGTTGAAGTAGCAGTACTAGTAGTAACAGTAGTAGCAGTAGTAGCAGTAGTGGCGGTAGTAGTAATAGTAACAGCAGCAATAACAATATAAGTAGTAATAGTAGTTGTCGTAGCATTAGTGGTAGCGGCAGTACTAGCTGTAGTAGTAGAAGTAGTAGATGTAGTATTTGAAGTAATAGTAGTAGTAGTTGTTGTTGTTGTTGTAGTAGCAGTGGTAGAAGTAGTAGTAGTGGTGTGGTAATTGTAGTAGTAGTGGTGGTGGTGGTGGTGATGGTAGTAGTAGTAGAATTAGTAGCATTAGTAGTAGCAGCTGTAGCAATAGTAGTAGTAGCAGCCATTGTAGTCGTAGTAGTGGTGGCAGTAGTAGCAGTACTAGTAGTAGTAGTAGTAGCTATAGTTATGGCAGTAGTAGTAGTAGTAGTAGTAGTATAGTGGAAGTATTAGGAGTACTCCTATTGGTACTAATGTTAGTAGAAGAAACAGTAGTAGTAGTAGTATTAGTAGAAGCAGCAATAACAACAGTAGTAGTTGTAGCAGTGGGTGTAGTTCTAGTATGTAACATAATAGTAGTAGTAGTTGTAGCTATAGTAGGAGTAGTAGTTCTAGTATGTAACGTAATTATAGCAATAGCAGTAGTAGTAGTATGAGTTGTAGTAGTTGTAGTCGCAGCAGTAGTAATAGTAGTAGTTGTAATAGTAGTAGTAGTACTACCATTCGTTGTAGTAGAAGCAACAGCAGTAGGTGTAGTAGTAGTAGTAGAAGTAGTAGTAGTAGTAGTAGTAGTGGTAGTAGTGGTGGTAGTGGTAGTGGTGGTGGTGGTGGTGGTGGTAGTAGTAGTAGTAGTAGCACAAGTAGTAACAGTTGTAGCAATAGCAGCAGTAGTGGTATTAGTAGAAGTGGTTGTGGTAGTACTAGTTGTTATTATAGTAGTAGCTGTAGTAGAAGTAGCAATAGTAGTAGTAGTTGTAGCGGTAGCATAAGTCTTAGTAGCAGCAGCGACAGTTGTAGTAGCCGTAGTTGTTGTAGCAGTCGCAGTAGTTGTAGCTGTAGTAGCAGTAGTTGTAGTAGCAGTAGTAGTGGTAGTAGTAGAAGCCATAGAAGTTGTAGTAGTAGTAGACATAGTGTTAGTAGCATTAGCGCAGTAGTAGAAGTATTAGTAATAGTAGCAGTAATAGTACTTGTAGTAGTAGCAGTTGTAGTGGTAATAGCAAAAGTAGTAGTAGTAGAAGTATTAGGAGTAGTAGCAGTTGTAGTAGTAATAGTAATAGTAGTTGTTATAGAAGTTGTTGTCATAGTAGTATTCATAGTAGGAGTAGTAACAATAGCAACAATAATCGCAGTAGAAGTAGTTTTGGTAGTAGCATTTGTAGCCGTAATACTAGTAATAATAGTAGTACAAGCACCAGCCGTAGTAGTAACAGTCAAAGTTATTGTACTAGTAGTGTTAGTGTTAGTTGTAGTAGTAGTAGTAGCAAGAGAAGTAAAAGTAGTAGTAAAAGCAATAGCAGTAGTATTTGTGGTAGTAGTAGCAGTAGCAGTAGTAGCTGTAGTAATAGTAGAAGTAGCAATAGTAGTAACATTAGTTGTAGTAGCTGTAGTAGTAGTAGTAGCGGTAGAAGTAGTAACAGTAGTAGGAAACGTTGAGTTGTAGCTATAGTCATAGTCGTTGTTGTTGTAGTAGTAGTAGTAGTAGAAGAAGAAGTAGTAGTAGCTGTAGTTGTCGGAGAAGCTATAATAGTAGCTGTAACAGCAGCAATAGTTGTAGAAGTAGTAGTAACAGTAGTAGTAGTGGTAATAGTAGCAATAATAGTTGTGGTACTAGTAATAGTCATCGTAGTAGTAGTAGCAGTAGTAGTTGTAATAGTAGTAGTACTTGTTGTAGTAGGCGCTGTAGAAGTAGTTATCGCAATTGTAGTTGTGGCAGTAGTAGTAGCCGCAGACATAGTAGTCGAAGTAGTAGCACTAGAAGTAGTTGTAGAAGATAATGTAGCAGTAGTAGTAGTAGTAGTAGTAGCAGTGGAAGAGGTAGTATTAGTTGAAGTAGAAGCAGCAGTAGTAGTAGCTGTAGTCGTGCTTGTAATAGTAGTAGTAGTAGTAGGAGAAGTAGTATAAAT
This sequence comes from Trichopus zeylanicus subsp. travancoricus, assembly GCA_005019695.1. NCBI lineage: Eukaryota > Viridiplantae > Streptophyta > Magnoliopsida > Dioscoreales > Dioscoreaceae > Trichopus > Trichopus zeylanicus. The sequence continues at coordinate 233,779 of RXID01022134.1, forward strand.
AGGAGAAGTAGCACTAACAATAGTAGTACTAGTAGTAGTAGTAGTAGTTATTGTTGTTGTTATTGTTGTTGTTATAGTAGTAGTAGTAGCATTAGTAGTAGCAATAGTAGTAATAATAGTAGCAGTAGGAGGAGGAGTAGTGGTAGGAGTTGTAGTAGTAGTGGTGGTGGTAGTAGTAGTAATAGTAGTAGTAGTAGTGGTGGTGGTGGTATTTGGAGTACTAGTACTAGTATTAACATTAGTAGCAGTAGTAGTAGCAGGAGTAGTAGTTGTGGTAGTAGCAGCAGCAATAACAAAAGTAGTTATAGTAGTAGCTATAGTAGTAGAAGTAGTAGTTGTAGTATATGAAGTAATATTAGTAGTAGCAGAAGTAGTAGTAAGAGCAGTAGTAGTAGCAGCAGCTGTAGTAGTAGTTGTTGTTGTTGTGGTAGTAGTTGTAGTAGAGGCAGTAGCAGCAGCAGTAGTTGTAGTAGTAATATTATTATTACGAGTAGCACTAGTAATAACAGTAGTAGCAATAGCAGCAGTGGCAGTATGAGGTCTAGTAGTCGTAGTAGAAATAGTTGTAGTAACAGCAGCAGCCACAGTAGCACTAGTTGTTGTTGTAGTAGTAGCTGACGTTGCTGTAGTAGCTATAGTAGAAGTAACAACAGTAGTAGCAATGGTAGCAGTCGTACTAGTAATAGTCATTGCAGTAGTAGTAGCTGTAGAAGCAGTAGTATCAATAATATCAATAGTACGAGTTGTACTAGTAGCTGTAGAAGCTGTTGTAGCAATTGTAGTTGTGGCAGTAGTAGAAGCAGTTGTACTACTTGTAGTTCTAGGAGAAGTAGTAGTAGTAGTAGCAGAAGCAGTAGCCGTAGCAGCAATAGTAGCGGTAGTAATAGTAGTAGCAGTGGTAGTAGTAGGAGTAGTAGTAGTAGGAGATGTAGTAGTAATAATAGTAGTACTAGTAGTAGTAGTAGTAGTAGTTGTTGTTGTTGTTCAAGTAGTAGTAATAGCAAGAGTAGTAGTAGTAGCATTAGTAGTAGAAGCAATAGCAATAGTAGTAGTAGTACCAGGAGGAATAGTAGTAGTGGTAGTAGTAGTTGTTGTCCTAGTAGTAGTAGTAGTAGTCCTAATAGTAGTAGTAGTAGTAGTAGTAGGAGTACCAGAACTAGTAGTAACATTAGTAGCAGTAGTATCTGGAGTAGCTATAGTAGTAGTTGTTGTAGCAGCAATAATAACTACAGTAGTAGTAGTACTAGTTGCAATTGCGATCGTAGCAGCTGTGGTAATAGAAGTAGTAGTTGTAGTATATGAAGTAGTAGTAGTAGCAGTAGTATTAGTACTAGTACTAGTTGTGGTAGTAGCAGTAATAGTCATAGTAGTAGTAGAAGCATTAGTAGTAGTAGCTACAGCAGCTGGAGTAGTAGTACTAGTAGTAGTCATAGTAGTAGTAGTAGTAGTAGTATTAGGAGTGGCACTAGTAGTAACAGTAGTTGAAGTGGTAGCAGTAGTAGTCTTAGAAGTAGCAGCAATAGTAGCAATAGTCGTAGCAGCAGCAAGAACAGTAGCAGAAGTAGTAGCACTATTTGTTGTAGCAGTAGTAGCTGCATTAGAAGTAGTAGCCATTCTAGCAGTTGTTGTAGTAGTATTAGTATTAGTAGTAGCAGCAATAGTTGTAATAGCAGTAGTTGTTGTTGTGGTACCAATTTTTGTTGCAGCAATACCATTAGTTGTAGTAGCAGTAGTAGTGGTAGCAACGATAGAACTACTACTAGTAGTGGTAGTAGAGGTAGTATTAGTAGCACTAGCGCAGCAGCAGTAGTAGCAGCAGTAGTCGTAGTTCTAGCAGTCGTAGCAGTTGTAGTAGTAGTCGAAGTAGTAGTCATAGATGTAGTAGTAGATGTAGTAGTAGTAGTAGGAGGAGGAGTAGTAGTAGTATTTATAGTAGTAGTAGTTATAGTAGTAGTAGTTGTTGTTGTTGTTACAGTAGTTGTAGCAGAAGCTCTATTAGTAGGAGCAGTCGTAGCAGTAGAATAAGTAGTAGAAGAAATAATAGTAGTAGTTGTCGCAATAGTTGTTGTAGTAGTTGTTGTTGTTGTATTAGTAGTAGTAGCACTAGTAATAGTAGTAATAGTAGTAATAGCACTAGCAGTAGTAGTAATAGTAGTAGTTGCACTAGCAGTAGTAGTAAAAGGAGTAGCAGAAGTTGTAGTAGTGGCAACAGCAGCCACAGTAATAGTTGTAGTAGTAGTTGATGTACTAGTAGTAGAAGTAGCAGTAGGAGTAGCAATCATTGTAGTAGTTGTAGTAGTAGTAGTTGCAGTGGTAGTCATAGTAGTAGTAGTAGGAGAAGTTGAGCTATAGCTGTAGCCGTAGCCAAAGTAGTAGTTGTAGTAGTAGCAACAGATGTAGAAGTAGTTGTTGTTGTTGTAGTAATAGCAGCGATAGTAGTTGTAGTAGATGTAGTAGAAGTAATAGTAGTAGTACTAGTTGTAGTAGTAGCCGTAGAAGTAGTTGTAGCCATTGTAGTTGCGGTAGTAGTAGTAGCGAGAAGTGGTAGTAGTAGTAGTAGTAGTGAGAGAAATAGTATTAGTAGTAGTAGAAGCAGTAGTAGTAATATCTATAATAGTGGTAGTAATATTAGTAGAAGTATCAGTAGTAGCAGTTATAGTTGTAGGAGATGTAGTAGTAACAATAGTAGTACAAGTAGAAGTAGTAGTAGTTGTTGTTGTAGTAGTTGTTGTAGTAGAAGTGGTAGCTGTAGGAGTTGTAGTAGTAGTTGTTGTTGTAGTAGTAGTAACTATTGTAGTACTAGCAGCAACAGTAGTAGCAATAGAAGCAATATTGGCAGTAGCAGTAGTAGTAGGAGTAGCAGTAGTAGTAGTAGCAGTAGCAGTAGTAATCATAGTAGAAGTTGTTGTACTAGTAGTGTTAGTAGTAGCAGTAGTAGCGATAGTAGCAGGAATAATCGTAATAGTAGTAATAGCGGTAGGAATAGTAGAAGTAGAAGTTGTAGTAGTAGAAGTAGTTGAAGTTGCATTAGTAGTAGCAAAAGTAGGATTAGTTGTACTAATTATAGTAGTAGAAGAAGATGAAGGTGTAGCCATAGTAGTGGTAGTAGTAGTAGTAGTTTTGGTAGTAGTAGTGGCAGTAGTAGTCGTGGTAGCAGTAGTATTAGTAGCAGCAGTAGCAGAAGCAGTAGTAGTGGTAGTATTAGAAGTATAACTAGTAGCAATAGTTGTAGTCGTAGTAGCAGTAGTAGAAGTAGTAGCAATTATAGTATTAGTAGTAGCAGTAGTATCAACAGTAGTAGTAGTAGCAGTAGTCGTAGAGATAGTGGTAGTAGTTGTAATAGCCGTAACAGAAGCTGTGGTTGAAGCTGCAGTATTAGTAGTTGTTGTAGATCTAGTAGTAATAGCAGTAGCAGTAGTAGTTTGCAAAGTAATAGTAGTAGTAGTAGCAATAGTAGTAATTGTAGTTGGAGTAATACGAGGAGTGATAGTAGTAGAAATAGATGTTGTGGTAGTAGTATTAGTTATAGTAGTAGCAGTTGTAGTTGTTGTAGTAGCAGTAGTAGCAATAGTTATAGTAGTAGTAGTTGGAGTAGTGGTACTAGTAGTAACAATAGTAGCAATAGTAATAGCAGGAGCAGCAGCAGTAGTAGTAGTAGCATCAGCAATAACGAGTAGTAGTGGTAGTAGCTGTAGTAGTAGCAGTAACGGTAGTAGTAGCTACATTAGTAGAAGTAGTAATAGTAGTAGAAGGAGTAGTAGTAGCAGCAGCGTTAGTAGTAGTTGTTGTGGTGATAGTAGTAGTAGTAGCAGTAGTAAAAGTAGTAGCAATAGTAGCATTAGTAATAGTAGCAGTAGAAATAGTAGTATTAGTGGCAGTAGTAGTAGCAGTAGTAGTGGTAGTAGTAGCAGTTATAGTAGTTGTGGTTGTAGTAGTAGTAGTAGTAGTAGTAGTAGTAGCAACATTAGTTGCAGTAACAGTAGTAGAAGTAGTTGTAGTAGTATTAGTAGTTGTAGCAATAATAACAGTTACAGTAGTAGTAGTAGGAGTAGTAGTGGTATGTAACGTAATAGTAGTAGTTGCAGTAGCAGTAGTAGGAGTAGGAGTTGTAGTATTTGAAGTAATAGTAGTAGTAGCGGTAGCAGTAGTTGGAGTAGCAGTAGCAGTAGTAGTAGTTGTCGTGGCTGTGGTAGTAGTAGTAGTATTAGTAATAGCAGTACTTGCAGCAGCATCTTCAGTAGTAGTGGTATTAGTCACGAAAGTAGTAGTATTCGAGCACTAGTAGTAACAGTTGTACAAATAGCAGCAGTAGTAGTATTAGTAGAAGTAGCAGCAACAATTCTAGTTGTTGTTGTAGTAGTAGCTTTCATAGCAGCAATAGTTGTAGTAGATGTAGCAACAGTAGTAGTATTAGTATTAGTAGTTGCAGCAGCAGTACTAGTAGCATTAGTTATTGTAGCAACAATAGAAGTCGTAGAAGTTGTACTAGTATTAGAGGTAGTTCTAGTTACATTTGTGTAGTAGTAGTAGCAGCAGCAGCAATAGTAGTAGTAGTGGTAGTAGTAGTTGTTCTAGCAGTAGTAGTAGTTGTAGTAGTAATAGTAGAGGTAGTAGTAGTAGAAGCAAAAGGAGTAGCAATAGTAGTAGTTGTCAAAGTAATAGTAATAGTAGCAGTAGTAGTAGCAGTAGTAATAGCAGCAGTTGTCAGTGTAGAAGTTATTTCAATAGTAGTATTCATAGTAGCAGTTGTTGTAGAAGTTTCAGTAGTAGTAGTTATTACAGTAGTAGTAGCAGTAGCACTAGTAGTAGCAGTTGTAGCAATAGTAGCAACAGTAGTCGTAGTAGCAGCAGTAGTGGTTGTAGCAGCAGTAGTAGTAATAGTAGTACTAGCACTAGAAGTAGTTGTAATCGTAGAAGTTGTTGTACTAGTTTGTTAGTATTAGTTGCAGTTGTAGTAGTAACAGGAGTAGTAACAGTAGTAGTAAAAGTAGTAATAGTAATAGTTATGGTAGTTGTAGCAGCAGTAGCAGCAGTAGTAGTAACTAAAGTAGTAGTAGTTGTTGTTGTTGTTGTTGTAGTAGTTGTAGTAGTTGTAGTAGTTGTAGAAGTAGTAGTAGTAGTAGTAGTAGTAGGTATAATGGTAGTAGTAGGAGGAGTAGTAGTAGCTGTAGCCGTAGCATTAGTCGTAGAAGTAGTAGTAATTGTAGTAGTAGTAGCAATAGAAGTAACAGTTATACTAGTCACAACCATAGTAGCAGTAGTAGTGGTAGTAGCAGTAGCAACAGTAATAGTAGTTGTACTTATTGTAGTAGTAGATTTAGAGTAGTGATAGCAATTGTAGTTGTGGCAGTAGTAGTAACAGTAGGCTAAGTAGTAGAAGTAGTAGCACTAGAAGTAGTTGTTGGTGAAGTAGTAGTAGTTGTTGTTGTTGTGCTTGTCATGGGAGAAGTAGTATTAGTTATAGTAGAAGCAGTAATAGCAGTAGCAGCAGTAGTGGTTGTAATAATAGTAGTAGTTGCAGTAGTAGCAGTAGTAGTAGTAGGAGAAGTCGTAGTAATAATAGTAGTACTAGTAGTAGGAGTAGTAGTAGTATTAGTTGTTGTTGTAGTAGTAGTAGTAGTAGTAGTACTAGTAGTAATAGTAGTAATAGTAGTAATTGTTGTGGTAGAAAAAGTAGTAGCAATAGTAGTAAGAGTAGTAGAGTAGTAGTAGTAGTAGTACTTGTAGTAGTAGTATTAGGAGTACTAGCTATAGTAGTAAAATTGGAAGAAATAGTAGCAGTTGTAGCAACAATAGTAGTAATAGTAGTAGCAGCAGTAACAACAGTTGTAGTAGTAGTAGTAGTAGCATTAGCGGTAGTAGTAGCTGTAGTAGTAGAAGTAGTAGTTGTAGTATATGAAGTGATATTTGTAGTAGCGAAAGCAATAGTAGGAGGAGCAGTAGTAGTAGTAGTTGTTGTTGTTGTGGTGGTGGTGGTGGTGGTAGTAGTAGTAGTAGCATTAGTAGTTGCAGCAGTAGCTGAAGTAGTAATAGAAGTACTATCTGTAGGAGTAGTAGTACTAGTAGTTTTAGTTTTAGTAGTAGTCTAGTCGTAGGAGCAGTAGTACTTTTAGTAGAGGCAGTAGTAGTAGTAGTAGTAGTAGTAGTAGCAGCAGCAGTAGTAGTAGTAGTAGTAGTAGTAGTAGTAGTAGTAGTAGTAGTAATAGTAGTAGTAGTAGTAGTCATTGCAGCAGTAGTAGTTGTTGTTGCAGTAGGTGTAGCAATAGTAGCAATAGGAGTAATAGTAGTAGTAATAATAGTGTTTGTAATAGTAGTAATGGTCGTATTAGTCGAAGTAGTAGTAGCTATAGGAGTAGCTGTAGTAGTAGTAGTAGTAGTTGTTGTAGTTGCTGCTGTTGTAGTCGTGGTAGTAGTAGTAGCAGCAGTAGTAGAAGTAGTCACAATAGTCATAGTACCAGCAGTAGCAGGAGTAGTAGTAGTAGAAGTAGTTGTAATAGTAGTAGTAGTAGTTGGAGTTGTCGTAGTAGCAGTAGTAGTATTAGTAGTGGTAATAATAGTAGAAGTAGTCGTATTAGTAGTCGGAGTCGGAGCAGTAGTAGTAGTAGTAGTAGCAGGAGTAGTAGTAGTAGTAGTACTAATAGTAGTAGTAGTAGTAGTAGTAGTATAGTAATAGTATTTATGGTAGTAGTAGAAGTTGCAGCAGTAGTAGTGGTAGTAGTTGTACAAGTATTAGTTGCAGTGGTAGTAGCCGTAGTTGTAGTTGTACTAATATGAGTACTAGTAGTAGCAATAGTAGCAGTAGTAGTAGAAATATTAGTTGTACTAGTAGTACTAATAGTAGCAGCATGTGCAAGAGTAGTTGTAGTAGTAGAAGCAGCTGCAGTAGTTGTGGTATCAGTAGTAGTAGCTATAGTAGTAGTGGTAGCAGTAGTAGTAGCAGCAGCAGTAGCTGTAGTAGTACTAATAGTAGTAGTAGGTGTAGCTGTAGTAGTACTACTACTAGTAGTAATAGCAATAGTAGTGGTTATAGTAGTAGTGGTAGAAGTAGTTGTAATAGTAGTAACAGTAGTGGCAGTAGTAGTAGAAGTAATGATAGTAGTTGTAGTAGTAGTAGTATGTAGCAATAGTAGTAGTTGTAGCAGCAGTAGTAATAGAAGTGTTAGTAGCAGTAGTCATAGAAGTAGTAGAAGTAGTAGTAGTGGTAGAAGGGGAAGCAGCTGCATTAGTAGTAGCAGTAGTAGTAGTAGTGGAAGTAGTAGCAATAGAAGTAACAATTGTGGTAGTAGTAGTAGTAGTTTGAGAAGTAGTAGTAGTTGTTATGGCAACAGTTGTAGTAGCAGCAGCAGTAGTAGTTTTCGCAGTAGTAGCAACAATAGCAGCAGCAGCAGCAGTAGTAGTTGTTGTTTTAGTAATTGTAGCAATAGCAGTAGCACGAGTTTTAGCAGTAGCAGTAATTGTAGGACAAGAAGTAGTAGTAGTTGGTGTAGTAGTAGCGATAGTTGTAGAAGCAATAGTAGTAGTAGTAGCTATTGTGCAGTAATAGTACTAGTAGTAATAGTAGAGTAGTTGTAGCAGTAGCTGTAGTTGTAGGAGATGTTGTAGTAGCAGTTGGTGTTGTTGTAGTAGGAAAAGTTGTAAAACTAGTAGAAGACGTAGTAGTATTAGCAGTCATAGTAGTAATAGTAGAAGTAGTTGTAGTTTTAGTAGAAGAAGAAGAATTAGTTGTTGTTGTTGTTGTAGTAGTAGTCTTAATAGTTGTTGTACTAGTCGCAGCAGTAAAAGTAATATAAGTACTAATTATAGGAGTAGAAGTAGTACTAGTAGTTGTAGTTGTAGTAGTAGTGTAGTATTAAGAGCAATAGTAGTAGTAGAAGTACTTGTAGTAGTCGTAGCAGCAGTAGCAATAGTAGTAGTAGTAGGTGTAGTAGCGGTAGCAATAGGAGGAGGAGTAGTAGGAATGGTAATAATAGCCGTAGTAGTAGAAGCAGTAGTAGCAGTGGTAGTAGTTGTAGAAGTCACGGATGTAGTAGCAGTAATAGCTGTAGTAGTAGCTGGAGTATTAGTAGTTAAAGCCGAAGTTGTAGTTGTTGTAGTAGTAGCAGTAGAAGCTGTAGTTGAAGTAGTAGAAGTAATAGTAGTAGTAGGAGGAGGAGTAGTAGTAGTAGTAATCGTAGTGGTAGCAGGAGTACTAGCAGTAGAAGTAGTAGTAGTAGTAATAGTTGTTGTAGCAGGAGTAGTAGCGGTAGTAGTAGTTGTAGTAGAAGTAGTAGTAGTAGTAATAATAGTAGTAGTTGTAGTAGTAGTAGTTGTAGTAGTAGTAGTAGTAGCAGTGGTAGTAGTAGTACTAGTCATAGTAGTAGTAGTAGCAAGAGTAGTGGTAGTAGTCGTTGTTGTTGTAGTAGTATTAGTAGTAGTAGTAGTCATAGTAGTAGCAGTAGTTGTAGGAGGAGTAGCAGTAGTAGTTGGTGTTCTTGCATAGGAAAAGTAGTAAAAGTAGTAGTAGTTGTAGTAGTAGTCATAATAATAGTAGCAGTAGTAGCAGCGGAAGTAGAAGTTCTAGCAACAGTGGCAATAGTAGCAGTAGTAGTCGTCGTAGTAGCAGTATTAGTTGTGAAAGTTATATAATAGTAGTAGCAAAAGTAGCAGTAGTAGTAGTCATAGTAGTGGCAGCATTTGTAGAGGTAGTAGCAGTAGTAGCAGCAGTAGTAGTAGCAGCAATCGTAGCAGTAATAGCCATGGTAGTAGTATTAAAATTACTAGTAATATTTGAAAAGGCATTATAGTAGTAGCAGTAGTTGTTGTTGTTGTTGTGGCAGTGGTAGTAGCAGTAGTAGTAGCAAAAGTAGTAGCACAAGCAGAAGCATTAGGAGAACCTGTAGTAGTGGAAGTAGTAGTAGTAGTAATAGTAGTAGAAGTAATTGTAGTAGCGGTACTAGCAATAGTAGAAGTAGTAGTTGGGGTAGCAATAGTAGCAGCACCGGCCACAGTAGCAGTAGTAGCAGTAGTAGCCGTAGCAATAGTAGTTGGTGTAGTAGTCATACCAAGAGTAGTAGTAATAAGAGAAGTAAAGGTAGTAGTTGTAGTAGCAGTAGTTAGAGTAGTACTAACTGTAGTAGTTGTAGTAGTAACAAAAGTAGTAGTAGTAATAGACGTTGTTGTGGTAACAAAAGTAGTAGTAGTCGTAGTTACCATAGTAGTAGTAGTTGTTGTTGTTGTAGAAGTTGCAGTAGGAGTAGTAGCAGTAATAACAGTAGGGGTAGTAGTGCTAGTAGTGGCAGTAGTATCTGTAGTAGTAATAGTAGTAGGAACAGTAGTAGTAGTAGTAGCAGCAAAAGCTGCAGCAGTTGTAGCAATAATAGCAGTAGTTGCGGTTGTAGCGATAGTAGCAGTAATAGCAGTTGTAGTAGTACTAATAGCAAAAGTAGCAAATATAGTAGTAATAATAGCAATAGTAGCAATAGTAATATGAGTAGTAGTAGTAATAGTAGTTGTAGTTATTGTTGTTGTAGCAATAGTAGTAGTAGTAATAGGAGTATTAGGAGTTGTAGTAGCAGTAGTAGACTAGGTGTAGTTGTAGTTGTTGGTGTAGGAGTATTAGTAGTTGTAGCAGTAATAATAGTAGTAGTAGTAGTAGTAGTAGCGATACTAGTAATAGTACTAGTAGTAGTAGTAGTTATAGTAGTAGTTGTAGCAGCAGCAGCAGTAGTAGCTCCAGTGTTAGTAGTAGTAGAAGAAGTGGTTGGTGTTGTTGTAGCAGTAGTTGTTGTAATAGTACTAATAGTAGTAGTAGTAGTAGTAGTGGTAGCAGTAATAGTACTATTAGTAGTAGTAGAAGTTTTGGTAGCAGTTGCTGTAGTAGCAATACAGATATTAGTCGGAGCAGTAATGGTAGTCGTAGTAGTAGTAATAGTAGTAGTAGGATTTGTAGTAGTAATAGTAGTTGTAGGATTTGTAGTAGTAATAGTAGTAATAATAGTAATCGTAGTCTTAGGAGCAGTAGTAGTAATAGAAGGAGCAGCAGTAGTAGCAGTAGTAGTGGTGGTGGTAGTAGTAGTAGTTGTAGTTGTAGTATCAGCATTAGTTGCAGTAGTAGGAGGAGGAGGAGTAGTAGTAGCAGTAGTAGTGGTATTCGTAATAAAAATAGTTATATTAGCAGTAGCAGTATTAGTAGTAGTAGTAGTTGCTGTTGTTGTACTAGTAGTAATAGTAGTAGTAGTAGTAGTAGTAGTAGTAGCAGCAGTAGTGGTAGGAGTAATCATAGTACGAGTAGGAGCAGGAGTAATCATAGTACGAGTAGGAGCAGGAGTAATAGTAGTAGTAATCGTAGCACTAGTAGTAGTAGTAGTAGTATCTGTAGTATTAGTAGTAGGAGGAGGAGGAGTAGTAGTAGTTGAATTAGTAGTACTAGCAGTTGTCGTGGTGGTAGTAGTAGCAATAGTAGTTCTTGTAACAGAAATAGTAGTAGTTGTAACAGGAGTGATAGTAGTAGTAGCAGTAGCTGGAGTAGTAGTAGCAGCATCAGATGTAGTAGTAGTAGTAGTAGTTGCAGAAGCAACGACAGTAATAATAATGGTAATCATAGTAGAAGTAGTAGAAATAGTAGCAGAAATAGTAGTTGTAGTAGTAGTAGTTCGAGTAGTAGTAGTAGGAGGAGTAGTAGTAGTAGTTCGAGTAGTTGTAGTAGGAGGAGTAGTAGTAGTAGTTCGAGTAGTAGTAGTAGGAGTAGTAGTAGTAGTAGTAGTGGTTGTAACAGTAGTATTAGTAATAATAGTAGTTGTTGGAGTATAGTAATAGTAGTAGCAATAGTAGCAGTTGCATTATTAGTACTAATAGTTGTTGTTGTTGTAGTAGTAGTAGTATTTGTATTAGTAGTAGTACTAGTAGTAGTAGTCATAGTAGTAGTAGTAGTAGTAGCAGCATCAGTTGTAGTAGTAGTAGTAGCAGCAGCAGCAGAAGTACTAGTTGTAGTAGTTGCAGAAGTTGTTGTTGTCGTCACAGAAGTAGTTGTAATAATAGTCATAGTAATAGTAGTAGTGGTCATTGTAGTAGTAGTAGTAGTAGTAGTAGTTACAAGAGCAAGCACTATACTTGTAGTTGTAAGAGCATCAGCAGTAGTTATAGCAGTAGCAATAGCAATAGGAGCAACAACCATAGTTGTAGTAGCAACAACCGCAAAAGTATTAGTGTTGTAGTAGTAGTAGTCGCGGTCGTAGTAGTAGTAGCAATAATAGTAGTAGTAGCAGTAGTTGTTGTAGCTGCAATTATAGTAGTAGCAGAAGTAGTAGTAGAAGTAGTAGTAGTAACTATAGCAGTAGTAGTAATAATAGTAATAGTAGTTGTAGTAGAAGCAGCAGTAGTTGTAGCCGCAAAATAAATAGTAGCAATAATGGTAGTAGTTTTTGTAGTGGTAGTAGGAAGAATAATTGTAGTAGCAGCAGTAGTAGTAGTCGTAGTAGCAGTCATAGTAGTAGTAGCAATAGTGGCAATAATAATAGTAGCAGTAGTAGTAATACAAGTAACAGAAGCTATAGTAGTAGGAAAAGAAGAAGTAGTAGTAGTAGTAGGCGCGGTAGTAGTAGTAGTTGCAGTAGTAGTAGTAGGCGCGGTAGTAGTAGTAGTTGTTGTTGTATTAGTAGTTATAGTTGTAATAGTAGTACAAGTAGTAGTCACAGTACTAGTCGTAGTAGTAGTTGCAGTAGTAGTAGTTATAACAGTTGTAATAGTAGCATTAGTATGAGTAGAAGTAGTAGTTGTTGAAGTAGTTATAGTAGTAGTAGTAGTAGTAGTTTTTGTAGTAGTAGTAGGTGTAATAGTAGTAGGTGTTGTAGTAGTAAGTGTAGTTGTGTTAGATTTCTTAGTACTAGTTTTTGTAGCAGTAGTAGTGTAGCAGTAGTAGGAGTAGTAGTATTGGTTGCGGTAGCAGTTCTTGTAGTTGCCCATTGGTAGAAGTAGTAGTAGTAGTTGTTGTGAGAGTCATAGTAGTAGTAGCAGGAGTATTAGTAGTAATAGTAGTTGTACTAGTTGTAGTAGCAGTAACTGCAGCAGTAGTAGTAGTTGTAGTAGTAGTAGCACTAGTAGTAGTATTAGTAGTAGTAGAAGTAGTAGTAGTAGTATTAGTAGAGGTAACAGTAGTCGTAGCAGTCGTAGTAGTTGTAGGAGTAGTAGTAGAAGTAGCAGTAGCTGTAGCAGTAGTTGCGGTGGTGGTGGTGGAGGTGGTGGTGGTAGTAGTAGTAGTGGTAGTAATAGTAGTATTAGTAGTAGTAGTAGTAAAAGTAGTAGAGTAGTAGTAGTAGCAGTATTATCAGTTATAGTAGGAGAATTTATATTAATTGTAGTAGAAGTAGTTGTTGTAGTAGGAGTAGTAGTACTAGCAGTAGGTGTAGTGGTAGTAGTTTTACTAGTAGTAATAGTAGCAGTAGGACTAGTAGGAGTAGTAGTGGTAGTTGTAGGAGTAGTAGTAATTCTAGTACTAGTAGTTGTAGTAGTGGAGTAGTAGCAGCAGCAGTAGTAGTAGTAGCCATAGCAGTAGAGTAGTTGTAGTCGCAGTAGTAGTACTCGAAGTAGTAGCAGTAGCAGTATTAGTTGTAGTACGAGCAAGAACTGTAGCAGCAACAACGTAAGTAATAGTAATAGGTGGAGTAGTAACAGTAGTAGCAATAGTAATAGTAGTAGTAGCACTGGTAGAAGTAGTAGTAGTTGTATTAGTAGTAATAGCAGTAGTAGTAGCTGTAGTAGTACTAGTAATTGTAGTACAAGTTGTAGTAATAGTAGTAGTTGTTGTTGTTGTAGTAATAGTTGTAGTAGTTGTTGTTGTAGTAGTAGTACAAGTAGTAGTAGCAGTAATAGCAGTAGTAGTACTTTTTTTGTAGTAGTAGTATCAACAGTAGCAGTTATACTAGTAGTATTTGCAGAAGAAGTTGTTGTTGTCATCGCAGTAGTAGTAGTAGTAATACTCATACTAGTAGCAGTGGTCATTTTAGTTATAGTTGTAATAGCAGTTACATGGGCAGCAGCTGTAGTAGTTGTTCTAAGAGCAATAGCAGTAGTCGCAGCAACTGTAGTTGTGGTAGCTCTAGTAGCAGCGGCAACCGCAGCCGAAGTACTTGTGTTGTTGTAGTAGTAGTTATCACTGTAGCAATAGTAGTAGTTGTCATAGTAATAGTAGCAGTTGTCGTAGTTGGTGTAGCTGTAGTTGCAGTAGTAGTAGAAGTAGTAGTAGTAGCAGGGGTTGTAGTAGTAGTAGTAGTCGTAGAAGTAATAATACTAGTAGTAATAGTAGGTGTAGTAATAGGAGTAGTAGTAGCAGTAATAGTAGTAGTAATAATAAAAGTAGTAGTCGCAGTAGTAGTGGTAGTACTTGTAGCAACAGTAGTAGTAGTAGAAGCAGGAGTAGCAGTAGGATTAACAGCAGTAGTAGTAGTAGTAGTAATAGTATTAGTAGCCGCTGTAGTAGTTGTACATGTGGAGTAGGAGTAGTAGTACGACTAGCGAAAGAAGTAGTAGCAGCAGTAGCAGGAACGGTAGTACAAGTAGTAGTAGTAGTAGTAGGAATAGTAGTTGTTGTAGTAGGTGTAGTAGTAATTGTAGTAGTTGTAGTTGGTGTATTAAAAGTAACTGTAGTAATAGCAAAGCAGTAGTACTAGTCGTAGTAGTAGTCGAAGTAGTTGTTATTGTTGTAGCAATAGTTGTAATAATAGTAGTAGTAGTAGTAGTAGTAGTAGTAGTAGTAGTGGGAGTAGTAGAAGTAGTAGTTAGTAGTAGTAGTAGTAGGAGTAGTAGGGAGGAGTAGTCGTAATAATAATAGTAATAGTAGTAGTAATAATAGTAGTAGTACTATTAGTAATTGTTGTATTTGTAGTAGGAGTATTAGGAGTAATAGTAGTAGTAGACGTAGTAGTAGTTGTTGTTGTTGTTGTGGTAGTAGTTGTTGTAGTTGTAGTAGGTGTAGTAGTAGAAGTAGTAGCAGTGACAGTGGGAGTGAGTAGTAGTTGTACTAGTAATAGTAGCAGCAGTAACAAAAGTTGTAGTTGCAGTAGCAGTAAGAGTAGCAATAGTAGTAGCAGCAGTAATCGTAGTAGTCGTAGTAGTATTAGCAGTAGTAATCATAGTAGTAGTTGTTATTTAAGAAGTAGTAGTAGTCGTCGCAGGCGTAGCAGGAGTAGTAGTAGAAGTAGTAGCAGTTGTAGCTGTAGTTGCCGTAGTAGAAGTAGTAGTAGTAGTAGTAGTAGTAGTAGCAATACTACTAGTGTTAGTTCTTGTAGTAGTAGTAGGAGTTATAGTAGTAGGAGAGGTAGTAGTTCTTGTTATTGTTGGAAAAGTAGTAGTAGTAGTTATTCTAGAAGCAGTAGTAGTATAGTTGCAGTAGTAGTAGTGGCAGTTGTATAAGTAGTAGGAGATGTAGTGGTAGTAATAGTAGTAGAAGTAGTAGTAGTTGTGACAGCAGAAGCAACAGTAGTTGTTGTTTTTGTTGTAGTAGTAGTAGTAGTAGCAACAGCAGTAGCTGTAGTAGAAATAGTTATAGCAGTTGTAGTACCAGCAGTAGTAGAAGTAGCTATTGTAGTAGCAGTAGTAACGGTAGTAGTAGAAGTAGTAGTAGTAGCAGTAGTACTAGTAGTAGTTGTTGCTGTTGTTGTAGCAATAGCAGTAGTCGTAGCAGGAGTAGGAGCAATAGTAGTAGTAGTAGTAGTAGTTGCAGTTGTAGTAGTTCAAGTAGTAGTAGCAATAGTAGTAGTAGTAGAAGTAGAAGTAGAATAAGTTGTAGCAACAACTATGGTAGTCGCAGTAGCAGTAGTAGTAGTTGTTGTAGTAATAGTGGTAGTAGTCATAGCGGTTTTAGTAGTAGTAGTTAAAGTTGTTGCAACAGCTGCAGCATTAGTGCGAAAGTAGTATTACTACTACTAGTAGTAGTAGCAGTCGTAGTAGTAGTAGTAGTAGTAGCAGCAGCAACAGCAGTCATAGTAGCAGTAGTAGTAGTAGCCACAGTAGTAGTAGTATTAGTAGTAACAGCAGTCGTAGTTGTTGTAGTAATAGTAGTAGTTGCAGAAGTAGCAGAAGCACAAGTAGAAGTTGTAGTAGAAGCCAAAGCAGTAGTACCAATAGTAGTAATAGCAGTAGCAAAAGCAGTAGTGGTAGTAATAGTAGTATTGGTAGAAGTAGTAGGAGTAGTACTAGTAGTAGTAGTAGTTGCAGCAGCAATAATAGTAGTTTGAGTTGGAGTAGTAGTAGTAGTAGTTGTAGCCACAGCGACAGTTTTAGTAGTGGTAGCAGTAGTAGTAGTAGTCGTAGGAGTATTAGCAGTAGTATCAGTAGTAGAGTTGTAGTAGATGTAACAGGAGTAGTGGCAATAGTAGCAGTAGTAGTAGTCGTAGCAAGAATAGTAAAAGAAGTCGTAGTAGTGGTAATAGTCATAGTAGCGTTAGCAGTAGCAGGATCACTATAGAAGTAGTATTTCTAATTATAGTAGCAGTTGTAGTAATAGTAATAATAGTAAAAGTAGTAGTAGTCATAGTAATTGTAGCAGGAGAAGTTGTTGAAGTAGTGGTAGTAGAAGTCGCAGTAGTAGTAGCAGTAGTGGTAGCGGTAGTAGTTGCAGTAGCAGTAGTTGTAGTAGTAATAGTACTAGAGGAAGCTGTGGTAGTAACAGTGGTAGCTACAGTAGCAGTAGTAGCAGCAGCAATAGTAGTAGCTGCAATAACAGTAGTAGTAGTAGTAATAGTTGTAGTATCATTTGCCGCTGTAATTGTAGTAGCAGTAGTTGTTGTTGTTGTTGTAACAATAGTAAAAGAAGCAGCAACAGCAGTAGTATTATTTGTTGCAGTATTAGAATTAGTAGTAATAGTAGTGGTGGTAGCAGTAGCAACTGCTGTAGCAATAGTAGTTGTAGTAGTTGTTGTAGTTATAGTAGCCATATTAGTTGTAGAAGTAGTAGTAGTTGTTGTTGTTGTAGTCGTAGCAGCAACAGTAGTAGCAGTCGTAACAACAGCAATTGTAGTAATAGCAGTAAAAGTAGCAGTACTATTTATTGTTATAGTAATAGTAGTAGTAGCAGCAGCTGTGGCGGAAGTAGTAGTAGCAGCAGCAGGAGTGGTAGTAGTAGCAACAGTAATACTAGTAGTAGCAGCAGTAGTAGTAGTAGGAGAAGTCGTAGTAGTAGTAGTAGTATTAACAATAGTTGCAACAGCTGTAGTTGTTGTAGTTCCCACAGTAATAGTAGCAATTGTAGTAGGAGTAGCAGTAGCAGTAGTAGAAATAGTAATAGTAGTAGAAGCAGCGACAGCAGCAGCAGTAGTTGTAGTAGCAGTAATAGTAGTACTAAGATAAGTAGTAGTTGTAGTACTAAGATTGGCAGTAGGAGTAGTAGTAGTAGGAGGAGCAGTAGCTACATTAGTAGTAGTAGTAGCAGCAGTAGCATTAGTGGTAGATGTAGCAGTAGTATTAGCAACAGTAGTTGTTGTAGTAGTAGTAGTAGTAGTAGTAGTAGTAGTAGTAGTAGTAGTAGTAGTAGTAGTAGTAGCCACAACAACAGCAGCAGCCGCAATAGTAGTAGTAGTAGCCGCCGCAGTATAGTAGTAGTAGTAGTAGCAGCAGTAGTAGTAGCAGCAACAACATCAGTAGCAGTAGTAGTTGTTGTAGTAGTAGTGGTAGTAGTAACAGTAGTAATAGCAGTAGTACCAGTAATAATAGCAACAGCAGCAGTAGTAGCAGAAGTAGAGGTTGTAGAAGTCATAGCAGTAGTAGTAGTTTTGGCAATAGTAGCAACAACATTATTAGTTGTAGTAGCAGCAGTAATAGCGGGGTAGTAGTAGCAGTAGCAGTAGCAGCACTAGCAGTAGTAGTTATAGTAGCAATAGTTGTAGTACAAGTAGCAGTAGTAGAAAAATAAGTAACAGAAGTAGTAGTAGGAGTAGGAGCAATGGATACAGTAGTAGTAGTAGTAGTAGTAGAAGCAGCAGTAATAGTAGTTTCAGTAGTAGTAGTTGCAGCATTAGTGGTAGAAGCAGCAGTAGTAGTAGCAGGGTAGTAATTATAGTAGCAGCAGCAGCATTAGTAGTAGTTGTTGTAGCAGTCGTAGTAGTTGTAGTAGCAGCAACAACAACAACAACAGTAGTAGTAGTAGCAGTTGTAGTTATTGTAGTAATAGCAGCAACAACAACAGTAGTAGTAGTAGCAGTTGTATGGCAATAGTTGTAGTAGTAGCAGTAGCGGTAGTAGCATAGTAGTAGCAGTAGTAATAGAAGTAGTAGCAATTGCAGTAGCAGTAGTAACAATAGTATTAGTAGTAGTAGTAGCAGCAGCAGTAGCAGTAGTAACAATAGTATTAGTAGTAGTAGTAGTAGCAGCAGTAGCAGTAGTAGGAGCTAGAGCTGGAGTAGGAGTAGTAGCAGTAACAACAGTAGTAGTTGTTGTAGTAGTAGCAGCAGTCACTGTAGTAATAGTTGTAGAAGCTGCAGTATCATTAGTAGTAGTAGTAGGAGTAGGAGCGGTTGTTGGAGTAGCAAAAGTAGTAGTAATAGTAGTAGTCACTGCAGAAGTGGCAGCAGTACCAGTAGTAGCAATAGCCGCAGTAGTAGGAGTAATAGTAGTAATAGCAGTTTTAGCAGTAGTAGCAGTAGTAGTTGCAGTAGGAGTAATAGCAAAAGTAGTACTATCAGTACTAGTAGTGGTAATAGTAGTAGAAGAAGTAAAAATAGTTGCAGCAGCAACAACAGTAGTAGTGGTAGTAGTAGTAGCAATAGTAGTAATAGTAGGAGTAGTAGTAGGAGAAGTAATAGAAGCAGCAGCAGTAGTAGTGGTAATGGTAGTAGAAGTAGTAGTAGAAGTAGTAGAAGCAGCAACAACACGAGTAGTAGCAATAGTAGTAAGAGTTGTAGTCATAGTAGGTAGGTGTATCAGGAGTAACAGTAGTAGTTGTTGTTGTTGTGGTGGTAATAGTAGTTGTAGCAGCTATAGTAGCTGTAGTAGTAGTAATAGCATATGTGGTAGTAGCAGCAGTAGTAGCAATAGTACTACTAGTAGTAGTAAAAGTAGTAGTTATTGTTGTAGTAGTAGTTGTACTAATAGTAGTAATAGTAGTAGTAGTAGCAGTAGTAGTAGTAGCAGTAGGAGGTGGAGGAGGAGTAATAGTAGTAGTTGGAGTAGTAGTAGGAGTAGTAGTAGAATTAGTAGCAATTATAGTTGTAGTAGTAGTACTAGTACTAGTAGTAGTAGTTGTTGTTGTTAGCAATAACAATAGTAGTAAGAGCAGAAGTGGTAGTCGTAGTAGTAGTAATAGTAGTAGTAGGAGTGGTTGTTGTAATAGTAGTAGTTGTTATAGTAGTAGAAGTTGTTGTAGTAATAATAACAGTAGTTGTAGTAGTAATAGTAGTAGTACTATTAGTAATAGTAGTATTTGTAGTTGGTGTATTAGGAGGAGTAGTAGTACTACAAATAGTAGTAGTAGTAATAGTAGTAGAAGTAGTAGTACTAGTAGTAGTTGTTGTTTTTGTTGTTATTCTTATTATTTTTGTTGTTATTATTATTGTTGTTGTTGTTGTGGTAGTAGAAGTTGCAGTTGTAGTTGTAGTAGCTAAAGTAATAGTAGTAAAGTGATAGTGGCAGCAGTTGTTGTAATAGTAGCAATAGCAGCAGTAGTAGCAGCAAATGTAGTAGCAAGGGTTGTAGAAGTAGCACTATCAACAGCAGTCGTAGTAGCAGTAGTAGTAGTAGTTGCTGTAGCATTAGCAGTAACAACAGTAGTAGTAGTTGTAGTCAGAGTAGTAGCAGTAGCAGGACTAGTTGTAGTCGTAGTAGTAGAAGTTGAAGTAACAATAATAACAGTAGAAGTAGTAGGAGTATTAGTAGTAGTAGAAGTATGAGTAGCAATGGCAGTAGCAGCAAAAGTAATAGTAGTAGTTGGTGTAGTAGTAGTTCTAGTAGTAGTAGAAGCTGTAGGAGTAGTACTAGTAGTCATAGTTGTAGTAGCAGCCATAGTAGCAGTGGAAATAGTAGTAAGAGTAGTAATGGCAGTCGTAGTAGTAGTAATAGTAGTCGTAGGAGTAGAAGTGGTAATCATAGTCGTAGTCGCAGAATAGTAGTAGAGTTGTCATTCTAGTAGTAGAGTCTAGTAGTAGTAGTATTAATAATAGTCGTGGTTATTATTCATAATAGTAGTAGCAGTAATAGAAGTAGTACCATTAGTAAAAGCAGTGTTTGTAGTAGGTGTATTAGGAGTAGTAGTAATTGTAGTTGAAGTAGCAGTAGTAGTAGTAGTGGCAGCAGCAGCAGTAGTAGTAGTATTACTAGCAGTAGTAGTAGTACTAGAAGTAGAAGTAGTAGTAGAAGTAGTGGTAGGAGTAGTAGTGGTAATAGCTGTAGTAAAAGTATTAGTTGCAAGAATTGTAGTAGTTGTAGTAGTTGGAAAAGTAGTAGTAGCTACAACAGCAGGAGTAGTAGTAGTAGTTGTTGTTGTATTAGCATAAGTTTTAGTAGAAATAGTACTAGGAGCAGAAGTTGGAGTAGGTGTAGTAGTAATTGTAGTAGCAGTAGTGGCAGAAATAGTAGTAGCAGGAATAGGAGTTGTAGTACTAGTAGCAGCAGTTGTAGCATTAGAAGTAGTAGTAGTAGTAGTAGTAGTCACTGTAGTAGAGGTAGTGGTAGTGCCAATAGTTGTAGTTGTTGTTGTAGTAGTAGGAATAGTAGTACTAGCTGTAGTATTAATAATAAGAGTAGCAGTAGTAGTAGTAGAAACAGTAGTAGTTGTTCTAGTAGTGTAGTACCAATGTAGTAGTAGCAGCAGCAGTAGTAGTAGTAGTAGTAGTAGTTGTTGTGGTGTAGCAGCAGCAGTAGTAGTAGTAGTGGTTATAGCAGAAATAGTGGCAGTAGTAGTAGCAGTTGTTGTTGTTGTTGTTGTCATAATGGTAGCAATAGAAGGTGTAGTTGTTGAACAAGTTGTAGTAGCAGAAGTAGTAGTAGTAGTAGTAGCAGTAGTAGTAGTAATAGTAGCCGTTGTTGTAGTGGCAGCAGTAGTAGAAGTCGGAGTAGTAGTAGGAGTAGCAGTAGAAGTTATTGTAGTAGCAATCGTAATAGTAATAGCAGTAGTAATACTAATAGTAGTAGTAATAGTAGTAACATTAGTTTTAGTACTAGTAGTAATAGGAGGAGGAGGAGTAGTAGTAGTAGTAGTAGTAGTAGTGGGAGTGTTAGGAGTAGTAGCAAGAGTCGTAGTAGTAGCAATAGCAGTAACAGTAGCAGTAGTAGCAGTGATAGTAGAGTAGTAGTAGTAACAGAAGGAGTAGTAGTTGTAGTTGTAATAGTAGTAGTAGTAGTAGTTGTAGTAGTAGTAGTGATAATAGTAGTAGTAGTAATAATAGTAGTAGTACTAGTTGTTGTTGTTGTTGTTGTTGTTGTTGTTGTTGCCGTTGTTATTGCTGTAGTAGTAGTAGCAGTTGTAGCAATTGCAGTAGTAGTAGCTGTAGTGCTGGTAGTAGTTGTTGTTGTTGTGGTAGTAGTGGTACTAGTAGTAGTAGTGATAGTAGTAGTAGTAGTGGTAGTAGGAGGAGGAGGAGTAGTAGCAGTAGTAGTAGTAATAGGAGTGGTAGTAGTAGTAGGTGTAGCAATAGATGTAGTAGCAGTAGTTGTTGTAATACTCGAAGCTATAGTCGTATTAGGTGTAGTAGCGGCAGTAGCAGCAATAGTAGCAAAAGCAGTAGTTGTAGAAGTTGTAGTAATAGTATCAGTAGTAGTTGTAGTAGCAGTAGTAGCTGTAGTTGTAGTTGTCATAGCAGTAGTAGTAGTAGTAATAGCGGTAGTAGTTGTAGTAGTAGTAGTAGTAATAATAGCAGTAGTTGTAGTAGTAGTAGCATTAGTAGTGGTGGTAGTCGTATTAGCAGTAATAAGAGTAGTAGTTGAAATAGTGCTAGTAGCAGTAGTAGCAATACTTGTTGTTGTAGTGTGGGCACTACTAGTAGTAGCAGCAGTAGTATTAGTAGTAGTAGTAGCAATAGTAGCAACAGTAATAATAACGGGAGCGGTAGTAGTAGGAGGAGGAGGAGGAGAATTAGTAGTAGTACCAGTAGAAGTAGTAGCAGTAGTTGTTGTTGTAGCAGTAGAAGAAGTAGGTTTAGTAGTAGGAGAAGTAGGTATTAGTAGTAGTAGTAGTAGTAGCAGCAATAGTAAGAGCAGCAGCCACATTAGTAGTATTAGCAGTAGCATTAATAATATTAGTTGTAGTAGTAGCAGCAAAAGCCGCAGTGGTAATAGAAGTAGTATTAGTAGCAAAAGTAGTAATAGTAGTAATAGTAGCAGTAGTAGAAGCAGTATTAGTAGCAATAATAATAGTACTAGTAGAAGAAGTAGAGCAGAAGTACGGCGATAGTATTTCTAGAAGTAGTTGTAGTAGCAGCAGTAGTATTAGTAGTAGTTCTAGTAATAGTAGTAGTAGTAGTAGTAGTAGAAGCAGTAGCTGTAATAGTAGTTGTTGTTGTAGCGGCAGCTGTAATAGCAGCAGTAGTAGTAGTTATAGTAGTAGTAGTAGCAGCAGTAGTTGTTGTTGTGGTAGTCATAGCAGAAGTTAGAGCAATCGCAATAGTACCAGTACTAGCAGCAGTAGTAGTAGTTGGAGAAGTAGTAGTAGTAGATGTAGTAGCAGAAGTAATTGTTGTTATGGTAGCTGCAGTAGCAGTAGCAATACTAGTACTAGTAGTAGTAATAGTAGCAGTAGTGGTAGTAGTAGTAGTTGGAGCAATAACGATAGTATTATTATTATTATTAGTTGTTGTAGTAGTAGTAGTAGTGGTAGTTGTAGTTGTTCTTGTAATAATAATAGCTGCAGTCATAGCAGTGGTAGCTGTAGTAGCAGGAGTAGCAGAAGTAGTAATATTAGAAGTAGCAGTAGTAGCAGAAGAAGTAGTAGTATCAGTCTTAGTTGTAGCTTTAGAAGTACTAATAATAGTAGTAGTAGTATTACTAATAGTCATACTACTAGTAGTAGGAATAACATTAGTAGTAGCAGTAGTTGTCGTAACAGAAGTAGTAGCAATAGTAAGAGTAGTGGAAGTAGTTGTAGTAGTAGTCGGAACAAGAGTAGTCGTACTAGTAGTAGTAGTAGGGGAAGTGGTTGTAGCAGTAGTTGGAGTAGGAGTTGGAATAGTTGTAGAAGTAGCAGTCGTAGTAGTAGTAGGAGTACTAGTAGTAGTACAAGTAGTAATATTAGTAGTAGTGGTAGTAGTGGTTGTAGTAGTAGCAGTAGTATTAGTAGTAGTAGTAGTAGTTGTAGTTGTAGTAGTAGTAGTACTACTAGTACTAGTAGTCGTGGTAGTAGTAGTAACAATAGCAGCAGTAGTAGATGTGGTAGTAGCCGAAGTAGTAGTTGTAATAACAGCATCAATAGTAGTAGTAGTAGAAGGATGGTTAGGAGTAGTAGTAGTAGGAGGAGGAGTAGTAGTAGGAGGAGGAGGAGTAGTAGTAGTAATAGGAGTAGTAGCAGTAGTGGTAGTGGGGGTAATATTAATATTAGTTGTCGTAGTAGTAGTAATAGTAATGGTATTATTATTAATAGTACTAGTAGTAGTAGTAGGAGTAGTTGTAGTTGTAGTAGTAGCAGTAGCAGTAATAGGAGAAGTAGTAATAGTAGAAGTATTAGTAGTAGGAGTAGTAGTAGTAGCGGCAGTAACTATGATAGTAATAGCAGTATCTGTACTACTAGCAGTAGTAGTAGTATCTAAAGTAGTAGCAATTGCAGTAATAGTAGTAGTAGTACTAATGGTAGTAGCATTAGTAATAGTAGTAGCAGTCATAGTAGTAGTAGGAGTAGTAGTAATACTAGTAGTAGTAGCAGTAGCAATAGTTGTAGCAGTACTAGCGGTAACAAGTACTTGCAGTAACAATAATAATAGTCGGAGGAGATGGAGTAGTAGTAGTAGTTGTTGTTGTTGTAGGAGAAGTAGCAGTAGTTGTAGTAGTATTTGTAGCAATATAATTAGTATTATCAATTGTAATAATAGGTGTAGTTGTATAAGCAACAGTACTAGTGTAGTAATAATAGCATTATTAGAAGTAGCAGTAGTAATAGTAGTAGCAGTTGTCGGAGTAATAGTAGTGGCAATAGTGACAATAGCAATTGTTGCAATAGTAATAACAGCAATAGAAGCAGTAGCCGGGGAAGTAGTTGCAGTAGTAGCAATAGCCGGGGAAGTAGTTGCAGTAGTAGCAATAGCCGGGGAAGTAGTTGCAGTAGTAGCAGAAGTAGTAGCAGTAGTAGGCGTAATAGTGGCAATAGTAGCAGTAGCAAAAGTAGCTGCAGCAGTAGTAGCAGTAGAAGTAGCAGTGATTCTAGTAGCAATAGTAGTTGTAGTAAAATTAATAGTAGTAGTAGCAGTAGCAAAATTACTACTAGTACTCCTATTGCTTGTGCTACTACTACTACTATTACTACACCTACTACTCCTACCACTTCTCCCACTCCTACTACTACTACTACCACTTCTACAGCTACAGCTACGATAATTACTTTTTCTACACCTATCCTACTCTTGCAACTAGTACTACTACTCTTGCTCCTACTACAGCTGCTCCTAATCCTGCTATTTTTGCACCTGCTACTACAACTTCTACTACCACTGCCACTACTTCGATGGCTACTCTTACTCCTACTACTACTACTAGTACAACAACAACAAGTCTTAGTACTACTAGTTTTACTACTACCACTACCACTACTTCTACTTCTACTGCTGCTATTGCTACTAATACGAATACTGCTGCTACTCTACTGCTTCTACTACTACTTCTACTACTAAAAGTAATACAATTACAACTATTTCTACGACTACTGCTACTGCTACTACTACTACTACTACTCCTACTACTATTACAATTATCATTACTACTACTACTACAACTACTAGTCCAACTTTTACTCTCTTACTACAACTACTACTATTACAACAACTACTTGTACTCCAACTCGTACTACTAGTACTATAACTACTAATACTAAATTACAGCTACTCCTACTACTACTGCTACTGTTGTTTTCACAACTACTGCTACAATAATAACTACTCCAACTAATACTACGATTACTACTACTACAACTACAACTATTCCTCCTACTGCAACTGCAACTAGTACAACTACAACTTCTACTACTACTACAAGTACTGCACCTACTAGTACTCTTACTACTACGACTGCTACTGCTTCTACAGTTACAATGACTTCCCCTACTGCTACCACTACTACTACTAGTACTCCTATTACAACCACTACCACTATTGCGATTACTACGACAACTTCTACAACTACTGCTCCTACTACTACTTTGATTACTACTTCGTCTACTACTGCTACTTCTACTACCACTGCTACTACTAATACTACTACTAACACTACAACTATTCCTTCTTCAACTCCTACTACTACTACTATGACTACTACTACTACTACTGCTGCTTCTACTACTACTACTACTACTACTACTAGTACTAGTACTAGTATTACTACTACTACTACTACTACTATTTTTACTACTACTTCTACTACTATGACTACAACTACTACTCCAACTACTACGCCTAATACTATTACAACTCCAAGTAGTACTCTTACTACTCCTACTACCAATACTGCTATTACTACTACTGTTGATGCTACTATTACTATGACTACTAGTATTACTATTACTACTACTACTCCTACTACAACTACTACTACAACAACTACTACTAGTACTACTGCTCCTACTACTGCTATCTCTTCCACCTCTAATGCTAGTACTCCTAATTCAACTATGATTGCTACAACTACAACTACTAAGAGAAGTAGTAACTACTACTACTACTCCTACTCCAACTCCAACTGCTACTCCTAGTCCAACTACTACTACGAGTACCACAACTCCTAATACTACTAACACTATGTCTACTACTACTACAACTACTGTTACTACAAGTACTACTTCTATTACTGCAACCGCTACTACTACAACTTCTACTACTACTCCTACTCCCACTCCTACTCCTACGCCTGCTACTACTACTACTCCTCCTACAGCTACTACTGCTATTACTACTCCTAATCCTACTTCTGCTACTGCTACTATTGCTACTACCACAACTATGACTACTTCTATGACTACAATTACTCCAACTCCTACTACTACTACTACAACTAACAATAGTATTACCACCACTACTGATGCTTCAACTACCACTACTACTACTGCAACACTACTATTATTACCACTACTCCTACTATTACTGATGTTGCAACTATCACTACTACTACCACTACTATTATTATCACTTCTCCTCCTACTACTTCTACTACTACTACTACTACTACTACTAAAAGTGCTATTGCTACTGCTGCTACTACTACAATAACCGCTACTAGCACTAGTACTGCTACTTCTTCTACTGTTGCAACTACTACTCCTACCCCTATTCCAACTCCAACTGCTACTTCCACTCCTACTACTATTATTAGTACCACTAAAACTACTACAACCCCTACTACTATTCCTATACCGACTCCTACTACTACTACTACTGCTGCTGCTACTGCAACTATTACTTCTACTACTACTACTAGTACTACTACTATTACTACTAGTACCACTACTACTACTACTAATACTACTACTATTACTATTACTACTACTAATGCTACTACTGTTACAATTACTATCACTACCACTACTACTACTACTACTACTACTACTACTTCTACTCCAACGACAACTATTACTACTCCTACTCCTAGTACTACTACAACAACTACTACTACTCTACTAGTACAACTGCTACTACCTATACTCTTATTTCTACTACAACTACTATTACTACTACTATTGTGGCTACTACTTCTACTACTTCTGTTGTTGTTGCTTCTCTTACTGCTGCTACTACTACTACTACTACAGCTACTATGGGTTTTGCCACTACTACTACTACTACTGCGACTTCTGCTACTAGTACTACTTCTGCTGCTGCTGCTACAACAACTACTATAGCTATTGCTACTACTACTACTACAACTACTACTACTACTTCTGCTGCTGCTACTACTACTTCTATTACTACCACTATTGCTACCACTGCTACAACTACTACTGCTTCCACTACTACTGTTGTTACTCCTATTGCTACTACTACTACTACTACTATTACAACTACGACTACAACTACAACAACTACTACTATTACAAATACTTCTTCTACTACTGTTGCTGCTACAACTACTACTATTGCTACAACTACACCTACTACAACTACTTCTGCTACTACAACAACTAGTTCTACTACTCCTACTATTGCTACTGCTACTCCTATTCCTACTCCTGCAACTGCAACTACTACTACTCCTACTCCTACTATACTACAACTATTGCTACTCCTACTCGTACTACTACTATTGCTACTACTACAACTACTACTCTACTAATACAACTGCCACTACTAGTACTACAACAACAACAACAACTACTACTGCTACTGCTGCTGCTGCTACTAATACTACAACTTCAACTACTACAACTACTACTAATACTAGTGCTTCAGCAGTTGCAGCTATTGCTACTACTATTGTTGCTTCTCCTACTCCTACTCCAACCCCTACTGATACTATTACTACTAATACTACGGCTACTACTACAGCTACTACAACTACTACTACTTCTAGTACTGCTAATACTACTCCTAATAATAGAAATACTACTCCTACTGCAACTACTACTACTATTGTTCCTGCTGCTGCTATTGCTACTACTGCTACTGCTACTGCTACTAACTCTACTGTAACTACTGCTACACCAACTACTATGACTGCTACTTCTAATACTACTAGTGCAACTACTAATACAACTACTACAACAATTGCTGCAACTACCACTACCACTGTTGCTACTACTCTCACTCCTATTACCACTACTACTACTAGTCCTACTGCTACAACTAGTTATAACACTAGTAATACTGCTGCAATTACTACTATTACTACTACTACTACTACAACTATTGCTCTTGCTATTGCTACTAGTGCTATTACTACTTCTGCTAGTACTACCACTACTACTACTGCTACACTACTACTACTCCTACTACTACAACTACTACTAGTAATCTCACTCCCACCACTACTACTACTACTACTACGACTACTCCTACTGCCATGACTACTCATAATCCTACTGTTGCTGCTCCAACTACAACAACTACTACTACTACAATAACTACTATAACTACTACTATTGCTGCTACGACTATTACTACTATCACTACACCTACCGCTACACCTACTACAACTACTAGTCCTATTAATACTACTACTATTACTACTACTACTACTAGTACTGTGACTTCTAGAGGTACTACTACTGCAACTGCTACTACTACTACTAATGCAACAACTACTACTGCAACTACTACTGCTACCTCTCATACTATATAACTACCACAACTGCTACAAATGCTAGCGCGACAGCTACTATTAATACCACAACAACAACTGCGACTACTACAGCTACTATGACTACTATTGCGACTACTACTTCTGCTACTACTATTGCCACTACTACTATAACTACTTCTACTCCAGCAACAACAACAACAACTACTACTACTAATCCTACCCCTACTACTGCTACTATTGCTAATGTTTGGCATACTACTAATACTACCATTGTTACTACTACTACTACTACTACTTCAACTATTACTACTACTGCTACTGCTACAAGTACTACTCCTATGGCTACTACAATTGCCACTGCTACTACTACTACAACTACTACTGCGACTCCTGCCGCTAATACTACTATTATTACTGCTAATACTACTGCTACTGCTACTAGTACTGCTGCTGCTGCTGCAACTGCTACTATTCCTATCGCAAATCCTACTAAGACCACTACTACTGCTGCTACTGCTACTACTACTACTACTGCTACTACTCCAACTACTGCTAATGCACCTACTCTTACCACCACTACTACTACTACAACTACTCTTACCAGTGCTACTACTACTACAGCTACTACGACTACTAGTACTACTACTACTACTACTTCTACAACTACTACTACTGCCACTACTCCAACTACTACTACTGCGACTACTACTGCTACTACTGCCTCAACTATTACTCCTCCTATTGCAACTACTACTACTCCTAGTACTATTACTAGTAATGCTAATCCTACTATTACTAGGACTACTACTCCTATAACAACTACTACTACAGCTACAACTCCTACTGCAATTCCTGCTACTACTACTGTGACTACTACTACTACTATAGCTACTGCTACTACTGCTGCTATTGCTACTACTGCAGTGATATTGCTACAGCTACTGATACTACTCCAACTACCCCTACTACTTGTTTTGCTATTGCTGCTACTACTACTACTGCTACTACTACTAATACTACTACTACTACTACCGTTTCTATTACTACTATTGCTGCTACTATTACTACTATTTCTTCTAGTACTTGCTACAACTACTAATGCCACTACTACAACCACAATAGCTACTACTTCAGCTCTGGCTACTAATGTTGCTACCACTACTGCTTCTCCAACTACTACTAATGCTACTTCTACAACTACCACTTCTAGTCCTTATGCTACTACAACTGCTACTACTACTACTACTACTAAAACCATTGCTCCCGCTATTGCTACTACTGCTGCTGCTACTGCAACTAATGCTACTACCACTACTGCTACAACTATTACTACTGCTGCCACTTCTGCAACTGCTGCTGCTACCACAACTACAACTACTATTATTATTGAGTTGCTTCTACTACGACTATTGTGTTAACTACTGCTACTACTGCTACCATTACTACTACTACTCTCATTCCAACTACTCCTATAGCTACTACTACTCATAATACTTGTATTGCTACTACTGCTATTACTTCTACTACTGATACTACTGCAACTACTACTACTGTTGCACTTCGAACTATAGCTTCCGTGACTACTACTACTGCTCAACTGCTGCTGCTACTACAAGAACAACTATTACTATTATCGAGCTGCTACAACTACAACTGCTATGTTCGCTACTACTACTACTGCTACCATTACTGCTACTACTCTTATTCCAACTACTACTATAGCTACTCCCACTACTACTACTACTCATAATACTTACGCTGCTACTGCTACTACTACTTCTACTACTACAACAACAACAACAACAACAACTACTGTTGCCCTTGCAACTACAGCTTCCGCGACTACTACTACTACTAAAATTGCAGCTACTGCTGCAATTACTACTACTACTACTGCTACTACATCTATGACTATTACTACTACTACTACTGCCACTACTACTACAACAATTACTACTACTGCTACTACTGCTACTGCTGCTGCTAGTACAACTATAACTACTATTATTATTGAACTGCTACTACTACGACTGTTGTGTTAACTACTACTACTGCCACCATTACTACTACTACTCTCATTCCAACTACTACTAGAACTAATCCTACTACTACTACTAACAATACTTGTATTGCTACTGCTACTACAACTTCTACTACTACTACTACAACTATTACTACTGTTGCCCTTGCAACTACAGCTTCCGCGACTACTATTGCTGCTATAATTGCAACTACTACGGCAGTTACTACAACTACTACTACCGCTACTACAACTATGACTGTTACAATTGCTACTAGTGCCACTACTGCTTCAAATATTAGAACTTTTGCTACTACTGCAACTGCTGCTGCTATTACAACTACAACTACTACTATTATTGAGCTACTACTACTACGACTGCTGTGTTAACTACTACTACTACTACTTCCGCTACTACTACTACTCTCATTCCAACTACTACTACAGCTACTCCTACTGCTACTCCTACTCATAATACTTGTACTGCTACTTCCGCTACTACTTCTACTACTACTACTACTACAACTACTACTACTGTTGCCCTTGCAACTACAGCTTCCGCGACTACTGCTACTGCTACAATTGCAGCTACTGCTGTAGTTAATACTACTACTACCACTGCTACAACAACTATGACTATTACTACAACTACTACTGCCACTAATGCTACAACTATTACTATAGCTGCTGCTACTACAACTGCTGCGACTACTACAACTAC
The DNA here is from genome assembly GCA_005019695.1 of Trichopus zeylanicus subsp. travancoricus. Taxonomy (NCBI): domain Eukaryota; kingdom Viridiplantae; phylum Streptophyta; class Magnoliopsida; order Dioscoreales; family Dioscoreaceae; genus Trichopus; species Trichopus zeylanicus. The sequence goes on from RXID01022134.1 coordinate 263,907, forward strand.
AACTACTACTATTATTGAGCTGCTACAACTACGACTACTGTGTTAACTACTACTACTACAGCCATCTTACAACTACTACGCTCATTCCAACTACTACTACAGCTACTTCTACGGCTACTACTACTCATAATACTTGAACTGCTTCTACTGCTACTATTTCTACTACTACTACTACTGCAACTACTACTACTGTTGCCCTTGCAACTACAGCTCCCGTGACTACTACTACTGCTACAATTGCAGCTACTGCTGCAGTTGCTACTACTACTACTACTGTTGCTACTACAACTATGACTATTACTACTTCTCCTACCACTACTATTACAACTTTTACTACTGCTGCTACTACTGCAACTGCTGCTGCGACTACTACAACTACCACTATTACTATTATTGAGCTAATACCACTGCGACTGCTGTGTTAACTACTACTACTACTGCTACCATTACTACAACTACTCTCATTCCAACAACTACTACAGGTACTCCAACTGCTACTACTACTCATAATACTTCTAATGCTACTGCTACTACTACTTCTACTACAACTACGACTACAGTTGCCCTTGCAACTATAGCTTCCACGACTACTACTACTACTGCAGCTGCTACTACTACTACTGCTGCTACTACATCAATTACTATTACCACTACTACTTGAACTATTACTACTACTGCTACTAATGCAACTGCTGCTGCAACTACTGCAACGGCTGCTGCTACTACAACTACAACTACTACTATTATTGAGCTGTTGCTACTAGGACTATTGTGTTAACTACTACTACTACTGCTACCATTACTACTACTACTCTCATTCCAACTACTACTACAGCTACTCCAACTGCTACTACTACTCATAATACTTGTGTTGCTACTGTTGCTACAACTTCTACTACTACTACTATTACAACTACTACTACTTTTGCCCTTGCAACTATTACTATTGTATTAACTACTGCTACTACTGCTACCAATACTACCACTATTGCCGCAACTATTACTACTGCTGCTACTGCTGAAACTGCTGCTACGACTAGTCCAACTGTCGCTGCTGCAACTACAACTTTCACTACTAATACTATTGAGCTGCTACCACTACAACTGCTGTGTTAACTACTACTAATACAGCTACCATTACTACTACTATAGCTACTCCTACTGCTAATACTACTCATAATATTTGTACTGCTACTACGGCTACTACTTCTACTACTACTACTACTACGACTACTACTACTATTCCCTTGCAACTATAGCTTCCGCGACTACTACTACTGGAACAATTCCAGCTACTACTGCAGTTACTTATACTACTGCTGCTGCTACTACTACAGCAACAATTCCAGCTACTGGTGCAGTTACTACCTCTACTACTGCTGCTACTATAACTATGACTATTACAAGTACTACTACTGCCACTACTGCTGCTACTATTAGAACTGCTACTGCTACTACACCTACAACTACTACTATTATTAAGCTGCTACTACGACTGCTGTGTTAACTACTACTACTACTACTACCATTACTACAACTACTCTCATTCCAACTACTACTACAACTATTCCTATTGCTACTACTAATCATAATTCTTGTACTACTACTACTGCTACTACTTCTACTACTACTACTACAACTACATCTACTAGTACTGTTGCCCTTGCAACCACAACTTCCCCGACTACTGCTACTGCTACAATTGCAGTTACTGCTCCGGTTACAACAACTACTATAGCTGCTACTTCAACTATGACTATTACTAGCACTACTACTGCCACTACAGCTACAACTATTACTACTCCTGCTACTACTGCAACTTCTGCTGCTACTGCAACAATAACTACTACTATTATTGAGCTGCTACTACTACTACTGTTATGTTTACAACTACTGCTACTGCTACCATTACTACTACTACTCTCATTCCAACTACTACCACGGCTACTCCTACTGCTACTACTACTCATAATACTTATACTACTACTACTGCCACTGCTTCTACTACTACTACTACTACAACAACTACTACTGTTGCCATTGTAACTACAGCTTCTACGACTCCTACTTCTGCTACAATTGCAACTACTGCTGCAGTTACTACTACTACAACTACTACTACTGCTGCTGCTACTACATCTATGACTATTACTACTACTACTACAGCAACTACTACTACTTCTATTACTACTGCTGCTACTACTGCAACTATTGCTGCTCCTACAACTACAACTACCACTATTATTAAGCTACTACTACTACGATTGCTGTGTTAACTACTACTACTACTACTACCATTACTACTACTACCCTCATTCCAACTACTACTACAGCTACTCCTACTGCTACTACTACTCATAATAGTTGTACGGCTACTGCCGCTACTACTTCTACTACTACTACTACTACAACTACTACTACTGTTGCCCTTGCAACTACAGCTTCTACGACTACTACTACTGCTACAATTGGAGCCACCGCTGCAGTTACTACTACTACTGCTCCTTCTACATCTATGACTATTACTACTACTACTATTACTACTGCCACTACTGCTACAACTATTACTGCTGCTGCTACTACTACAACTACTGTGGCTACTATAGCTACAACTGTGACTATTATTGAGCTGCTACTACTATGACTATTGTGTTAACTACTACTACTATTGCTACCATTACTACTACTACTCTCATTCCAACTACTACTACAGCTACTCCTACTACTGCTACTACTCATAATACTTGTACTGCTACAATTGTAGCTACTTCTAGTACTACTACTACTACAACTACTACTGTCGTCCTTAAAACTACAGCTTCATCGACTACTACTGCTGCTATAATTGCTGCTACTGCTACTACTACTACTGCTACTACAGCTATGACTATCACTGCTTCTACTACTGCCACTACTGCTATAACTATGACTTCTTCTGCTACTACTCCAACTGCTGCTGCTACTACTGCAACTGTTGCCGATACTATAACTACAACAACTATTATTATTGAGCTACTACTACTATGACTACTTTGTTAACTACAACTACTGCCACCATTACTACTACTCTCATTCCAACTACTACTACAGCTTCTCCTACTGATACTACTACTCATAATACTTGTACTGCTACTACTGCTACTACTTCTACTACTACAACTACTACTATAACTGCTACTACTATTGCCCATGCAACTACAGCTTTCACGACTACTACTACTGCTGGAATTGCAGCTACTACTGCAGTTACTACTGCTACTACTACTATTGCTACAAATATGACTACAACTACTACTACTACCAATTCTGCAACAACTATTACTATTGCTGCTACTACAACTACAACTACTGCTGTTATTGAGTCGCTACTACTACGACTGCTATGTTAACTACCACTACTACTACTGCCACCATTACTACTACTACTCTCATTCCAACTACAACTACAACTACTCCTACTAATACTACTACTCATAATACTTGTACTGCTACTGCTGCTACTACTTCTACTACTACTACTACTACAACTACTACTACTATGCCCCTTGCAACTACAACTTCCACGACTACTACTGCTACAATTGCAGCTACTGCTGTAGTTACTACTACTACTACTGCTACTACAACTATGACTATTACTACTACTACTGCCACAACTGCTACACTATTACTATTGTTGCTACTACTGCAACTGTTGCTACTACTACAACTACAACTACTACTATTATTGAGCTGCTACTACTATGACTGTTGTGCTAAGTACTCTACTACTGCTACCATTCGTACTACTACTCTCATTCCAACTACTACTACAACTACTCCTCCTACTACTACTACTCATAATACTTGTACTGCTACTACTGCTATTACTTCTACTACTACTACTACTACAATCACTACTACTGTTGCTCTTGGAACTAGTGCTTCCTTGACTACTACTACTGCTACAATTGCAGCAACTGCTGTAGTTTCTACTAGAACTACTACTCCTAATAGAACTATGACTATTACTACTAGTACTACTATTGCCACTACTGCTACAACTATTACTACTACTGCTACTACTGCAACTGCTGCTGCTACTACAACTACAACTACTACTATTATTGAGCTGCTACTACTACAACTGCTGTATTAACTACTACTACTACTGCTAGCATTACTACTACTACTCTCATTCCAACTACTACTACAGCTACTCCTATTGCTACTGCTACTCATAATACTTTACTGCTACTGCTGCTACTACTTCTACAAATGCTACTATTACTACTACTTCTACAACTACTACTGCTTCCGTGACTACTTCTTCTGCTACAATTGTGGCTACTGCTGCAGTTACTACTACTACGAGTACTGCAAGTACAACTAGGACGACTACTACCACTACTAATGCCACTGCTACTGCAGGTACAATTGCTACTACTAGTACTACTGTTATTGTTATTACTACAACTGCTGCTACCCCTACTTCTGCCACTACTACTGCCGCAACTATTATTCCTACTGCTACAACTACTACTATTGCCGCTGCTATTAGTCACAACAACTATAACGACAACTCCTCCTCTTACTACTATTACTAACTTCGACTACTACTACTATTACTACTTATTACTACTGCTACTACTACTATACTACAGCTAATGCTACTACAGCTACTACTATTACGGAAGTTGCTACTACTGCTATTGCTAGTACAAAATCTAGTACGACTACAATAGCTGCTACTACTATAGCTACTTCTGCTACTATAAATACTACTACAACGATTGCTACAACTGCTTCTATTGCTACTTATGTTAATGCTACTACTATTTTTATTACTATTGTTGCTAATACTACTACTACTGCTACAACCACTACTACTACTACTGCTGCTAATACTACTACTACTACTACTGCTCCTACTACAATAGTAGCCACTACCACTACTAGTACTACTACTACTGCCACTATTGCTAGTACTGCTACTGCTACTTTTGGTACTACTGCTGCTACTACTACTCCTACTACTATTCCTCTTACAACTAATGCTGGTATGACTTCCCCTACTACTTAAACAACTACCACTTCTTCTACTACTACTGCTACTACTCCTACTTCTACCCATACTACTTCTAATACTACTACTAATACTACTACAACTACTAATACTACTACTAATACTCCTACCAATACTTTTACTACTATTATTGTTACTGTTGATGCTACTACGACTATTACTACTACTGTTATTATTAATATTTTCGCTACCACTACCACTATTACTACTGTTATTGTTAATATTATCGCTACCAATACTGCTATTACTACTGTTGCTACTGCTAATGCTATTACTAATGCTATTTCTACTACTGCTACTATTGCTACTACTACTTCTACTATTATAACTAATGCAGCTACTCATGCTTCTACTACTACTGTTACTACTACTGCTGCTACTATTTCTACAGTTACTACTACAACTACTTTTACAACTACTGCTACTACTAGTACTACTATCATAACTGCTACTGTAACTGCTACTACCACTACTACTTCTCCTACAATAATAACTTCTACAACTTCACCTACTATTATTACTGCTGCTACTACTGCTACTACTATAACTACTACTGCTGCTGCTACGACTACTATAACAACTGCTACTTCTACTACTGCTACTACTGCTACTAATGCTACCGCTACTACTATTACTATTGCTACTACGACTTCTATTACTATAGCTACTACTACTGCTACTACTACTATGACTACTTCCACTACTACTATTACTGCTGCTACTCTAAATGCTAGTACAGCTACTATGACAACTACTGCTAATACTTCTACAACTACTACTACTATTGCTACTGCTGCTGTTGCAACAGCTACAACTGCTACTACTACTGCTAAGACTACTACTCCAACAACTATGACTGCTACTAATACAACCACTACTACTACTTCTACTATAACTACTACTACTACGCCTTCTCCTGCTTTTACTACTACATTTGCTACAACACCTACTACTACTTCTACTACTACTGATACTACTACTACTACTACTTCTTCTTTTACTAATACTACTATTGTTGTTACTACTACTTCTGCTTATGCAACTACTGCAACTATAACTACTACTACTTCTACTACTGCTACTGCTACTAAAACAACTCTTGCTACTACTACTGCTTCTACTACTACGATGACTACTACTACTACTATTAATGCTGCTGTTGCCACTACTACTGCTAGTACTATTACTACTACTACTGCTGCTTCTACTACTACGATGACTACTACTACTGCTATTAATGTTGCTGTTGCCACTACTACTGCTTGTACTATTACTGCTACTACTACTTCTCCTACTATTACTACTACTACTACTACTACTAATTTTGCTACTACTACTACTACTTTTGCTACTACCACTACTACGGCTACTTCTAATACTACTACCACGATAACTATTACAACAACTACTACTGGTAGTACTACTACTACTACAACTACAGCTACTGCTTCTGCTTTTGCTACTACGACTGCTTCTATTACTACTACTACTAGTACTATTGCTACTATTACATCTGCCCCTACTACTACTACTACTATTACTATTATGGTTGTTGCTACTTATAGGACTACTACTACTACAACAACAACTATTACGGTGACTACTACTACTACTGCTATTACTGCTGCTACTTTTACTAACACTACTACTACTACTACTACTAGTAATACTACTACAACTTCTACTTCTACTGCAGCTGCTATTGCTACTACTGCTACTAATTGAAGGACTCCTACTACTTCACCTACTACTGCTACAAATGCAACTCCTACTACTGCTACTACTACTGCGACTACTTCTACTACTATTCCTACTCTACTTTTGTTAATTTTACTACTACTGCTACTACTACAATTGCGACTACTACTACTACAACTACTACAACTACTACTACTACTGCTAGTACTACCACTACTAGTTCTGTTGCTACTACTCTTGCTGCTACAACTATTACTACTGCTCTAGCTACTACTGCTACTAGTATACTAATACTATCGCTGCTGCTCCTACTACTACTCCTAGTATTACAACTGCTACTACTACTTCTACTACTATTGTTGTTATTGCTGCTACTACTATTCCTACTACTAATGCTATTGTTATTTTTGTTGCTACTAATACTACTACTATTTCTCCTATTGTTACTACTAATGCTACTGCTACTACTGCTACTACACTACTACTCCATCAACTGCTACTGCTATTACTGCTGCTATAGCTAATACTATTGTTACTATCGCCACTACTAATAATATTACTACTACTACTGCCACTACTACAAATATTGCTTTTGCTACTACTACTATTACTACTACTGCTTCTACTAATGGATCAACTGCTACCACTACTACAACTACTTTCACTACAGCTGCTACTGCAAGCACTACAACTATAACTACTACTGCTACTATTACGACTTTTACTACTACTAGTTCTAATGCTACTACTAATACTACTACAAGTTCTACTTATGTTGCGGCTGCTGTTGCAGCAGTTGCTACTAATAGAACAACTCCTACTACTTCTCCCACTGCTGCTACTACTACAACTCTTGCGATTGCTACAAGTACTTTGATTACTTCCACTACTACTATTACTACTCCTACTACTTCTCCTAATTCTACTACTACTACTGCTACTACTACAACTACTGTTGCTACTACTACTACTGTGACTACTACTGCTACTACAACTGCTACTAGTTCTACTACTACTACTCTTCCTACTACCACTATTACTACTGCTCCTACTACTTCTGCTACTAGTACTACTACAACTCCTACTACTATTGCAACAGTTGCTGCTACTACTGGTACTACTAATACCACCAGTATTACTACTACTACGACTACTGCGGCCACTAATACTACAACTACTACTTCTACTACCAATACTACTACTACTGCTGTCGTTGTTGCCACAACAACTACTACTACTAATGTTGTTGTTGTTTTTGTTGCTACTAATATTGCAACTATTTCTCGTACTACTACTACTAATGCTACTGCTACTATTGCTACTACAATGCTACACCTTCGACTGCTACTACAATTGCTGCTAATGCTGCTGTTGCTACTACTACTGCGACGACTATTAATACTATTACTACTACTGCTGCCACTACTGCAAATATTGCTTTCGCTACTACTACTATTACTACTACTGCTTCTACTAATACTTCTAATGCTACTGCAACTACTAATACTACTACTACAACTTCATATACAACAAATGCTACCACTAGTACCACTATTATAATGACTACTGCTACTACTATGACATTTACTGGTATTAGTACTACTGCTAATAGTATGACTTTTACTACTACTACTACTACTACTACTACTACTACTACGGCTACTAGTACTACCACTACTACTCCTACTCCCACTACTAGCACTACTGTTGTTTTTGCTGTTACTACTACTACTAATGTTGTTAATGTTATTGTTGCTACTAATACTACTACTATTTCTAATAGTACTACTACTACTTCTACTACACTTGCACTCCTTCAACAGCTACTACTACAACTACTGTTGCTGCTGCTACTACTAATACTATTACTACTACTACTGCCATTACTATAAATATTGCTTCTACTACTACTAATATTACTCCTACAGCTTCTAATAATGCTTCAATTTCTCCAGCAACTACTACTACTACTACTACTACTACTTTTATAGCTACTGTTACTACTAGTACTACTATTATAACTACTACTTCTAATACAACTACTACTTCCACTTCTCCTACAATAACGCAACAATTACTTCTCCTTCTACTTCTACTTCTACTACTACTACTTCTACAACTACTGCTACTGCAACTCCTCCTACTACTACTACTACTACTTCTACTCTGCTACTGTTGCTTCTACTACTAATACTACTACTGCTACTACTAATTCTATTACTACAGCTGCCACTACTACGGCTATTGCTACTACAACTACTACTACTAGTTCTACTACCATTTCTACTACTACTACTACTACTACTATTACAACTACTCCAATTACCTCTACTGCAGCTACTACTTCTACTCCTAATACTACAAGTACTACAACGGCAATAACTACTACTACTACTGCTGCTGCTGCTGCTGCTGCTACTGCTACTGCTACTACTTCTACTTCTCCTTCTATTGGTTTTCCTACTACTTCTACTATGACTGCTACTATGACTACTACAATATCTTCTACTACTACTACTATTATAGCTGCTACTACTATTACTGTTACTACGGCTACTACTACTACTTCTACTGCTTCTCCTCCTCCTACTACTACTACTACTGGTACTAATGGTACTACTAACACTACTGTTGCCACATGGACTACTACTACTGCTACTGCTCCTACTACTATTCTTGCTTCTACTGCTACTGCTACAACTCCCACTACTACTATGACCACTACTACAACTATTGCTATTACTGCTACTTCTACTACTCCTACTACCACTACTCCCACTACTACTACTACTACTCCTATTACTACTACAACTATGACTTCTGCTATTATAAATACTACTACAACTAATACTACTACTATAATACTACTATTACTAATACTACTACTAGTAATAATAACAGTACAACTACTATAAATACTACAACTGCTGCTGAAATTGACCTTCCTAACTCCGGCGATGCTCGCCGAAATGTTCAAGGTCTCGGAAGCGTTTCTTAAGAACGAAAGTAGCAACAAGAAATAAGGAGAAGATATGGAGAAACTCTCGGATTCTTATTACTATTTCTGTGATACTTCGATGCTCATTTACAATGGAGGCGTGCCCCTTGTATAGAGGGCACGGTGATGTAAGCGCTCACATCAGCTGGTGGTATGAGCTAAGCGCTTACATTAGCATAATAGTAGCCTATAGTAGAGTAGGCCTATAGCCTTTACATAAGACTCCAAGGGAAGTCTTGTCCTAGGCGTAGCCCTCTTATCCTAAGGTGTAGCCTTTACAAAAGACTCCAAAAGAGATCTTATCCAAAGGCGTAGCCTTTATATCCTAAGGCATAGCCTTTACAGAAGACTCCAAAAGACGTTGCTTTTATAGGCTGGTAGCTCCTCCTTTGGCTAGGCTCGTCCTCTTGCTAGGCTTTGACTTCTTATTCCGTAGCTCTAACTGCTACTGTACTGTACAGCAGGGTTCTACTTTCCTGTATTAGCTACGATACTTCCCACCACGCTCCGCCTGCTACGGGTTAGTGGTTTTGTACCGTGGGGTGCCGTCTTCATTGGCCAGGTACGCTTCCCACCACGCTCCGTGTGCATCTGAGAGAGTGAAAAGATGCTGGTCCTGGAAATGGCATCTTGGACTAGTCGGAGGGTAGTCTGGAGATGCTGGTCTATCTGGGCCATTGTAGGGTACCAGGTGGCCCAAAAGTGATCCTGGTAGCTGAGTCGTTCGCACTCCCATAGCTTGCTGGTGTGGAGATTACACAGTTGCCGAAGTTCTGTGAGTGCTGTTGCTGCTGCTGCACGGATATCCTGCTCATTTGCAGGGAACCCTGCAGTTGTTGTAGCATCTCGGCTAGTTGCTGCCACTCCTTTTGTGCTGGAGCTGCTTGGACTTCTTGAATTGCTGTGGCCACAAGCCCCAGAGTTCTAAGGTCCTCTTCTGCTGGCCATCCTGCACAGATTAAAGAAGAAAGTAATCATGACAAGGAGTCAGTGAGCTGATTATCCTTGCCCTCGATGTGTTCGATGTGCACCGGGATCCCTATCCTAGTAATATAGTCCATGAAGGCGATCTAGCGTATCCTGGAAGGCTTGTGATTCGAAGACTTGTTGAAGAAGCTAATTATAGCTTGGCAATCAGTCCGAATCATTAGTTCCTTTCTATCCAAGTAATAGATTTTCAGTGCCTCCAGTGAGTTCATTACAGCATGGATTTTCGCATCAATAGTGGATTTGATGGGGTTAAACTTCCCGCTTGCGTAAGCACACACATATTCTACGGATTTCGGATCATATTTATGCGGCTTTCATTTGCAAATGCCCCCCCATCCCTCCATGCAGCCATCTGTTTCTAGAAGGATGTAGCTTTCAGTAGGGGGTACTTCCAAGTCCGGTAGTTGCTGGACTAATTTTTTAATTTGGCCCACTAGAGCCCAATCCTGTTGGTTCATTTTCTTTTCTCTAGTTGGGCTGGTTTTTGCATACAGTGGGCTGAGGAGCCTTCCCAAGTTGGGAATGTAATTCCTGGCATAATTGACGACGCCTAACCAGGAACGAAGCCCCTTCTTGGTCATGAGTGATCTATTTTGTATCTCAGTGATTTTCTTAATCACGTGAGGCTGCAGCCGGATCCTTTGGTTCCCGATGATGGCACCTAGGAATTCCACTTCTGTCACCGCTACCTTCATTTTTGTAGGGCTCAGGACGAGCCCATGCTCCTCACAAATATCTAGCATGATGTTTAGGTGCTTGGCATGCTCTACTTCTGTCTATGAGAAAACAAGAATATCGTCAATGTAGACGGCAATAAAGCTTTCTGTACCTTTGAATCAATGGTCCATCTTTCGTTGAAATACGGCTGGGGCATTCTTCAGGCCGAACGGCATGACCAACCATTCGTATAGGCCAGAGGGGACCCAGAATGCGGTCCATTCAATAGAATCTGGGTGCATGGCCACCTGATGGAAACCACTTTTCAGGTCTTGGAGTAGACCTTATTGTGGCTTACCCTCCTTAGGATAGTATTGACCCCTGGGAGGCTGTATTGGTCTTTGTTTGTAAGGTCATTAAGATGCTTGTAGTTGAAGACCATTCTTTCTTTTCCCTTCTCCTCTTTGCCTGTAGTCGGGTCGACGGTTGTTCCTGACCTTACGATGAAGGCCGTTGTTCTGTGCCGACTCTTACTTGGCCGGATGACTCCCATGGTCAGTAGGGCTTCTAAGTGCCTTTTGAAGGTGTCCTGCAGTTGTGGGGTGACATGTTTCATAGGATGGTCTTCTATAACAAAGTCTAGATTTTTGATATCCAGATGGCACACTACTTTGTTCTTTGCCCATTGCTTTAACGGGTTTTCGCCGATAAACCCTGCTTCCTTCAGCCTTGTTATCACTGGTTGAAATTTTTGGAGGAAGGACTCCCTTCTGAGCCCTGTATTGTAGTATACTGATTGCTGGATATCAATATACTCTTCTTCCTCCAGCTCTAACTCTTCTACGGCGGCGGCCACCGATGCTGTAGGAGTAGTACTGATAATAGTTAAATTTTTATAGAATGTTACAATGTTACCTTCTATCCGAACTCCTCCTTGCATGGCTTTAATAAAGTTGCATCCAATTATCATCTGGATGCCATTACCTAGCTCCATTTTGAAGCTGTAAGTGTAGGGGATCTTGCAGCTGTTCTCCCCAATGTGCATCCTTCCACCCTTTAGCTTTTTGTCCGCCGATTGCTTTGAGTTTATTCCGCTGAATTGTGCCACGAAGCTATTCTTCTCCAGTGCTTCCGGTGGTACTGAGGCTTCATCAATACAGCAGGTTGTTGCTCCTGTGTCTAGTATGTCTCTGACTTGGAACCTGGGAATGTTAGGTATCTCAAGTTCAATATTCATATTGTAGAGCATATTCTTTACTATTTTTGGTCCGGGCTTTGGTTGAGCCTCTCCTTAAGCTATTGTCTTGTAGACACTTTCCTGTAGTAGGATACTGGTGCATTCCAGTTCCTCGCTTGCTTCTGCTTCCTTTTCTTTAAGCTTCTCAGAGTCTTTTTGCAGGCTCACGCCTAGCTCTAATTCCTTGACTCTTTCTTTGTAATATTCCACCTCCTTCTTCAGCTGTTCAATTTCCCCTTCACACTTTATAATGTAGTGCAGCTGTTCTTGCATCAGCCTTTCGTTAGGGAATGGTTCTGGTGGAGCTGGTGTAACTGGGACCGCTATTTTAAAATAATAGGGTCCACACAGTTTACAGGTAGTAACCTTGCATTTGGGGCAATGAATCCTTGCCCGCTGCATTGTTTGGATCTTGCAGCACACGCACTTTTCTTCTTGTGGCTGCACGAAGTTGTTATGCTGCCAAGAATGAGAACATTTTGCTTGGAATTTAGGCAGCGTTACCTGAGGGCGATACCCTCCTTCTAGTTCTCTCAAAACATAAACTGCTTCCTCCTGCTTAGGTGGGTCGAGGGAGCTGTACAGACTTTGGTAGCTTTGCTGGGCCTGATAACACCAATTGCAGTAGTCCCGTGGGGTAGGCAGGTAGTAAGCCATTAGCCTTCAAGCTTTTGCACTTCCTCAGCAAGTATCTGATAAGGATCCCGAAAGACCCTTAGTTTGCCTCGTGCCTCCTGAGGCCTTCGCGTGCGCCTCTCGTGCTGTTGGAGAAGCTTGTCCAGCCGTTCAAGGCTGTCGCCTGGTTCTCTTTGCTGGGGTTGTTGCCTGAACGCCTCAAGTACTAGTTCTCGGGCCTCCTGTTTTGAAAGGGGCCTGCTGTCTAGGACTGCAGTTGTTAAAGTCCTCAGAGAAATCTTGATCTTTGAGATCTCCTGTGTGCAAGCTTGATGCAGTTCAAAAAGTTGTTTTAAGTTCTTTAAGTTAACTCTTGATGCAATACAGGTTTTGTCGTAAATAACAGACAAGTTGTGAGCTAGTTGGTTGGTGGAAACTTTTGTTACTAAAGCAAGGTCAAGATACTTAAGGCTAGAGGTTCGGGAACGTTCATACCCTTCCTGAATGGATTTTTCCCATGCTTCAGACATATGGGCTAAAAGTTCACAGTTACCACAATTTCCCAAGGATAAATTCCAGTATTAGGTTAAACATGGCAATTCCTTACTAGATTAAAGCAATGCTTCAGGATCATACAGGTGGGCCCTTGGGCTTACTCACGGCCACTCGCCTTCACTGCCAAGTTAGGACCTGTCCTTTTTCCTTATGCAAAGCTCTTCACCCAGTCCGTATAAAATCATGCTTAATTCTAATCCGCATAATACCACAAAGGAAAAAGATAGCACTTATGAATTCTTAACACAAAATCTGAACACAGTAGTGAAAATCAGGATTTGGGTAATTACGACCCTTACCTCGCACTCTTGGCACCTTGACCTCTTGGGGGTTCTACTCCACCATATCTTTAGCTAGCTCTGATACCATGAAATCGACCTTTCTAACGCCGGCGATGCTCGCCGAAATGTTCAAGGTCTCGGAAGCGTTTCTTAAGAACGAAAGTAGCAACAAGAAATAAGGAGAAGATATGGAGAAACTCTCGGATTCTTATTGCTATTTCTGCGATACTTTGATGCTCATTTACAATGGAGGCGTGCCCCTTATATAGAGGGCACGGTGATGTAAGCGCTCACATCAGATGGTGGTATGAGCTAAGCGCTTACATCAGCATAATAGTAGCCTATAGTAGAGTAGGCCTATAGCCTTTACATAAGACTCCAAGGGAAGTCTTGTCCTAGGCGTAGCCCTCTTATCCTAAGGCGTAGCCTTTCCAAAAGACTCCAAAAGAGATCTTATCCTAAGGCATAGCCTTTATATCCTAAGGCATAGCCTTTACAGAAGACTCCAAAAGACGTCACTTTCATAGGCTGGTAGCTCGTCCTTTGGCTAGGCTCGTCCTCTTGCTAGGCTTTGACTTCGTATTCCGTAGCTCTAGCTGCTACTGTACTGTACAGCAGGATTCGACTTTCCTGTATTAGCTACGATACTTCTACTTCAACTACTACTATTGCCGCAACTACTGCTGCTACTACTATGACAACTACTACTGTTAATGCTACTACCGCTAATACTATTGCTACTACAATTACTGCTACGACGGCTACTGCTACTGCAGCTATTACTACTACAGTTGCTATTGCCGCTACCAAAGCTGCTACCACTGCAGTTGTTGCTATTAGGACTGTTGTTGCCGCCACCAAAGCTACTACCCCTACGATTGCTGCTACTACTATTGTTACTACTACTACGGCTACTGCAACACCTAATACTACACCTACTACTACTCCACGTACAACAATTCATACCATGACTCCTACTCCTCCTCCTACTACTTCTACTACAATAACTACTACCACTAGTACTGCTATTACTACTACTATTCCTTCTACTAGTACTATTACTCCTATTAATACTACTACTACTACTACACTACTAAGATTACTACCACCACCACTACTACTACTATTACAACTATTATCACTACTACCTCTTCTCTTGCTACTTCTACAACTACGAATAATAGAACAACTACTACTACGACTACTACTAGTGCTAGTACTACTACGACTAGTACTGCTATTGCTACTACTACTATCACTCCTACTTCTCCAGTTACTACTACCACTACTATAGCTACTAATACTACAACAACAACAGCAAGAACAACAACTAGTACTCCAACTACTAGTATTACTATGACTACCCCTACTATTAGTACTACTACTACTACTCCACTACTTCTTCTACGACTACTACTACTACTGCTACTACTAATACTCCCACTACTATTATCACTATTGCTATTTTTGTTACTACTAATACTGCTACTCCTACTAATATTACTGCTGCTACCACTATCACTGCTACTAGTAGCTGTAGTACTACAACTATTACTACTACTACTACTACTACTCTTGCTAATACTACTGCTTCTACTACTACCACTACTATTACTAGTACTAATACTACTACTACTACAGCAACAACAACTACTACTATTACTACTGCTAATTCTACTACTACTACATCTATAACTGTTACTTCTACTACTACAACTACTGCTACTACTAGTATTAATACTACTACTACTTCTACTACTACTACTGCTGTTACTACTACTACTACTATTGCTACAAATACTACTACTATTACTGCTGCTACTACTACTGCTGCTACTACTACTACTGGTACTACTATTACTACTACCACTTCTACTCCTACTACTACTACCACTACGACTACTACTACTACTAATACTACTACTATGACTTCTGTTGCTCCCACTACTACTACTACTACTACTACTACTACTACGACCACCACCACCACCACCATTTCCACTATAACTTCTGCTACTACTATTACTACCACCGCTATGACTACTACTACTATGACTGCTACTACTGCTACTATTGCTACAATGACAACAACTACTACTATTACTATCACAAATGCTGCTACTGCTACTACTACTACTACTACTGCAACCGCTACTACTACTACTACTACTGCAACTACTCTAACTACTACTACTACTACTATTGCTACTGTTCCTACTAATACTACTCCTACTGCTATTATTATTACTACTCCTCCAACTAGTTCTACTACTACTACTGACGGTACTATTACCAATGCTACTAGTAGTACTATGACTACTGCTATTGCTACTGTTGGTACTACTGCTGCTACTGCTACTACAACAAATACTACAACTACTATTTCATCGCTGAGTACTACTGCAATAACTACTGTCGCTATTGTTACCACAGCTGCTACTAATTCTACTACTACTATTGTTGTTGCTTTTGCTACTGCTACTACGACTAATACTGCTATTGCTATTGCTATTACTACTACTTCCAATACAATTATAGCTACTCCTATCACTACTACTACTACTACTAATACTACTACTACTACTTCTTTTACTACTACTGTAACTACTTCTACTACTGCTGCTGCTACTGCAACTACTGCTACTTCTCCTACATCTATGACTATTGCTACCATTACAACTGCTACTACTGTTGCTACTACCATTGCTACAATTGCAATGACAATAACTACTATGACCACTACTACTAATACTACTACGACTGCTCCTAATACAACTGCAACTGATACTGTTACAACTAATGCTGCTACTACTACTACCACTATTGCTCCTACCACTCTATCTATTGCTACTATTTGATCTACTCCTACGCCTACTATTACAGCAACTACTCCTGCTACTACTACAACTACTACTATCATTTTTACTAATGATACTCCTACTACTACTTCTTCTGCTACCATGCCTACTACTTCAACTGCAATTGCTAATCTAACTACTACTGCTACTTCTCCTTCTACTACTGCTACTACTCCAACTACGACTGCTTCTACTACTACTACTACTACTAATACTACTCAAACTACTACAACAACAACAACTACTACTCCTACTACTACCGCTGCTACTATTACTGCGACTACAGCTACTACTACTACTGTTACTCCTCCAACTACTACTACTACAACAACCACTGCTACTATTACTAATACTCCCGCTACTACTACTACTACAACTACTTATATTTCTACCACTGCTACTGCTACTCCTACTACGGTGACTATTGCTCCTACTATTACTCGTACTCCAACATCTATTAGTGACAGAACTACTTCTACTACTACTACTCCTCCTCCTCCTCCTCCTCCTACTACTACTACTACTAATACAATGCCTATTACTGTTGCTATTACTACTTCTGCTACCACTACTGATACTGCTACTGCTACTGCTACTACTTCTACTACTACTACAGCTACTACCAATACTACTACTACTACTACGACTACTGTTACAACAATAATGCCAACTACTACTATGTCTACTACTACTGCTTCGGCTGCTACTACAACTATTACTACTCCTACTATTGCTACTACTACTACTACTACTACTACTACTACTACTACTACAACGACGACGACGATGACGACGACGACGACGATGACTACTACTGCTACTACTACTACGACTACTATTTCTACTACTACTACTACTAGAACTACTTCTCATACTACTACTACTTCTACCACAACTATTGCTACTTCAACGATTACTACGACTACTGTGACTACAACTACAACTACTGCAGCAGCAGCTTTTACCACTACTGCTACTGCTCCTACTACTTCTACTACATGTACTATTATTTTTACTAATGATACTCCTATTACTACTACCTCCGCTACCACTTCTACTATGGCAACTGCAACTGCTACACCTAATACTATAGCTATGCCCCTTCTGTAACTGCTACTACTATTACTACCACTAATATACTACTCAAACTGTGGCTGCTGCTGTTGCGGTTGCTGCTACTATTACTACTACTACCGCTACTACTACTACAACCACTACTACTACTACTACTGATAATCCTACTTCTACTACTACTACAACTACTTATACTTCTACTGCTCCTACTACTATTCCTACTACTGCTACTACAGCTCCTACAATTACTACAAGTCCTACTTCTATTCCTTCTTCTACTACTACCACTAGTAATACTCCTGCTACTGCTTCTACTTGTACTACTCATATACTGCGCCTACTGTTGTTGCTATTACCTCTTCTATTGCTACTACTGCTACGACTGCTACCCCTACTACTATTACTACTACTATGACTACTACTATAACAACTACTACAACAACTACTACTTCTACTGCTGCTACTACTACTACTGCTGCTACTACTACTGTGACTACTACTACGACTACTATTTTTACAACTACTACTACTTCTACTACAACTACTGCTACTGCTACAACTACTATGTTGTTCCTACTTCTGCTACTACTACCACTACTAATACAACTACTGCTACTTCTGCTGGTACTGTTACCACTACTACTGCTACTGCTATTACTATTGCTACTGCCTATACTACAACTTCTCTTATTCCTGCTACTAGAACACCTGCTGCTACTACTACTACACCAACTTCCAATACTACTACAACCACAACTACTACCACTACTAATGCTACTACTACTACTTCCGCTACTACTGCGGCTTTTCTTGTTGATATTATTATTGCACCAACTACTACCACCACTGCTACTACTTCTACAGCTACTACGGCTGTTTCTACTAGTACTACTACAACAACAACAATTACTACTACCACCACCACTAGTTTTTCAATTATTGCAACTACAGCTACTACTACAACTACTACTACTACTACTATTACTACTACTATTACTGCTACTACTACTGCTACTATAACAGCAACTACTACTACTACTACTACTTCTGCTACTACAACAACGGCAACTGCGAATTCTACTCCTACTACTACTACTTTCGCTACTATAACAACTGCAATTGCGACTTCTACTACTACTTCTTCCGCTACTACAACAACTGCAACTGCAACTTCTACTACTACTACTACTACTATTGCAACGACTACTTCTATAGCTTCAAATGCAACATCTCCTTTAACAACTTTCGCAACTACTACTACTACCACCACCACTAATACTGCTACTAAGACTACGACTACTACCACTTCTACTACTACTACAACTACTAATACTAATACTACTACTACCACTACTTTTGCTACTATTGCAACTACTACTACTACTACTAGAATTTGTGTTACTGCTACAACTATTTCTGCTTCTAAAACAACTGGAACTATGACTTCTACTGCTACTACTACTGTAACTAGTACTGCTTCTATTGCTAATACTCCTTCAACAACTACTACTACTGCTGCTTCAAACACAACTTCTCCTTTCACTACTTTTGCTATTACTACTACTACTCCTGCTACCACTACTACTGCTTCTAGTATTACTAATACTTCCAATACCATGACTACTACAACTACTACAGCTACTACTACTGCTGCTACTGATACTACTACTACTTCTCTTACTACTACTACTTTCGCTACTACTAATGCTACTAATACTGCTACTAATACTATGACAACTACTGCAACACCTACTATGGCTACTACTACTTCTGCTGCTACTACTACTGCTACTACTACTACCACGACTACTACTACCACCACCACCACTACTACTACTAATATTTCTGCCACTACTGCTACTACTGCTGCTGTTGCTACGACTATGACTACAACTACTACTGCTACTGCTACTACTACTACTATTGCTACTACTGCTACTATTGCTACTACTACTTCTACTACTACTACTACTACTACTGCAACTACCACCGCTACTACTACCACTACTGCTACTGTAGCTACCACTATTACTACTACTACTACTACTACTAGAACTACTACTTATCCTACTACTACTTCTTGTGGTGTTACAATTGCTACTACTAATACTACTATTACTGCTACTTCTACTACTGCTACAATGACAAATAGTACTTCCACTACTACTGCTACTATGCTAGTACTGCTGCTCCTATTATTACTTCTACTACTGCTACTACTACTACTAATACTATTACTACGACTGCTACTACGACTACTACAGCTACTACAACTACTGCCACTGCTACTGCTGCTGTTGTTACTACTTTACTGCTGCCATAACTTCTACTACTACTGCTACTCCTACCACTATCACTACTACTAGTACTTGTACTACTACTCTTGCTACTACTATTGCTTCTCCTATGACAACCACTATTGTTGCTACCACTATTTCACCTACTCCAACTAATACTGCTACTACTACTGGCACTACTACTAATGCCGCTAGCACTACCACCACTACGACCACTATAACAATCGATGTTGCTACTACTATAATTGCTACTTCTATTACAACAACAATAACTACTACTATTAAAATTAATACTACTATTACTGCTATGACTTATTCCCCTACTATTACTAGTACCACTTCTACTACTACATCTACTACTACTGCTGCTACTACAACAACAACTACTACTACTCCTGCAGTGGCTACTTCTACTACTAGTACTACTGCTGCTGCTGCTGCTGCTGCTGATATTGCTGGCACTACAACTATTACTACTGGTACCTCTACTACTAAAGCTGCTAATGCTACTATTATTGCGATTGGAACTACAGCTATTGCTAGTACTATGACTCACACGACTATTGCAATTGCTACTACTATTGCTCTACTACTACTGTTGCTACTACCACTACTTCTACTACTACTACTACTACTAATACCACTGCTCTTCTACTACTACTGTTACTACGATTGCCATACTACTACTTTACTACTATTGCTCTACTATAAATACTATTATTTTTACTAATGATATTCCTACTACAACTGTAACTACTACGACCTCAGTTTTTACTACTGCAACTGCTACTTCTACTACTACTGTTACTACTGCTAATACAGGTACTACTACTACAACTAATACTACTATCACTACTACTATTACTACTACTACTATGACTATCGCTGTTGCTGCTGCTGTTGCTACTACTTTTACTACAACCACTCCTACTACCACAACTACTCCTACTACTTTTACTACTACTACTACTACTCTACTACTACTACTCCTCCTCCTCCTCCTCCTCCTCCTCCTACTACAACTACTACCCCCACTACTACTACTAATACTACTAGTTCTCCTACTTCTGCTACAAATACTACTACTACAACTAATCCCACTACAACTAACACTACTACTACTACAATAACAACTATTACCACTACTAATACCACCACCACCACTTTTGCTACTACTATTGCTACCACTACTGCTACAACTATGCCAACAACAACAACAACAACAACAACAACAATAATAACAATAACTACTACTACTACTATTGCTACTACTACTACTACTACTTCTGCTACAACTATTACTACCACTTCTGTCACTACTACTGCTACTTCTTCTACTAATATTACTACTAATGCTACCGCTACTACTGCTGCTGCTACCACTACTGTAGCTCCTATTACTACTAATACTGCTAGGGCTACTTCTACAACTAGTACAACTACTGCTACTACGGCTACTGTTGCTACTACTACTACAACTTCTACAACTACTACAACTACTGCTACTACATCAACTGCTCCTAGTACTACTACAACAACAACAACAACAACTATTACTACGACTGCTGCTACTACTACTACTTCAACTACTACTAGTGCTACTACTACTATTGCTACTACTTCTACTGCTACTGCTACTATAACTACTATTGTTACTACTACTGGTGCTACTACTACTACTACTACTACTACTACTACTACTACTACTACTACTACTACTACTACTACTGCGGCTACTACTACTACTACTACTACTACTGCTGCTATAATAACTACTACAGTTGTTGCTACTACTACTATTATAGCTACAATTACTACTTCTGCTGCTATAACTACTACTTCTGTTGCTACTACTTCTACTACTAGTAGTATTGCTACTACTACTGCTGCTACTGCTATTGCTACTAGTGCTACAACTACTACACCTAGTACTACTTCTACCACTACTACTACTGTTACTCCTATTGCTACTATTTCTACTACTGCTACTCCTACTATGACTACTACGGTGACTACTATTGCTACTACTACCACTACTACTACTAATACTGCAGCTACCACCATTGCTATTACAACTTCTGCTACAACTTCTGCTATTGTTGTTGTTGCTGCTACTAAAACTACTACTACTACTACTACTACTACGACAACTACTACAATGACTACTACTACTACTACTACTTTGACTACTACTGCTACCACTACTTCTACTAATACTACGTCTACCACATTTGCTATTACTACATATCCTACTAGTTTCACTACTGCTACTACAACTGCTACAACCGCTACAATTACAATGACAACTACAAATTCTACTACTTCTGCTACTTCTGCGACTAATACTTCTACTATTACTACTACTACTACTACTACTACTACTTCCACTAGTACTTTTACTACTTCTGCTACTACCACCACTACTACTTCTACTACTACTATTACTAATACTACTACTGCTGCTACTACAATAACTACTACTACTACTACTCCTCCTACTACTACTACGACTACTACTACTACCAATACTACAACTATGTTTTCTTCTATCACTGCTACCACTACTACTAGTACTACTATTGTTGTTGCTACAACTACTATAACTATTGCTTTTTTTGCTA
This sequence comes from Trichopus zeylanicus subsp. travancoricus, assembly GCA_005019695.1. NCBI lineage: Eukaryota > Viridiplantae > Streptophyta > Magnoliopsida > Dioscoreales > Dioscoreaceae > Trichopus > Trichopus zeylanicus. Next base: position 286,853 of record RXID01022134.1, read on the forward strand.
CTATAGCTCCTACTACTACAACTTCTACTACTATTACTACTGCTACTATTTCTACTACTTTCACTACTACTACTGCTACTGTAGGAGTTGGAGTAGGAGTAGGAGTGGGAGTAGGAGTAGTAGTGGTAGGAGTAGTAGTAGGATTAGGAGTAGGAGTAGTAGCAGTAGCAGAAGTAGGAGTATGAGTAGTAGTAGTAGTAGTAGGAGTTGGACTAGTAGTAGTAGTGGCAGAAGTAGGAGTTGGAGTAGTAGTAGTAGAAGTTGTAGTGGTAGTGGTTGCAGCAACAATAGAAGCATTAGCACTAGTAGTAGTAGTAGTAGTAGTAGTACTTGGCATAGCATTAGTAGTAATAGGAGTAGGAGTAGTAATAGTGCGGGTAGTGGTAGTTGGAGTAGTAGATGTAGTAGTTGTAGTTGCAGTAGTAGGAGTAGGGGTAGTTGTAGCGGTAGTAGGAGTGAGAGTAGTAGTAATGGTAGTAGGAGTTGGAGTAGGAGTAGTAGTAGAAGAAGTAGAAGTAGTATTAGTAATAGTTATAGTAATAGTATTAGTAGCAGCAGTAGCAGTAGTAAAAGTAGTAGTTGTTGTAGTAGTAGTATTATTACGAGTAGTAGGAGTAGGAGTACTAGTAGTAGGAGTAGTAGTAGTGAAGCTGTGGTAGTAGTCATAGTAGTAGTAGGAGTAGCAATAGCAATGGAGTTGGTGTAGGAGTAGTTGTAGTAGGAGGAGTTATAGTAGTAGTAGTTGTACCAATGGAGTTGGGTAGGAATAGTAGTCGAAGGAGGCATTGTAGTAATAGTAGTAATAGTAGTAGTAGTAGTAGTATGAGTAGTAGTAGTAGTAGTAGTAGTAGTAGTAGTAGTAGTAGTAGTAGTAGTAGTAGTAGTAGTTGTTGTTGTTGTTGTAGTTGCAGCAATAGTAGTCTTAGTAGCAGTAGTAGCAATAGCAATAGTAGTAAGAGTAGTTGTTGTTGTTCTTGTTGTAGTAGTAGTTGTTGTTGTTGTTCTTGTTGTGGTAGTAGTGGCAGTTGTAGTAGTAGGAGTAGGACTCAGTATTGGATTAGTAATAAGGGTAGTAGTAGTTGGAATGGTGGTACTTGTAGTAGTAGTAGGAGTAGGAGTCGTAGTAGTAGTTGGAGTGGTAGTCGTATTAGTAGTTGTAGTCATAGAAGTAGTAGTAGTAGGAGGAGAAGTAGTTGTAGTGGTAGCAGTAGCAATAGTAGGAGCAGCAATAGTAGTAGTGGTAGTAGTAGTTGTTGTAGTAGTTGTTATTGTAATAGTAGAAGCAGTTATAGTAGCAGCTGCAGTAGTACAAATAGCAGTAGTAGTGGTAGTAGTAGTAGTAGTAGGTGTAGTACTAGCAGTAGTGGTCATGGTAGTAGAAGTAGAAGTTGTATCCGCAGTAGTAGTAGTAGTAGAAATAGAAGTAGTAGTAGTTGTTGTAGTAGTAGGAGCAGCAGCGGTAGCAACAGCAGTAGCAGTAGTATGAGTGGTAGTGGTAATTGTAGTAGCCGTAGTAGAAGTAAAAGTGGCAGTAGTAGTAGTAATAGGAGGAGGAGGAGGAGGAGTAGTAGTACCACTAGAAGCAGTAGTGGTAGTAGTAGTAGATGATGGAGTAAAAGTTGTAGAAGTAATAGTAGTAGCCATAGTAGTAGTAGTAGCAGCAGCAGTAGAAGTAGCTAGAGTATTAGTAGTAGTAGTCAGACTTGGAGTAGTAATAGTAGTAGCGGGAGTAGTAGTAGGAGTTCGAGCAGTGGTAGGAGAAGTTGTAGTAGTAGTAGGATCAGCTGTAGTGGCAACAATATCAGAAGAAGTATTAGTAGTAGTAGTAGTAGTAGTAGTAGTAGTAGTAGGACTAGTAGTTGTTGTTATAGCAGTATTAATATTAGCAAGAGTTGTAGTAGTAGTTGTAGTAGCTGTTGTAGTAGTAGCAGTAGTTGTTGTTGTTGCAGTAGTGGTATAAGTAGTAGTAGTAGGGGAAGCAATAGTTGCAGTAGGAGTTGGAGTAGTAGTAGCAATAGTAGTGGTACTAACAGTAGAAGTAATCATAGTAGTTGTAGTAGTGGTAGTTATTATAGTAGTCATAATAGATGTAGTAGTAGGAGAGTTCAGAGTAGTAGTAGTAGTAGGAAAAGTACTAGTAGAGATATAGTAGTAGTATCAATTGTAGCTGGAGTATTAGGATTGCAAGTTGTAGTAGTAGTAGTTGTAGAGGTAGGACTTGCTCTATCTGTACGAATAGTAGTTGTAGTAGTTGTTGTAATAGTATTAGTAGTACTAGTTGTAGAAGTAGTAGTAGTAGTTGTTGTATGGGTTGGAGTGGGAGTAGTAGCTTGAATAGTTGTAGTTGAAATAGTGGTAGTAGTAGTAGTAGTGGTAGAAGTAGTAGTAGGAGCTGTAGTAGTAGTAGTAGTCATAATTGGAGTAATAGTTGTTGGGGTAGGGGTAGTAGCGGTAGTAGTAGTAGTATTAATAGGAGTTGGAGTTGGAGTAGTAGTAGCAATGGTAGTAGTGGTGGTAGGAGTAGAAGTAGTAGTAGAGGAGTTGGAGCTGGAATAGTTGTAGTAGTACTAGTACTTGTAGGAATGGTAGAAGGAGTAGTAGTTGAAGTAGTAGTAGTTGCAGCAATAGTTGTTCTTGTTGTACTAATAGTAGTGGTAGTAGTAGTTATAATATGAGTATTAGTAGCGGTAACAGTAGAGGAAGGAGTTGTTCTTATAATAGCAGTAGCTGTAGTAGTAGAAACTATATTAATAGATGTAGTTATAGTTGTAGTAATAGTTGTAGTAGTAGTGGTGGTGGCGGTGGTTGTAGCAGTAGTAGTAATAGTAGTATTAATAGTAGTTGTTGTTGTTGTAGTAGTTGTAGAAACAACAAAAGTTGTAGTAGTAGTAATTTAGTATTAATAGTTATAATAGTAGCAGTAGGAGTTTGAGTAGGAGTAGTAGTAGTAGGAGTAGTAATAGTAGAAGTAGTAGTTGTAGGAGTAGTACTCATAATCGTAGTAGAGGTAGGACTAGGAGTAGTTGTTGTTGTAGTAATAGTGGTAGTAGTGATGGTAGTAGTAGTTGTAGTAGTAGGAGTTGTGGTAGTAGCAGTAGCAGTAGCCCTAGTCGTAAAAGTAGTTGCAATTGTATTAGTATTAGTAGTTGAAGTAGTAGTAGAAGCAGTATGGTGGTAGTGTAGTAGTAGTAGTAGCAGCAGCAACAGTAGTAATAGTAATAGTAGTGGTAGTAGTAGTATGACTAGTACTAGTAGTAGTAGAGGTAGCGTGGCAACAGTAGCAGTAGCAGTAGAAGGAAGCTACGACAGTAGCAGTAGTTGAAGCTGTCATAGTAGTTGCAACAACAGCAAGATTAGGAGTTGTAGTACTAGTAGTAGTATAGTAGTAGGAGTAGGAGTGGCAGTAGTAGTAGTGGCAGGAGTAAGAGAAATGGTAGTTGTAGGTCTAAGAATGCTTTTAGTAGTAGCACAAATAGGAGTAGGAGGAGTAGTAGTAATTGTACTGCTACTACTAGTACTACTACTACTGCTACAACTATTGTTACAGAACCACATATACTGCTTCTACTACTATTGCTACAGTTACTGCTGCTACTTCCTCTACTACTACTATTGCTACTTTTACGGCTACTACTGCTACTACTTCCGCGGCTATTGCTACTATTGCTGCAACTAGTACTGCAACAATTGCTACTGCTGCTACTAACCATACTATTACTTCTACAACAACTACTACTGCTACTACTACTACTTCTACTACCAATATTACTACTGCTGGTGCTACTGCTGCTTACACAACTACTGCTACTACTACTATTAATTCTACTATTGCTGCAATTGCTAATAGTAGTGATACTACTACAAAAACTACTACTACTACCAATTTTTCTACAATGACAACAACAACAACTACTACTCCATCTTCCCCTACTATTATTGTTGCTATTGCAACAACTGCTATAACAACAACAACAACTGCTGCTGCTACTACTTCTACTACAACTATTACTTCTACTACGACTACTACTTCTACTACTTCTACTACTTGTACTACTACTTCTACTTCTACTACTACTAATACTAATATTATTTGTACTGCAGTTGTCACTACCACTACTATAGCTCCTACTCGTGCTCCTACTCCTACTCTTACTCCTACTTCTACTGCTACTACTACAACAACTACCACTAGCACTTCTACTGCTACTACTACACCTACTCCAACTCCAACCACTATTTCCACTCCTACTACTACTCCTAATATTACTACTAATACTACTATTGCTACTACTACTACATCTACTCCTACTACTACTGCAACAACAACAACTACTACTATTACTGCTGCTGCTACTACTACCACTACAACTGCTATAACTACTACTACTACTACTACTACTACTACTACTACTACTACTACTCCTATTACTACATAAGCAATACACCTATGTTTTGAAACACAAATCTGGACAAAAAAATAAGGTGGCAAATGCTTTGAGCCGCCGGGCAGCCTTGATGGTGACTATAAGCAACAAAGCTGAAGGGTTTGATTATTTGAAGGAATTGTATACTGAAGATGAAGATTTTAAAGAGGAGTTTAGGAAGTGCCAAGCAGGACAAAGAAGTGATTTCTATCTCCATGAAGTCTTTCTCTTTAAGGGTTCTCGTCTTTGCATTCCAAGCTGCTCCTTGAGAAAAAAGGTGGGGAAAGAGTTGCATAGCAGTGGCCTAGCAGGACATCTTGGGCATGACAAGAGCGTTGCACAAGTTGAAGAGCGCTACTACTGGCCACAACTTAAGAGAGATGTTGGTTGCTTTGTACAAAGGTGCTATGTATACCAAACAGCCAAAGGAAGCTCTGAGAACACTAGCCTTTATACCCCATTGCCTGTGCCAAATGCCCATGGTGGGATTTATCGATGAATTTTGTTTTGGGCCTCCCCAGGACTAAACGAGGCTTAGATTTAGTATTTGTTATTGTCGACAGATTTTCCAAGATGGCACACTTCATTCCATGTACGATGACAGCAGATGCAACAAGGGTGGCTAATCTATTCTTTCAGAAGATTGCCAGGCTACATGGAGTGCCAAAGACTATCACTTCTGATCGTGACACAAAATTTCTATGTCATTTTTGAAAGACATTATGGAGGCAATTTGATGCATTTCTATAATTTAACAGTGCTTATCATTCACAAATAGATGGACAAACTAAAATGGTGAATTGAACACTTGTAAACACCATTCGGTGTCTTGCAAGAGACAAACCTAAGTAGTGGGACTATGCACTCGCACAAGCTAAATTCACTTTCAATAACATGAAGAATAGGTCCATGGGAAAATCGCCATTGGAAATTGTCAATGGAAGAACTCCAAAGCACCCGCTGGATTTGGTGGTATTGCCCAAATTGCCAGCAACAAGCATAGCTACAGACAATATGGTGGAGAGAATTATTAAAGTGCACACTGAGGTAAAGAAGAAATTAGAAGAATCAAATGCTAAATACAAAATTAAGCGGACATTCATAAGCGTCCAAAAGATTTCAAGAAGGAGATATGGTGATGGTGCACTTAAGCAAGGAACGGTTTCTAGCTGGAACTTACAACAAACTGAAACAGTAAAAAATCGGGCCACTGAAGATACTAAAAAAGATAAACAACAATGCCTATGTCATCGAGGAGTAGTTGTTGTAATTGTAGTAACAACAACAATAATATGAGGAGATGGAGTAGTAGTTGTCGTTGTTGTTGTAGGAGTACTAGTAGCAGTAGTAGTAGTATATGTAGTAGTATCACTAGTATTAGCAATTGTAGAAATAGTAGAAATAGTAGTAGTAGTAGAAGTTGCAGTAGTAGCAGTAGTAGTTGTTGTATAAGTAATAGTAGTGGCAGTAGTAGCAGTAGCAATTGTTGCAGTAGTAGAAGTAGCAATAGTAGGGGTAGCCATGGAAGTAATAGCGGTAGATGCAATAGTAGTGGAAGTAGTAACATTAGTAGCCATAATTGTAGCAATAGTAGTAGTAGCGGAAGTAGCAGCGGCAACCGTAGCAGTAGCAATAGTAGAAGCAGTACCAGTGGTTCTAGTAGTAGTAGTACTAGCAGTAATAGTAGTAGTAGCAGCAGCAGTAGAATTACTACTACTACTCCTACTCCTACTTGGGCTACTACTACTACTATTCCTACACCTACCAGTACTACCACTGCTCCTACTCCTACTGCTTCTACTATTACTTCTACAACTACTATTATTACTACTTCTACACCTATTCTTACTCTTGCTACTACTACTACTACTCCTGCTCCTACTATAGCTACTCCTAATATTGCTATTGTTGCAGTTGCTACTACAGCTTCTACTATTGCTACTATTGTAGCTGCTGCTGCTACTTTTCTTGTTACTCGTACAACGACTACTTCTACTACTACTACTACTGGTCTTAGTGCAACTACTACAGCAACTACTACTACTTTTACTACAACTACAATTAGTACAACTAAAACTACAACTGCTACCCCTACTACAATTACAACTACAACTACAACAAATTATACTACTCCTAAAACTACTACTACTACTACTATTACTACTGCTATTGCTACTAACAGTACTACTAATACTACAACTTTTTCTACTACTACTACTACAACTACTACTGCTACTGCTGCTACTACTTCTACTACTACTACTCCTCCTCCACCTACTATTACAACCACTGCTGCTACCACTACTACTTCTACTACTGCTACCATTACTACTCCTATTGCTACTAGAACTACTACTAGTATTACTACAAATGCTACTACTACTACAATTACTACTACAGCAATAGCTATTACAGCTACTACTATTGCTGCTACTACTACTGTTCCACCAACTACTCCAACAACAATTACTACTACTACTACCGCTACTACTATAACTACTAAAACTTCTACTACTAGTAGTACTCTTGCTGCTATTACTACTACTAGTGTTGCTACAAGTATTGCTTCAACTAATACAACTACTACTACTGCAACAACTTCTCCCACTACAACTGCTACAGCATCTACTACACCTACTGCTACCACTACTACTCCTGCTACTACTACTACTACAGCTACTACTTCTACTAGTACCACAACTACTACAACAACAGCTACTACTACTACTACTCCTGCCACTTCTACAACTGCTATTGCTTCTCCTACAACTACAAACAACTACTACTACTTCTGCTACTACCACAACTACAACTACGGCTACTACTACTACTACTACAACTACAACTGTTACTGCTGTGGCTACTACTTCAACTACTACTTGTACAACTACCTCTACTACTATTGCTACTGCTACTATAACAACACTACTAGTACATCAACAACAACAACTACTACTACTACTACTCCTACAACTACTACACTACTATAAATAATACTACTACTAAAACTTCCCCAACTACTACTATTACTACTACAATTGCTCGTACTACTTCTTTAACTACTACTACTACTATTACTACTACTGCAACTACTATTACTCCTACTACTGGTATTACTACTACTACTACAACTACTACTACTACTACTACTACTACAACAAAAACTAATGCTACTGCTACAACAACTACTGCGGCTGCTACTGTTACAACAACTACTACTATGACAACTAATCCTACTGTTACCACCACATCTATTACTGTTGCTACTACTACTACTACCACCACCACCACCATCACCACCACCACTACTCCTACCACTACTACTACTTCTACTACTACTACTACTACTTATATTGTAACTACTATTTCGACTGCTACCTCTACTACTACTCCTACTACTATAGTTACTACACTAATACTATAACTACTGCTACTAATTCTACTACTACTCCAACAACTACTACAATTACTACAAATAATACTATTACTACTACAACAACTTCTACTACAACTACTCATAATGCTAGTACTATTACTACTCCTAATACGACTACTATTACTATTGCTACAACAACAACTTCTTCTACCACCACCACCACTACCACTACTACTACTAATCCTACTGCTACTGCTGCTGCTGCTACTACTACTACCGCAACTACTGCTACTACTAATACTGTTGCACTACTACTACTACTACTTCCATTACAATAATAATAACTACTACTAGAACTACTACTAGTACTACTATTGGCATGATTACTACTACTACAGTTACAACTACTGCTACTACTGCTGCTGATACTACTACTACTACTCCTATTTCTGCTAATACTACTATTACTACTAGTACTACTCGTATGACTGCTACTACTACTTTTACTACTAATACAATTACTACTACTACTACTACTACTACTAAAACTTCTTCTACTGCAACTACTACTACTCCTGCTGCTACTGCTAGTACGACTAGTGCTACTACAACTTCAACTAATACTACTACTACTACTGCGACTACAACTTCTAGTACTACTACTACTACTAATAATAGTACTACTACGCCTACTTCTACTACTACTATAAATACTACTACACCAACGACAATTACAGCTTCTACTACTACCACTGCTACTACTCCTATTACTGATGCTACTGCTATTACTACTACTGCTACCACTATTTCTACTTCTGCTGCTAATGCAATAACAGCAACAACAAGAACTACTACTACTACTCCTCCTACTACCACAATGACTATTGCTGCTGCTACTACCACGACTACTACTTCTGCTACTACTGCCACTACTACTTCAACTACTACTACTACTACAACAACTATTACTTCCACTACTACTAATGCTATGACTTTTACGACTACTATGAAAGCTACTTCTACTGCTCCTAGTGATGCTACTAGTACTGCTACTACTTCTACTACTACTACAACTACAGCTACCACTATTACTACTACCACAACAACTATTGCTATAATAACAACAACTACTACGATTATTGCTACTAGTCCTCCTTCTAGTTCCACAACTACTATTTTTGCTATCACTACTACTATCACAACTACTACTATTGCTACTTCTGCCATGGCTACAACTATTAATGCTACTACTGGTACTACTACTACTAATGCTACTACAGCTGCTACAACTACTACTACTGCGATTACTGCTACTACTACTACCGCTACTACCACTGCTACTGCTCTTGTTACTGCTACTACTCCAACTCCAACTCGAACTCCTCCTCCTACTACTACTATTACTACTAATACTACTACTACTCGGACAACAACAACTACTACTTTTATTACTGCTGCTGCTACTACTACTACTCTCACTACTACTACTACTACTTTTAGTACTGCTGCTGCTACTACTACTACTCTTACTACTACTACTACAACAACTACCACTACTCCTTCTGCTACTCTTACTACTAATACTACTATTGCTGCTGCTGCTGCGGCTGCAGTTCAGCTGCTGCAGTTACTAGTACTGCTACTACTACTACTACAACAACTACAACTACTAATGTTACTACTACTATTGCTACTAGTAGTGCTACTAAAAAAACTACGACTACGACTACTATTGCTACTATAGCTACTACTACTGCTACTACTACTACTGCTGCTGCTGCTACTACTGCTGCTGCTGCTATTGCTACTACTGCCACAGCTACTACTACTACTGCTACCACTACTACTGCTGCTACAACGATAACTAGTACCTCTACTACTGCTGCTACTACAACTATTGTTGTTGCTAGTACTTCCACTACTGCTAGTACACTATTGCTATTATAACTATTGCCTCAACTACTACAACTATTGCTACAATTGCTGCTAGTACTGCTACCACCACTACTACTACTGTTGCTGCTGTTACCATGACCACTACTACTGCAACAGCTACTACTAATACTCCTCCTATTTCAACAACTAAAACTTCTCCTTCTACTGTCACTACTACTGCTGCTGCTGCTGCTACTCCAACTAACACTACTACTGCAGCTACTACTACTGCAATGAATAGTATTACTGCTATGACTACTACTAATACTAGTACTATTGCTACTACTATTACATCTACTAATATTACTACTATTAGAAATACTGCTACCACTACTTCGACTACTCCAATAGCTACTACTGCTACTACAAGTACTACTACTATTACTACTATGGATACAACTATTATAGCCACTAGTATTACTTCATCTACTACTTTCACTACTGCTACTACTATACCTACTACGACTACTACTATGCCAACTAATACTACTACTGCTACTATAACTATTACTACTAATAGTACTACTACTACTACTACTACGGTCGCTATTGCTACTATTACTACCACTACTTCGACAGCTAAAACTACTACTACTGCTGCTACAATAATTGCTACAACTACTACTATATCTACTACTCCTGCTACTACTACTGCGATGACTATGACAGTTAGTGTTGCTGCTACTGCTACTACTGCTACTGCACCTAGTATGACTACTACTAGTACTACTACTATTACAACTATTGCTACTATTAGTGCTACTAACACAACAACAAATACTAATGCTGCTGCTACTACTACTACCACTATCTGTCCTACAACAATAATAACTACTACAACTACAACTTCTCCTACAACAACAATAACAACAACAACTACTACTAATGCTACAACTACTGTAAATGCTACTACTACTACTACTGTTGCTGCTGCTGTTGCCACTAGTACTTCTACTACTACTACAGCTACGACTACTACTACCACTATTACTACTTTTACGACTACGATTACTACTGCTACTACTACTCCAACTAATACTATTTCTGCTACTACTACAACTGCTACTAATAGTGTTACTGCTACAACTTCTACCACTCCTTTGAATGCAACTACTTCTACTATTGCTATGACAACAACAACTACTACTACTAGCACTGCTACTACAACCACCACCACGACTACTATGACTACTACTACTACTACTACTACTCTTACTACGGCTGCTACTGCTACTACCACTACTACAACGTCCTCTACAACTTTCACTATTGCTACTACCACTGCCACTACCACTACTCTAACAACATCGAAAACTACTGCTGCTTCTACTGCTACTATTGCTACGAGTATTACTCCTACTACTTCTACTACTATAATACAATAATTACTACTACTTTTTCTACGATTACTTCGTCTATCACTACTACTAGTACTACTACTACTTCCACGTCCTCCACTACTATTACTACTACTACTATAACTACTACTTCTACTACTACTATTGCAACTATGGCTGCTTTTGCTACAGCTGCTAACACTACTTCGACTACTATAGTTGTTGCTACTACTTCTGCAATTACTACTACAATTATTACTACATCTACAACTACTGCTACTACTGCTATTGTTGCTACAATAAATACTATTACTATTACAACTACCACAATAACTGTGGCTACTACTTCTACCACTGCTACTACTAATACTATGACTACTACTACAACTACTGTTACAACTACTGCTACTACTAGTGCTACAAATACAACAAAAAATACTACTGCTACTACCACTACTACTACTGCTACTGCTGCTACCACTACCAATACTACTGCAGCAGCTACTACTAATACTACTACTATTGCAACAACTAAAACTTCTCCTTCTACTATTACTACTATAACTACGGCTACTACTCCAACTAACACTACTGTTGTGGCTACTACAATTGCAATGACTAGTATTTCTGCTATGACTACTACTAGTACCACTGTTGCTGCTACTACTATTACATCTATGAATATTACTACTATTACAAATACTGCTACAACTACTTTGACTACTACAACTACTATTTCTAGTACAAGTACTACTACTAATACTACCACTACTACTACTATTACTACAACGCTACAACTATTACAACCACTACTATTACTTCATTTACTTGTTTCACTACTGCTACTACTATAGCTACTACTGCTGTTGCTACACCAACTAATACTACTGCTGCTACTACAATTACTACTACTAATAGTACTACTACTACTGGTACCACGGCTACTACTGCTACTATTGTTACCACTACTTCAACAGCTACAACTGCTACTACTGCTGCTACAATAACTGCTACAACTACTACTACATCTACTACAATGGCTACTACTGCTATTGTTGCTACAACAAATACTACTATTGCCACAACTATGACAGTTAGTGTTGCTGCTACTGCTACTACTGCTAATGCAACTACTACGACTACCACTACTACTATTACAACAACAACTATTAGTGCTACAAACACAATAACAAATACTAATGCTACTACTACTACTACTACCTCTCCTACAACAACAATAACTACTACAACTACAACTTCTCCTACAACAACAACAACAACTACTACTACTACTAATGTGACAACTACTGCAAATACTACTACTACTACTATTGTTGTTGCTGCTACCACTAGTACTACTACTACTACGACTACGATTACTATTGCCACTATTACTACTTTTCCTACTACTACTACTTCAGCTACTACTACTCCGAGTACAACTACTGCTGCGACTACTACAACTGCTACTAATAGTGTTACTGTTATGACTTCTACCACTCCTACTTCGAATGCAACTACTGCTACTACTTCTACGACAATTACTACTACTACTACTACTACTACCACTACTAAGACTACTACTACTACTACCACTACTATTATTATGACTACTACTACTCCTCCTCCTCCTACACGACTGCTACTGCTACTACCACTACTACAACTTCCTCTACAACTTTTACTATTACTACTACCACTGCCACTACCACTACTCTGACTCCACCGAATACTACTGCTGCTGCTACTGCTACTATTGCTATGAGTATTACTCCTACTTCTACTACTAGAATGCAATAATTACTGCTACTTTTGCTACTATTACTTCTCCTACTACCACTACTACTACTAGTACTACTATTATTTCCACTTCCTCCACTACCATTACTGCTACTACTACAATTGCTACTTAACCTACTAGTATTGCAACTATTGCTACTATTGCTACTGCTGCTAACACTACTTTGACTACTACTACAGTTACTACTACAACTACTACTACATCTACAACTACTGCTACTATTGCTACTATTGCTACAACAAATACTACTACTGTTACAACTACCACAATTACTGTGGCTGCTACTTCTACCACTGCTATTACTAATACTATGACTACTACTATTACTACTACTATTACAACTACTGCTACTACTAGTGATACAAATACAACAACAAATACTACTGCTACTACTACTGTTGCTACTGCTACTGCTGCTACCACTACCACTACTACTGCAACAGCTACTACTAATACTACTACTATTGCAACAACTAAAACTTCTTCTTCTACTATTACTTCTACTACTTCTACTGCTACTCCAACTAACACTATTGTTGTGGCTACTACTACTGCAATGACTAGTATTACTGCTATGACTACTGCTATTACTACTACTATTGCTAATACTATTAGATCTACTAATATTACTACTATTGCAAATACAGCTACCACTACTATTACTACTATGACCATAACTATTACAACCACTACTATTACTTTGGCTACTACTTTCACTACTGCTACTACTATAGCTACTACTACAACTACTATGCCAACTAATACTACTACAGCTACTACAAGTACTACTACTAATAGTACTACTACTACTGCTACCACGGCCGTTACTACTACTACTGCTACCACTACTGCGACAGCTACAACTGCTACTACTGCTGCTGCAATAACTGCTACAACTACTACTACATCTACTACTACTACTACTGCTACTACTATGATAGTTAGTGTTGCTGCTCTACTACTGGTACTGTAACTACTACTACTACTACTACTACTATTACAACTATTGCTACTATTAGTGCTACTAACACAATAACAAATACAAATGCTGCAGCTACTACTACTACTAAAACTACAACTTCTCCTATAACAACAACAACTAGTACTACTACTAATGCTCCAACTACTACTACTGTTGTTGTTACTGCTGCCACTACTACTATGACTACAACTACGACTATGACTACTATTGCCACTATTACTACTTTTCCTACTACTATTACTACTACTACTATTACTCCGACTACTACTACTACTACTCCAACTAACACTATTGTTGCTACTACTACAACTGCTATTAATAGTGTTACTGCTATGACTTCTAATACTTCTACTTTGAATGCTACTAGTGCTACTACTGCTATGACAATTACTACTACTACTACTACTACCACCACCACTGCTGTTGCTGCTACTACTACTACCACTACTACGACTACTACTACGACAACTACTACTACTATTACAACAACAACAACAACAACAACTACTACTACTCCTACTATGGCTGCTACTGCTAATACCACTACTACAACTTCCTCTACAACTTTTACTATTGCTACGACCATTGCTATTACTGCTACTATTGCTATGAGTATTACTCCTACTACTTCTACTACTACAATACAACAATTATTACTACTTTTGCTACTGTTACTTCTTCTTCTACTACTACTACTAGTACTACTACTACTTCCACTTCCTCCACTACTATTACTACCACTACTACAAATACTACCTCTACTACGACTATTGCAACTACGGCTGCTATTGCTACTGCTGCTACAATTACTACTACAACTATTACTGCTATTGCTACTACTACTACAATTACTGCTACAACTAATACTACATCTACAATTACTTCTACTACTACTACTATTGCTACAACAAATACTACTATTGTTACAACTACCATAATTACTATGGCTGCTACTTCTACCACTGCTACAAGTAATACTATGACTACTACTTACTACTACTACTATTGCAACTACTGCTACTGCAAGTGCTACAAATACAACAACAAATACTACTGCTACTACTACTACTACTACTACTACTACTACTACTACTACTACTACTTTTGTTGTAGTAGTAGTAGTAATAGTAGTAGTAGCGGTAGTAGCAACAGCAGCCGCATTAGCAGTAGGAGCAATAGTCATTGTAGTAGTAGTAGTAGGAGGAGGAGGAGGAGGAGGAGGAGGAGGAGGAGTAGGAGCAGTAGTAGTAGAAGTAGCAGTAGCGATAGTAGTACTAGTAGTAGTAGTAGTAGTAGTAGCAGCAGCAGCAGCAATAGTAGCAATAGTAGCAATAGTAGTAATAGTAGTCATAGTAGTAGCAGAAGTAGGAGTAGTAGGATTAGTAGGAGAAGAAGTTCTTGGAGTAGTAGTTATTGTACTAGGAGTAGCAGCAATAATAGGAGTAGCAGTAGCAGTAGTAGTAGTAAGAGTAGTAGCAGTAGTAGTATTAGTAGTCATAGTAGTAGTATTAGCTAGAGCAATAGTAATAGTAGCAGGAGTAGTCGTAGTAGTAGTTGTCATTGTTGTTGTTGTTGTAGTAGTAGTAATAGCCGCAGTATTAGTAGTCGTAGGAGTAGTAGGAGTAGTAGGAGCAGTAGTTGTAGTAGTAGTATTAGGAGTAATCGTAGGAGTAGTAGTGATGGTAGGGATAGGAATTGTAGTTGTAGTAGTAGGAGTTGTAGTAGTAATAGTAGTAGCAGAAGTAGTATTAGTAGTAGTAGCAGTAGTAGTAATACTAGTATTAGTAGTATTTGCAGTAGTACTAGTAGCAGTAATAGTAGAAGCAACAACAGTAGTAGCAAAAGTAGTAGCGGTGGTGCCAGTAGTAATAGAAGCAAAATAAGTAGTTGCAATAGTTGTAGTTGTAGCAATAGTAGTAGTGGGAGAACTTGTTGAAGTACTAGCATTGGTGGCAGCAATAATACAAGTAGTAGTAGTAGTAGTAGAAGTGGTAGTTGTAGTACCTATAGTAGTTGCAGTAGTAGTAGCTGCAGTAGTAAAAGTAGTTGTGGTACTAGTATTAGTAGTTGTAGAAGTAGTTGTAGTATTATTAGTAGCAGTTGTAGCAGTAATAGTAGTAGTATTATTAGTGGCAATAGTAGTAGCAGCAGCAGCAATAGTAGTAGTAGTAGTAGAAGCGGTAGTAGTAGTAATAGCAATAATAGTAGGATTCGTATTTACAATTGTAGTAGCAGTAGTTGTTGTAGGCGAAGTAGTGGTACTAGTAGTAGAAGCAGTAGTAGCAGTAGTAGTTGTTGTGGTGGTAATAGTAGTACTTGTAGCAATAGTAGCAGTGGTAGCAGAAGTAGCAGTAGTTGTTGTTGTTGTGGTAATAGTAATACTTGTAGCAGTAGTAGCAGTAGTAGTAACAGCAGCAGCTGTAGCAGCAGTAATAGTATAAGCAGCAGCAGCAGCAGTAGAAGTAGTAGTAGTAGTAGTAGCAATTGTAGTAGTAGAAGTAGGAGAAGTTATACGTGCAGTAGTTATAGTTGCAACAGCAGGAATAGTAGTAGTAGTAGTAGTAGGAGTAGGAGTAGTAGTAGTAGTCGTTGTTGTTGTTGTAGTAGTAGTAGCAGTAGTAGTAGCAACAGTAGCAGCAGTAATAGTTGGAGCAGCCGGAGTAGTAGGGGTAGTAGTAGTAGGGGTAGTAGGAGTAGTAGGAGTATTAGTTGTAATAGTAGTATTAGTAGTAGTATTAGCACGAGCAGCAGTAATAGTAGTAGCAGTAGTTTTTGTAGTAGTAGTAGTAGAAGTGGTAGTTGTAGTATTAGTAGTTGTTGTTGTAGTAGTAGTACTAATAGTAGTAGTAGTGGTAATAGTAGTTGTAGTAGTATCGGTAGTAGTAGTGGCATTTGTTGTTGTTGTTGTTGTTGTTATAGTAGTAGTAGGAGTAGTAGTAGCTGTAGTAGAACTAATAGTAGTTGTATTGGTAGTAGTAGAAATAGTAGTAGAAATAGTAGTATTAGTAGTAGTTGTTGTTGTAACAGTAGGAGTGGTAGTAGTAGTAGTGGTAGGAGTACGAGTTGCAGTAGGAATAGTAGTAGTAGTTGTGGTGGTAGGGATAGTAATTGTAGCTGTGGTGGTAGTTTTAGTAGTAGTAGTAGTAGCAGTAGTAGTAATATTATTAGTAGTATTAGCAGCAGCAGTGGTAGTATTTGCTATAGAAATAGTAGTAGTAGTAGTAGTAGTAGTAGCAGAGGTAGTAGCAATAGTGCTAGTGGTAGTAGAAGCAATACTAGTAGTAGTAGCAGTAGTAGTAGTGGCAGTAGTAGTAGTAGGAGTAGCAGGAGTAGTAGCAATGGTAGGAGTAGTTGTAGTAGTAGTAGGAGAAGTAGTAGAAGTAGTAGTATTAGCAGCAGTAGTTGTAGTAGTTATAGAAGTAGTAGTAGCAGTAGTAGTATTAGTAGTAATAGTAGTATTCATAGTAGTAGCAATAGTAGTAGTAGTATTAGGAGTAATAGCAGAACTAGCCATAGTAGCAGTAGTAGTAATAGTAGTAGTAGAAATAGTAGTATTATTAGTCGGAGATGCAGTTGTTGTAGTTGTAGCAGTAATGCTAATAGTTTTAGGAGTAGTTGTAGTTGTTGTTGTTGATGTAGTGGTAGCCGCAGTAATAGTAGTAGTAATAACAGTAGTAGAGTAGTAGTTGTAGTAGTAGTAGTAGTAGTTGAAGTAGCAGTAGTAGATGCAATAGTAGTTGTTCAAGTGGAAGTGGTAGAAGTAATAGTGGTAGTAGTAGCAGCTGTATTACTAAAAGTAGTAGTAGCAGCAGTTTCAGTGGTAGTAGTATAAGCAGTAGCAGCAGAAGCAGGAGAAGTAGTAGTGGTAGTAGCAGAAGCAGTAGTAGTAGTAGCAATAGCCGTAGTAGTAGTCGTAGTAGCATTGGAAGTAGAAGTAGCAATGGTAGTATTAGTAGCGGTAGTAGTAGTTGTAGCATTAGTAGTCGGAGTAAAACTACTACAACTACTATTACTACTACTACTACTACTAGTAGCAGTAGTAGCAATAGCTGTAGTTGTTGTCGTGGTAGTATTAGAAGTAATTGTAGCAGTAGTAGTAGTAGTAGTTTTCGCAATTGTAGTAGTAGTAGTAGGGGTAAAACTACTACTACTAAAACTACTACTAATGCTGTTGTTGCTTCTACAATTACTTCTATTGCAACTACTGCTACAACTATTGCTACAAAAACTACTATTACTACTACTAGTATAACAACAACTACTACTACTGCAATAGTTGTTGCGGCTACTACTGCAACAACAACAACTGCCAATACAACTGCTGCTGCTCCTGCTGCAGTAGCTACTCTTGCTATAACTATAACTGCTACTACTACTACTATTACTACTACTACAACTCCCATTACTAGTGCTACTCCAACTGTTACTACCCCTACTACTACTACAACTACTACACCTACTACGACTGCTGCAACTCCTGCTACTACTAATATTACCACTACTACTAATAATACTACTCCTACTCCCACTCCGGCTACTACTAATATTACGAGTAATATTACTACTATTACTACTACTATCACATCAACTATAACAACTACTCCTACTACTAATAATAATACTACAGCTACTAAAACAACTACTACTAATTCTACTACTAATACAACTGCTATTACAACTTCTTCTACTACGGCTACTATTGCAAATGCTACTACTCCTTCAACTGCTGCTACTGTTACTACTAATACTACTTCTACTCCAACTCTTACTGCTACTACTACTCCTACTCTAACTACTACTATACCTACTAGTACTACTACTACTACAACACGAACCACAACTATTACTTCTGGTACTACTAATACTGTTGCAACTATTGCTACCACTACGCCAACTATAACAACTCCTACTACAACTTCAACTCCTACTCCCACTACTACTACAACATCTCCTCCACCTACTACTACTACTAGTACACCTACTCCTACTTCTATTACTACAACACCTACTACTACTCCTACTGCTACTACTACGTCTACTGCTACTGCTACTCCTACTGCATCTACTACTACTACAACTCCTATTACTACTCCTACTACTACTCTTACTACTACCCCTACTCCTACCACTACTACTACGGCTCCTACTCCTACTCCTACTCCTACTACTACTACTACATATACCTCTACTACAATAACTACTATTACTACAACTACTACTACTACTACTACTACTACAACTCCTACAACAACTACTACTTCTACTACAACTACTATTGCAACTCAATATCGACTACTTCGAGTACTACTACAGCTACTATTATCTCTGCTACTACTTCTTCTTTTACTACTACTACTATTACTACTACTTCTACTACTATTACTACTACTTCTACTACTACTATTTCGACTACTACTACTACTACTACTACTACTTTTACGACTACTTCTACTACTACTAGTACTACTACTATTACTAGTTTTCCTACTGCTACTACTACTACACTACTACTACTGCTGCTACTACAACTACTGCTACTACTGCTACAACAACAACAACACTGCTACTTCTACTACTACTAGTACTACTACTATTACTAGTTTTCCTACTGCTACTACTACTACACTGCTACTACTACTGCTACAACTACTACTGCTACTACTGCTACAACAACAACAACACTGCTACTACTACTGCTACTACTACTACTACTACTACTAATACTACTACTACAACAACAACTACAACTACTATTGCTTCTACTACTACTACTACTACTATTACTACATCGGCTACTACATCTACTACTACTAGTACTAGTACTAATACAACTAGTACTATTACAAACACTACTACTACTTCTACAACAACAACAACTACTGCCACTACTACTCCTACTACTACTGCTACAACAACTACTACTGCTGCTGCTGCTGCATCTACAACTACCACTACTTCGACTCCTACTTTTAGAACAACAACTACTACAAATCCTACGACTTCTACGACTGCTAGCACTAGAATTAAAACTACTACTTTTACGACTACTTCTACTACTACTTCAAATACTACTACTACTATTACTACTACTACTAATACTACCCCCATTACTATTACTACTACAACTACTACTGCTACTTGTCGGGCTACTACTACTACTACTTCTAATACTACAACAACCACTACTACCACTACTATTGCTACTACATCAACAACTTCGACTATGCCAACTCCTACTTTGACAACAACGATAAGTACTACAACTCTTATGACTTTTGCTATTGCTACCACTATAATTAAAACTACTACTTTTACTACTACTACTAGAAAAACTACTACTACTATCACTACTGCCACTGCAAATACTATTCCTACTACAATTACTATTACTACTACTACCACTACTTCTCCTACTACTACTGCTACTACTAATACTACAACTACTGCTGCTGCTGCTACTACTAATACTACTACTATTACTACTACTAGTACTAGTACTAGTACTATTACTACTACTACTACTAGTGCTACTACTACTATTGCTTCTAAGAATACTACTACTATTGCAATTACTACTATAACTTCCACTACTTCAACTACTAATACTACTACTAATACTACTCCTTCCATTACAACTACAACTACTACTATTACTAGTACTACTACTATTCCAACTACTACTACAACTACTGCTACTACTATAACTACTACTACTTATTCTTCTACTACTATTACTACTACTGCTGCTGCTGCTACTAATATTGCTACTATTACTGCTTCTACTACTACTTCTGCTACTCCTTCTACGATTGTCACTACTGCTGCTACTACTCTAACTCCAACTCCTACTCCAACTAATTCAACAACATCAACAACTACTACTACTACAATTACTACTAACTCCTAATACTTCTACTTCTACTAATGCTACAACAACTATTCCGACTACTACTGCCATTTCTACTACTACTACAATAACTACTACTACTACAACTACTTCTACTCTTGCAGCTACTACTACTTCAACTACTATTACGGGTACTACTACTGCTTTTACCACTTCTACTACAACTATTACTACCAATACTACTACTACTATCAAGAATAATGTTGTTGCTACTTCGACTACTACTACTAGTATGTCTACAACTGCTACTACTTCGACCCCTACTACTATTACTACTGCTACTGCAACTAATCCTGCTAAACTCAGACTACTACCAGCATAATTACAACTACTACTATTAGTACTGCAAATACTATTACCACTAACACTACTCCTACTGCTGTTACTATTAGTACTACTACAGCTACTTCTTCTACAACTACCACTACTACTACTGTTATTATTATAACTACTACTGTTGTTGTTGCTACTGGTACTACTACTATAACTACGACTACGACTACTACTACTTCTACTACCACTATTACTACTACTTCTGTTACTACTACCATGACTACCGCCACCAACACCACCACCACCACTACTGCTGCTGCTACTACTACTACTACTAATAGTACAAGTACCACTACTACTATTACTACTACTCTTCTACGACTACTACTACTAGTATTACAACTTCTGCTACAGCTACAACTACTACACCACTACTACTACTGCTGCTGCTGCTACTGCTACTACACTACTACTACTAGTTCTACTACTACTGCTGCTGCTGCTACTACTACCACTACTAGTACTACTTAGATGACATCTACTACTACTACTACTAGTACAAATACTACTAGTACATCTACAAACCAGTACTACTTAGACTACATCTACTACTACTACTACTAGTACAAATACTACTAGTACTTCTACAAACAATACAGCTACTACTGCTACAATAACTACTACTACTGTTACAACAACTTCTACTACTGCTACTACTATTACTACTACCACTACGACTACTACTACTACTACTACTACTGCTACTACTACTATTACTACTACTACTCCTTCTACTACTACTACTACATCTACAACTACTACTACTCCAACTCCTTCTATTACAACTTCTACTACAACTATTACTCCTATGAGTATGCCTACTGCTACCACTATAATTACAACTGCCACTACTACAAATACTACAAGTAGTACTACTACTATTACTGCTCCTACTACTACTATTACTACTTCTTCTTCTACTACTAGTTCAACTAATGCCACAACAACTACACGTACAACTACTACTACTCATACCAAAACTACAACTATTACAACAACAACAACAACAACAACTACTACTACTACTACTACAACAACAACAATAACAACAACAACAACAACAACAACTACTACTACTACTACTACTACTACTACTACTACTACTACTACTACTACTACTACTACTACTACTACTACTACTACTACTACTAGTGCTGTTGCTACTACTGCTACTACTACTCCTACTACTATTACAACTGCTACTACAACTTCTTCTACTTCAACTGCTAATAATACCACTAATACTACTACTTATATTACTGTCACAACTCTAACTCCTACCATTCCAACTTCTACAACTACAACTGCTACTACGACTGCTCCTACTGCTACCACTACAATTACAACAACAACTACTACAAATACCACTACTTTTACTACTCCTAGTGCTAATACTACTCTTAGTACTATTAATACGACTACTGCTACTTCTTCTTCTTCTACTACTACTAATACTAATGCTACAACAACTACTACTACAACAACAACTACTACTACTACAACTACTACTATTACAACTATTATTATTACTACTACTACTACTACTAGTGTTGCTACTCCTACTGATACTACTTCCCCTACTACTATTACAACTACTTGTACAACTTCTACTACTTCAACTACTAATACTGCTACTATTACTACTACTTCTATTACTACCACAAAACTACTACTCTAACTACCACTACTATAACTATTGCTACTACTACTACTGCTACTATTACCACGACCACTACTACTACTACTTCTTCTTCTTCTACTACTGCAACTACTACTGGTACCACTACAGTTGCCACTATTACTACTACTACTACTTATGCTACTATTTCTTCTACGGCTATAACAACTAATACTTCTACTACTACTACTATTACAGCTACAACTACTATCCCTACTACTATTGTAGCCACTCCTACTACTACTACCTGTACTACATATACTACTGCTACTCCAACTCCTACTCTTGCTACTACAACAACATCTACTACTACAACTACAACAACTACTGCTCCTGCAACTTCGGCTTCAGCAACTTCTACTACAGCTACAACTACAGTAACAACAACTATGGTTACTGCTGCTACTCCTACTAGTATTACAACCAATACTACTACTACAGCAACAACTAGTACTACTCCTACTGCCACTACTACTTCTACTATTGCTACTTCTACAACTAGTACTGCTACTTCTACTACAAATATTGCTACTGTTACTGCTATAGCTACTACTGCTACTACTACAATAACTACTGCCACTACAGCAGCTGCTACTAATGATACTGCTACTACTACTGCAACAACTACAACTAGTATTACTACTTTTGCTACTATTACAACAACTTCTACTGCTACTACTACTGATAATACTGCTACTAATACTACAACTACTACACTACTACTACTGCTACTGCTACTACTACTACTACTACTACTTCTTCTTCTTCTACTACTACTTCTTCTACTACTACTACTCGTCCTACTACTTCACTTATAATAGCTACTACTATGACTACTCGTACTACTACAACAATAACTACTATTACTACTCCTGGTATTACTATTGCTACAACAACTTTTACTACTACAACTAATGCTGACTACTACTATTGCTACAACCACTACTACTATAATTGCTACTATTAATACTGCTACTACTAATGCTATTGCTACTACTACTACTACTGCAACAACAACTACTACTGCTACTACTACTACTACAATAACTACTACTACTATACTACTACTACTGCTACTACTGCCACTACTATGACTACTCCTACAACTACTAATACTGCTGCTACTACTAGTACACCAACTTTTCTGCCTCCTACAATAGCTACTACTTCTACTCCTATTATGATTACTTCTACCAATACAACTACTATAGCTACTACTCCTACAGCTACTCCTACAACTACCATAACTTTAACTACTGCTACTACTATTTCTCTTGCTACCACTGCAACTGCTACTACTACTTCTTTCGCAACTGCTACAACTACTACTACTACTGCAACTTCAGCTACAACTGCTTCTACTGCTACTTCTGCTATTGTTACTGCTACTACTACTACCACTACTAGTGCTGCTGCTGCTACTACTACTACAACAACAACAACAACAACAACTACTACTACTACTAATCCTACTTTCACTGCTACGACACTACTACTGCTGCTACTACTCCTAATGCTACTACTATTGCCACTATTGCTACTACTACCACTACTAGCATTACAAGTTCCTACTACTACTATTCGTACTACTACCAATACTATGACATCTCTTACTACTGCTACAACCACTACTACTACTACTACTACTACTGCAATAATTCCTACAGCTACACCTATTGCTGCAGCTACTATTATAGCAGTTGCTATTCCCACTGCTACTCCTAGTCCTACTACTATTGCTACTACTACCAATACTACAACTACTGCTGCTACTACCACTACTACAGCTAGTTCCAATACTACAAGTACTACTGCTACTACTACTATTACTTCTACTACTACTGCTATTACCGCTACCACTACTAGTACTGCTACTACAACTACTACAAGGAATACTTCGATCACTACTTTCACTACTTCTATAACTACTACTACTACTACTACTACTACTACTACTACCTCTACAATAATAACTCATACTGCTACTACTGCTAGTACTCATACTACTACTTGCACTACTACTACTACTACTACTTCTCCTACTCCTACTACTACTACTATAAGTACTATTGCTATTACTTCTCCTACTACTTGTATAATAACTACTACTTCTCCTACTACTACGATAACTCCCACTACTACTACTGCTCCTACTCCTATTACTACAACTACTACTGCTACTACTACTACTACTACTATTACTACTAGTACAATGACTGCTCCTTCTGCTATTACTACTACTACTACTACAATTATTACTATTGCAACTACTGGTACTACTACTACTACTTCTACTGTAGCTAATACTACTACTGCTGCCGCTACTACTACTACTTCTACAACTACTACTATACTACTACTACTACTGCTACTATTATAACTACAACAACTACTACTGCTACTGCTATTACTGCTTCCATTCCTACTACTAGTCAAACTGCGATAGCTTCAAGTACTCCTAACAATCTTCTACTACTACTACTATACTACAACTTCCACTACTACTACTGCTACCATGACTCATAATGCCAATCCTATAACTACTACTTCTACGACTGCCTACAACTACTGCTACAACTATTACTATGACTACTACTACAACTACTACTCCTAATACAACAACTGCTACTACTACTACTATTTTTGCTACTATTACTATAACTTCTACCGCTACGGCTGCTTTTGATACAACTACAATTACTGCTGCTCCTACTGCTACCATTACTCCTAATACTACAACTACTGACTCTAATACTATGACTACTACTATAATAACAACAATAACTACTACTATCGTTACTACTACTACTATTACTACTCCTACTGCTATGACTATTGCTACTACTACTACTACTACTACTTCTACTATTGCTACTTCTACTGCTACTACTTCTACTAGTACTACTGCTACTCCTACTACTACTACTACTACTATAGCTACTACTATTACTGCTACAACTGTAGCTTATGCTATAGCTACTGTTACTACTACTACTAATGATAGTACTGCTACTACAACGACTACTACTACTACAACTACCACTGCTACTTCTACTACTACCACTCCTTCAACTACTATGGCTACTACTACAAATGCTATTGGAACTATTACCACAGCTATTGCTACCACTGCTGCTACTACTATTGTAACTATTGCCTATAGTAGAAGCAAAAGTAGTCGTAGCAGTGGTAGCAATAGTAGCCATAGTAGAAATAGCAGTAGTAGTAAAAGTCATAGCGATAGTAGCAGAAGTAATAGTAGTAGTGTAGTTGTAATAGTAGTAGAAGTAGTAGTGGTAGTACTAGTAGTAGTAGTAATACTAAAAGTAGTAGTACTACTACTGGCAGTAGCAGTGATAGTGGTAGCAGCAGTAGTGTTAGTAGGAGTAGTAGTAGTAACAAAAGTAGTAGTAGTAGTAGTAGTAGTAGTAGTTGGAGAAGTATTAGTAGTAGTAGCATTAGTAGTAGTTAAAAAAAAAGTGTAGCAGTAGTACTACTAGCAAAGTAGTTGTAGAAGTAGTAGTAGTAGTAGTAGAAGTTTGAGTAGTCATAGTAGTAGTAGTGCTTATAGTAGTAGTAGAAGCAGTATTAGTAGTTGTAGAAGTGGTAATAGTGGTAGTAGTAGTAGCAATAGTAATAATAGTAGTAGGAGTAGTAGTTGGAGTAGTAGTAGCAGTAGTAGTAGAAGTAGCAGTAGTGGCAGTAACATGAGTAGTAGAAGTAATAGCAGTAGCTGTAGTAGTAGCAATAATAGTAGTACCAGTAGTTGCAGTAGTATTAGTAGTAGTAAAAGTGATAACCATAGTAGCAGTCATAGTAGTAGTAGTAGTAGCATCAATTGCAGTAGTAGCTGTAACAGTTGTAGTAGTAGTGGTCGTGGTAGCAGAAGTAGCAAAAGTAGAAGTAGTAATAATAATAGTAGTAGTAGTTCTAGTAGTACTAGTAGTTGTGCTACTAGTAGTAGTACTAGTAGTTGTACTACCAGTAGTAGTACTAGTAGTTGTACTAGTAGTAGTAGCAGCACTAATAGTAGTAGTAGCAATAGGAGTAGTACTTTTAGTAGTAGTAGTAGTAGATGTAGTAGTAGTATTAGTAGGACGAGTAGGAGTAGTAATCAGAAGAGGTGTAGGAGAAATTGTAGTAGTAGCAATATTAGTAGTAGGAGCAGCAACAACAACAGTAGTAGCAGTAGTAGTAGCAATAGCAGCAGGAAAATTAGTAGTAGTTGTAGTATTTGTAATAGTAGTATTAGTATTAGTAATTGTCGTATTGTAGTATCAGTATTAGTTTTAGTAGTATTTATTGTAGCAAAAGTTGCAGCAGCAGTAGTAGTAGTAGGAGTAGCAGTTGAAATAGTAGTAGTTGTTGTTGTAGCAGTAGTAGTTGTAGTAGGAGTAGGAGTTGAAGTAGTAGTAGTAGTAGCAGCAGCAGTAGAGTCAATAATAGTAGTAGCAAATGTCCTAGAAGTAGTAGTAATAGTATTGGTAGTAGTAGTTATAGTAGTAGGAGTGGTGCTAATAGCAGTAGTAGTGGTGGTAGTAGTCATAGTATTAGCTGTAGTAAAAATAGTAATAGTAGTAGTCATAGCATTAGCTAGTCATGATAGTAGTAGTAGTATTAGCAATAGTCGTAGTAGTAGTAATAGTACTAGTAGCAGCAATAGTGGAAGCAGTTATAGTATTAGTAGCAATAGAATTAGCAGTTGTAGCAGCGTTAGCACTAGTAGTTGCAGAAGTAGCTATAGTAGCACTAATATTCATAGTAGCAATTGTAGCAGTAGTAGCACTAGTATAAGTGATAGTATTAGTAGCAAAAGTAATACCAATAGTACAAGTAGGGGTAGTTGTATATGTTGTACTATTAGTGGTGTGGTTGTAGTAGTAGCAATAATAGTTGTAGTAGGTGAAGTAGTGGTAGTTGTAGTAGTAGCAGCAACAACAATAATAGCAAGAGCAACACCAACAACAACGGAAATAAGAGTAGTAGTAGTAGTAGAAGCAAAATCAATATAGTACTAGTAGCAGCATCAGTTGTAGTAGTAGTAGGAGTAGTAGTAATATTAGTATCAGTCATAGTTGTAGAAGTAGTAGTAGTATTAGTAGCATTAGTAGTAGTAGTGGGTGAAGTAGTAGGAGTAGTAGTAGTAGTAGCTGTCGCAGCAACAATAATAGTATTAGTAGTAGTAGTAGTGGCAGTAGCAGTTGCAACGACAACAATAGTAGTAGTAGTACTAGTAGTAGTAGTGGTAGGAGTTGGAGTAGTAGTAGTAGTGGTAATAGTAAAAGGTGAATAATAGCAGTTGTGGTAATAGATGTAGTAGTAGTAGGTGATGTTGTAGTAGTAGTAGTTATTGTAGTAGTAGTAGTAGTAGTAGTAGTAGTTATTGTTCGAGCAGTAATTATGGTAGTAGCAGTAGTAGTTAGCATTAGTAATTATAGTAGGAGTAGTACTAGTAGCCGTAGTTGTATTTGTGGTAGTAGCAGTAGTGGGAGAAACAGCCGTAGTAGTGGTATTAGTATTAGTTAAAGCTGTAGTAGTTCTTGTACTAATAGTAGCAGCAGTAGTAGCAGGTGTATTAGTGGTAGTAGTAGAAGTGGTAGTAGAAGTGGTAGTTGTAGTCATAGTTGCAGAAGTAGTAGTAGTAGTTGTAGTAGTAGTACTTGTTGGACTTGTAGTAGTAGTGGTAGTTCTGGTAGGAGTCATTGTAGAAGTTGTAGTAGTAGTAGTAATAGTCAAATTCGGAGGAGCAGCATTAGCATTATTATTAGTAGTAATAGTTGGAGTAGCAGTAGAAGTAGTAGTAGTAGTAGTAGTAGTTGCAGTAGCAGTAGTAGTAGTAGAAGTAGTAGTTGTAGCGTGGTAGTCATAGTAGTAGTAGTTATTGTTGGTGTACTAGTCGGAGTAGCAACATTAGCAGCATTAGTAGTAGTAGCAGAAGTAACAGTGGCAATAGTAGCAGTAGTCATCGAAGTAGTAGTAGTAGCAGTTGTAGCAGTAGCAGCAGCCCTTGTAGTAGTATTAGTAGTAGTAGTAGTAGTAATTGTAGTAATAGTAGTAGTAGTAGAGTCGTGGTGGTGGTGGTAATAACAGTAGCAGCAGTAGTAGCAGTAGCTGGACGAGTGTTTGTAGTAGTTGTTGTTGGAGTAGTAGTAGTAGTAATAGTTGTACGAGTAGTAGTAGTAGTAGGAGTATTAGCGTTAGTAGTGTTATTAACATTAATAGTAGTAGTAAGAATAGTAGCAGTAGTAACAACAATAGTTGTAGTAGTTATTTTCGAAGTAGTAGTAACTGTTCTAGCACTAGTTGTAGTAGTGGTAGTCATACCGGTAGCTGTTGTAGTACTAGTAGTAGTAACAATAGTAGAAGGAATAGTAGTAGGGGGAGGAGTTGGAGTTGGAGTAGAAGCTGTAGTAGCAGTAGTTGTGGTGGTAGATCTAGTAGTGGTTATAGTAGTGGTGGTAGTATTAGTTATAGCTGTAGTAGTAGGTGTAGTAGTAGCAGTAGTAGTTAGCATTAGTAATTATAATTGGAGTAGTACTAGTAGCAGTAGTCAAATTTGTAGTAGTACTAGTGGGAGCCAGAGCCGTAGTAGTGGTATTTGTAGTAGTTGAAGCTGTAATAGTTGAAGTACTAATAGTAGTAGCAGTAGTAGCAGGTGTATTGGTGGTGGTAGTAGTAGTGGTAGTAGTAACAGTTGTAGTAGAAGTGGTAGTAGTAGTCGTAGTTGTAGAAGTAGTAGTAGTAGTTGTAGTAGTAGTACTTGTTGGACTTGTAGTAGTAATGGTAATTATGTAGGAGTCATTGTAGAAGTTGTAGCAGTAGTAGTAATAGTCGAATTCGGAGGAGCTGCATTAGCATTATTATTATTATTAGTAGTAGGAGTAGTAGGAGTAGTAGTAGTAGCAGTTGTCGTTGCTGTTGTTGTTGTTGTTGTTGTTGTAGCATAGTAGTCATAGTAGTAGTTGTAGTTGTTGTTGTACTGGTCGGAGTAGCAGCATTAGCAGCATTAGTAGTAGTAGTAGCAAACATAGTATTAGCAGTAGTAGTAATAGTCATCAAAGTAGTAGTAGTAGCAGTTGTAGTAGTAGTAGCAGCCCGAGTAGTAGTATTAGTAGTAGTAGGAGTAGTAGTAAGAGGAGGGGTAGTGGTGGTGGTGGTGGTGGTGGTAGTAGTAATAGTAGCAGCTGAAGTAGTACTAGTAGCTGGAGGAGTGTTAGGAGTAGTAGTAGTAGTTGGTGTAATAGTACTAATAGTTGTACGAGTAGCAGTAGTAGTAGGAGTATTAGGGTTGTTAGTGGTATTAGCATTAATAGTAGTAGTAGTAATAGTATCAGTGGTAGTAGTAGTTGTTATTTTCGAAGTAGTAGTAACTATTGTAGCACTAGTAGTAGTAGTGGTTGTCGTAGCGGTAGCTATTTTAGTACTACTAGTAGTAATAGTAGTAGAAAGAGTAGTAGTAGCAGGAGGAGTTGGAGTGGGAGTAGAAGAAGTAGTAGTAGTAGTAATAGTAGTAGTAGTAGTAGTAGTTGCGGTTGTAATTGTTCTCATGGTTATAGTAGTGGTGGTAGTATTAGTTGTAGTAGTAGTGGTTGTTGTAGAAGTAGCAATAGTAGTTAGTATTAGCAATTATAGTAGGAGTTGTACTAGTAGCAGTAGTCATATTTGTAGTAGTAGAAGTGGGAGCAGGAGCCGTAATAGTGGTATTAGTAGTAGTTGAAGCTGTAGTAGTTATAGTACTAATAGTAGTAGCAGTAGTAGCAGGTGTATTGGTTGTAGTAGTTGTAGTGGTAGTAGTTGTAGTTGTAGTAGAAGTGGTAGCAGTAGTTCTAGTTGTAGAAGTAGTGGTAGTAGCTGTAGTAGCAGTACTCGTTAGACTTGTAGTAGTAGTGGTAGTTCTGGTAGGAGTCATTGAAGAAGTTGTATCAGTAGTAGTAATAGTCGAATTTAGAGGAGCAGTAGTAGCATTATTATTAGCAGTAGTAGTAGTAGTAGTAGTAATAGTAGTAGTAGTAGTAGTAGTAGTAGTAGTAGTAGCAGTTGTAGTTGTAGCGCAGTAGTCATAGTAGTAGTTGTTGTTATTGTTGTACTAGTCAGAGTAGCAGCATTAGCAGCATTAGTAGTAGTAGTTATATAAGTAGTAGTGGTAGTCGTAGTCGTAGTCATCGAAGTAGTAGTAGTAGCAGTTGTAGCAGTAGCAATATCCCGAGTAGTAGTATTAGTAGTAGTAGTAGGAGGAGGAGGAGTAAGAGGAGTAGTAGTGGTGGTGGTGGTGGTGGTAGTAATAGCAGCAGCAACAGTAGTACCAGTAGCTGGAGGAGTGTTAGGAGTAGTAGTAGTAATAGTCGTACGAGTAGCAGTAGTAGGAGTATTAGGGTCAGCAGTGGCATTAGCATTAATACTAGTAGTAGTAATAGTAGCAGTAGTAGCAGTGGTAGTAGAAGTAGTAGTTGTTTTCGAAGTAATAGTTACTGTTGTAGCACTACTAGTAGTAGTGGTAGTAGTAGCGGTAGCTGTTGTAGTACTAGTAGTAGTAATAGTAGTAGGAGTAGTAGGAGGAGTTGGAGTGGGAGTAGAAGTATTAGTAATTGTAGTAACAGTAGTAGTAGTTGTAGTAGTTGTGGTGGTAGTTGTTGTAGTGGTTATAGTAGTGGCGGTAGTATTAGTTGTAGCAGTAGTAGTTGCTGTTGTTGTAGTAGTATTATTATCAGCAATGGTATTAGGAGTAGTAGTAGTATTTGAAATAGTAGTAGTACTAGTAGTATTGGTAGTAGTAATAGTGTGATTCGTAGTAGTAGTAGTAGTTATTGTTGTTGTAGGAGTTGTCGTAGTCGCGGTGGTGGTGGTAGGAGTACTAGTAGCAGTAGCAGTAGTAGTAGAAGTAATTGTAGTGGACGTAGGAGTAGGAATAGTAGTAGTAGTAGTAGTAGTAGTGGTAGTAGTAGTAGTAGTAGTAGTAGTAGTTATAGTAGTAGTAATAATATAAGTAGAAGCAGTAGTAGTAGCAGTAGTAAGAGTAGCAGTTGTTGTAATAGTAGTAGTAGAAGTAGTAGTAGTAGTAGTAGTTATTATTGTTGTCATTGTAGTTGTAGTGGTAGTTTAGTAGTAGTAGTTGTATATGCTTTAGGAGTAGTAGTAGGAATAGGAGTTAGAGTTGGTGTAGCAGTTGTGGTTGTAGTAGTAATAGTAGTAGTAGAAGTAGGAGTAGCAGTTGTTGTAGTAGTAGTAGTAGTTATTATTGTTGTCATTGTAGTTGTAGTGGTAGTTTAGTAGTAGTAGTTGTATATGCTTTAGGAGTAGTAGTAGGAATAGGAGTTAGAGTTGGTGTAGCAGTTGTGGTTGTAGTAGTAATAGTAGTAGTAGAAGTAGGAGTAGCAGTTGTTGTAGTAGTAGTAGTAGTTATTATTGTTGTCATTGTAGTTGTAGTGGTAGTTTAGTAGTAGTAGTTGTATATGCTTTAGGAGTAGTAGTAGGAATAGGAGTTAGAGTTGGTGTAGCAGTTGTGGTTGTAGTAGTAATAGTAGTAGTAGAAGTAGGAGTAGCAGTTGTTGTAGTAGTAGTAGTAGTTATTATTGTTGTCATTGTAGTTGTAGTGGTAGTTTAGTAGTAGTAGTTGTATATGCTTTAGGAGTAGTAGTAGGAATAGGAGTTAGAGTTGGTGTAGCAGTTGTGGTTGTAGTAGTAATAGTAGTAGTAGAAGTAGGAGTAGCAGTTGTTGTAGTAGTAGTAGTAGTTATTATTGTTGTCATTGTAGTTGTAGTGGTAGTTTAGTAGTAGTAGTTGTATATGCTTTAGGAGTAGTAGTAGGAATAGGAGTTAGAGTTGGTGTAGCAGTTGTGGTTGTAGTAGTAATAGTAGTAGTAGAAGTAGGAGTAGCAGTTGTTGTAGTAGTAGTAGTAGTTATTATTGTTGTCATTGTAGTTGTAGTGGTAGTTTAGTAGTAGTAGTTGTATATGCTTTAGGAGTAGTAGTAGGAATAGGAGTTAGAGTTGGTGTAGCAGTTGTGGTTGTAGTAGTAATAGTAGTAGTAGAAGTAGGAGTAGCAGTTGTTGTAGTAGTAGTAGTAGTTATTATTGTTGTCATTGTAGTTGTAGTGGTAGTTTAGTAGTAGTAGTTGTATATGCTTTAGGAGTAGTAGTAGGAATAGGAGTTAGAGTTGGTGTAGCAGTTGTGGTTGTAGTAGTAATAGTAGTAGTAGAAGTAGGAGTAGCAGTTGTTGTAGTAGTAGTAGTAGTTATTATTGTTGTCATTGTAGTTGTAGTGGTAGTTTAGTAGTAGTAGTTGTATATGCTTTAGGAGTAGTAGTAGGAATAGGAGTTAGAGTTGGTGTAGCAGTTGTGGTTGTAGTAGCAATAGTAGTAGTAGTTGTTGTTGTAGTGGTAGTAGTAGTAGTAGTTGTAGTAGTGGTGGTAGTATTAGTAGCAGTAGTTGTTGTTGTTGTCATTGTAGTAGTAGTTGTTGTTGTAGTAGTTGTAGTAGTAGCAATTGTAGTAGTTGTAGTAGTAGCAATTATAGTAGTAGCAGCAGTAGTAGTAATAGAAGTAGTAGCAGTAGTGGTAGTAGTAGTAGTTGTTGTTGGAGTACTAGTAGTAGCTGCAGCAACGACAATAGTTGTACTAGTTGTAGTAGTTGTTGTAGCAATAGTAATAGTTGCAGGAGTAGTAGTAGTACTAGTAGTAGTAGTTGTAGTAGTGATGTAGTAGTAATAATAGGAGTGGTAGTAGTAGTAGTAGTAGTAGTGGTAGAAGTAGTAGTAGTAGTAGCAGTAGCCCTTGTAGTAGTAGTAGCAATAGTTGCGGTTGCAGTGCTAGCAGTAGTAGTAGTTACTGTAGTAGTAGTAGTGGTAGTTGTACTAGTTGTAGTAGTAGTGGTAGTTGTTGTTGTTGTTGTTGTTGTTGTTGTGGTAGTAGTAGTAGTAGTAGTGTAATGGCAATAGCAGTAGTAGAACTAGTAGAAGCGATAGTATTAGCAGTAAAAGTAATACCACTAGTACTAGTAGCGGTAGTGGTAGATGCTGTAGTATTAGTGGTATGGTAGTAGTAGTAGCAATAATAGCCGTAGTTGCTGAAGAAATAGTAGTGGTTGCAGCAAAACAAGTAGTAGGAGTGGGAGTAGGAGCAGGAGTAGTTGTAACAGTAGTTGTAGTGATAGTTTTTGTACTAATAATATTAGTGGTAGTAGTAGCAGTAGCATTAGCAACAGTTGTGGAAGAAGTAGAGGTAGTAGTAGTAGCAGTAGTATTAGTAGTTGTTATAGTAGCGGTAGTTGTAGTAGGAGTAGAAGTAGTAGTAGCAATAGTAGGTATAGGAGCAGTAGTAGTAGTAGCAAAAGCCGGAGTAGGAGTTGTAGTAGTAGTGGCAAGTACTAGTAGTAGTAGTAGAAGTAGTAGTAGTAGTAGTAGAAGAAGTAGTAGTAGTAGCAGCAGCGGCAAATGCAAAAGCCGCAGTAGTAATTGTTGAAGGGGTGGTAGTAGTAGTGGCAGTAGTAGTAGCCGTAGCAGTAGTATTAGTAGTAGTAGTATCAGCAATTATAGTAATAGTAGTAGCAGTAGTAGCAGTAGTAGTAGCAGTTGTACTAGTAATAGAAGTAGTAGTAGTACTGGTAGTAGCAGCAGCAACAGTTGTAGTAGTGGTAGTAGTAGTAGTAGTAGGAAAAGAAGTAGTTGTTGTAGCTATAGTCATAGTGGTAGTCAAAGTAGTAGTAGTAGGGGTTGGAGTTGGAGAATGGGTAGTAGTAGGAGTTATAGTAGTAATAGTCATACTAGTAGGAGTAGGAGTAGTAGCAGAAGTAGGAGTATGAGTAATTGTAGTAGTTGTAGTAGTGGCAGTAGTAGTAGTAGTAGTAGTAGTAGGAATAGGAGCACTAGTGGGACTAGAAGTAGTAGTCGTTGTTGTAGTAATTGTAGGAGCAGTAATAGTAGCAGTAGTAGGAGTAGTCGTGGTGGGCATAGTGGTAGCTGTAGCAATAGCAGCAGTAGCAGTAGTAGCAGTTGTAGGAGCAGCAGAAGTAGCAGTAGTAGTAGGAATCGTACGAGTAGCAGTTGCAATTGTAGTAGTTGTAGTAGTTGCAATAGTAGCAGTAGCAGTTGTAGTAGTAGTAATAATAGTAGTAGTCGTAGCATTTGTAGCAGCAATAGTAGTAGAAATAGGAGCAATAGTAGTAAAAGTAGAAACAGCGCAGTAGCAGTAGCGGCAGTAATTGTAGTAGTAGTAGCATTAGCAGCAGTAGTTGTTGTAGTAGGGGTGGCAGTAGTAGCAATAGCAGTAGCAGTAGAGTAGTACTAGTAGTAGTAGGAGAAGGACTTGGAGTGGGAGCATTAGTAGTGGTAGTAGTAGTAGTCGCAGTAGTAGTTGTAGTAGTAGTAGATGTAGTAGCATTATTCCTAGTAGTAGGATTAGTAATAGTTGTTGGAAGTAGTTATAGGGGTAGGTGTAGCACTAACAATATTAGTAGTAGGAGCTTTAGGACTAGCAGTAGTTGTTGTTGTAGTTGTAGTAGTAGTACGAGTAGTACTAGTAGTAAAAGAAGTAGTAGTAGTAGTAGCAACAGAAGTAGTAGGAGTTTTTGGAGTAGCGGTAGGAGTGGAAGTAGTAATAGAAGTAGTAGTAGTTGTAGTAATAGTAATAGTAGTAGTAGTTGTTGTTGTTGTTGTAGTAGTAGTTGTAGTTGTAGTTGTAGTAGTAGTAGTAGCAATAGTAATAGAAGCAGTAGTAAGAGTAGGAGTAGGAGTAGTAGTAGTAGCAGAAGTATGAGTCAGAGTTAGAGTAGTTGCAGTTGCAGTAGTTGGAGTCCAAGTAGGAGATGTAGCAATAGTAGTAGTATGAGTTTTAGGAGGAGTTGTAGTAGTTGTAGTAGTTGTAGTAGTATTAGTAGTTATGGTAGTGCTAGTAATAGAAGTAGCAGTAGCAGGAATAGTCGTAGTAGTAGTAGCGGTAGGGGTGGTAGTAGTAGTAGCAGTAGTAGTAGTTGCAATAGTAGTTGGAGAAGCAGTAGCAGTAGTAGTTGTAGTAGTAGTAGTAGTAGTAGTAGTGTTCGTAGTTGTAGTAGTAGTAACAGTGAGAGTAGCAGCAGTAAGTAGAGTAGCAATAGTAGTAGTAATAGCAGTAATAGCAGCGATAGTAATTGGAGTATCAGTAGCAATAGTAGTAGCAATAGCAGTAATAGCAACAGTAATAGTAGGTAGTGTTAGGAGTAGTAGTAGTCGTAGGAGTAGTAGTATTAGTAATAGTAGCAGTAGTAGGACTACTAGTAACAGTAGAAATAATACTAGTAGTAGGAGTAGTAGTGGAAAATGGTGTAGTAGTAGTAGGATGAGTAGTAGTAGTAGTATTAGTAGTAGCAGTGCTAATGTTTGTAGTGGTAGTACTCATAGTAGGAGTAGTAGTAGTAGTAGTAGTAGTTTTAGTAGTAGTAGTAGTAGTAATAGTAGTAGTAGTAGTAGTAGTAGTAGTAGTAGTAATAGCAGTTGTAGTTATAATAGTAATATTTGTAGTAGTAGTAGGAGTACTAGTAGTAGTAGGGATAGAAATAGTAACGGTAGTACTGCTAGTGCTACGGCTACTGCTACTACTCCTGCTACTACAACTACGACTAATACTACTGCTACTGCTACTATTAGAGCTACTACTACTACTGTTGTTACCGCTACTTCTACAACTACTGCTACTATTGTTGTTGGTACTACTACTGATGCTAGTACTACCACTTTTTCTACTACAACTACTGCTACTCGTATTAATGCATTTACTGCTACTAGTAATGCTACTACTAGTAATACCACTAGTATTATTACTACAACTAGTACGACTACTATTTCTACTGCTTCTAAACTATCACTACTACTACGATTGTTACTACTATTGCTACGACTGCTACTACTGCCACTACTGTTACTATGGCTGCTATTGCTACTATTGTTGTCACTTCTATGAATGCTACTATTGCTACTACTACTACAACTACTGCTACTACTGCTACTGCTGCTACAACTACTTCTACGGCTACAACTGCTACTGCTGCTACTGCTACTACAACGACTGCTACTACTACTACATTACGAATACTTCTTCTACTAGTAGTACTACTATAACAACTACCACTCGCTCTACTACTATTGCTACTACTCCTACAACGACTACTACTACGGCTAGTACTATTACTACCGCTACTACGACTACTACTACTGCTACTACTACTACCACTACTTCTGCTAATGCTACTACTACAATGCTTGCTATTACCACTGCTACCACTACTCCTACTGCTACAATGATAACTGCTATCACTACTACTATTGCTGCTACTACTACTACTAGTACTACTACACACTGCTACTATAGCTGTTGCTGCAACTACTACAACTACTACAACTACTACTATAGTAGCTGCTACTTCTGCTACTATTGCTGCTACAACAACTACTACAGTTACCACTACCACTAGTACTACAGCCATTACTACTAATACTACAACTACAACAACAACAACAACTTCTCCAACTATTATTACTACTGCCACTACTACAACTGCTAATCCAACTAATACTTGAGCTGTTGCAGCCACTACTACTACCACTAGTATTACTGCTATGGCTACGACTAGTACTACTACTACTATGACTACTATTATTTCTACTACTGTTACTACTACTTCAAATATTACTACCACTACTTCGACTACTACTGCCGCTGCTACTGCTACTACAATTACTACTATTGATACTACTACTACTACTACTACTATGGCCACCACTACTACTGCCACAATAACTACTTCCTCTATTACTTTTACTTCTGCTACTACTACTGCCATTACAACTACTGCTACTCCATCTAATACTACTTGTGCTACTACCACTATTGCAACTATGTGTATTACTACTACTACTACAACAACAACTACTACTACTACTACGACTATTACTTCTACTACTATTACTACTTGTACTACTACCACTAGTGCTACTCCTACTTCAACTAGCTCTACTACTATTATGACTACTACTACGACTACTACTACAACATCTACTACTACTACTACTGCTACCACTACTTCGATTGCTACAACTGCTGCTACTGCTACTACAATTACTACTACAACTACCACTATATCTACTACTACTGCTATTACTACTACTGTTGCTACAACAAATACTACTACTACTAGAACTACAATAATTACTGTTGCTGCTACTACTACTACTATAACTACTACTACCACTATTGCTATTACAACTACTGCTAGTATTAGTGCTACTAATACTATAACCAAAACTAATACTACACCTACTACCTCTCCTACAACAACAATAACTACTACAACTACAACTTCAATAATAACAATAACAACAACAATAACTACTACTACTACTAATGCTATAAGTACTTCAAATGCTACTACTATGATTACTACTGCGGCTGTTGTTGCTACTACTACTACTACTACTATGGCTATGACAACTACTACCATTAATACTACTACTACTACTCAGACTACAACTACTGCTATTCCAACTAATCTGATAGTGCGGTATCACTAATAGTATATTTTCAAAATAGTGTGGTATCAGATAGAGACCACACTCAGCGGGCTTCTCCAGGCTTCTGCTTGGCTGGCTTGGGAGCGACCGGACCGGGATTGTGCGAATACCAAGCTGGAAGGGGTGACAATAAGAAATAGGGAGAAGATATGGAAAACTCACGAATTCTTATTATCAGTGCCGAGGATCGGTTCTCTACTTGATATCTGATCCAGGCAACATTACAAGCATTATATAGAGGCGAAGAGTGCCTCTTCAAGGTTCGTAGGGGTCACATAGGGGTCACCCTACTTACTAGTCTTTACAACACACAACCTTACTTTACAGCATTACCAGCATGAACATATATTCATGCTTATCGGTAGTGTACTTTTCAGCATCAGCTGGCATGAGTGTACAGTACCCTTTACATAGGCTAGCATGAGTATATATTCGTGCTTATCGGGACTTAGTGGGAGAGGGGTCCACCACTTCTGCTTCAAGGAAGAAATTCTTCATCCTCTAGACCGAATCTTGGACAAGCTTGACAGCTGTGCCAAGCTGTTCGTCAAGTTGCTTGACAGCAGGGTACCACGTACCCCAGAAATTATTCCTGGTGGCAAGTTTCTTGCATTCGGTTGTTTTGATGCTATGGATGTCCCTTAGTAGTTGGAGGGGTGCAAGAGCGTTGGCCGCGATTTCTTCTTCCATCTTATGGATGTCTTTTCTTACTTCATCATATATGCCAAATGGCATGGGAAGGCAGTTTAGGAGGCGTATGAGCTGCTCGTACTCTTCAAGGACCCCTGGATCATTTGGAGGGCTTGCACCAGTTGGTGTTGGGCTTTGTGGTGGGGAAGTTCCTTGACTTCCCGAACTGCGAGTGCTGCTAGCTCTAATGTTTCCATCAATTCCTCGCTGGGCCATCCTGAAAGCACTAAACAAGATATTAGCCGGGAGAGAGCATCAGCAAGCTGATTGTCTTTCCCCCCTATATGCTCGAAGTGCACATTGATCCCGGCTCCAGTGACATAGTCTGTGAAGGCTATCCAGCGAACCCTTGAAGGCTTATTGCCAACTGTTTTATTAAAGAAACTAATAATCGCCTGGCAATCAGTGCGAATAATGAGATCCTTTTTGTCCAGATAGTAAATTTTTAGGGCCTCCATAGTGTTCATTACTGCATAGATTTGTGCGTCAATTGTTGATTTTGGCGGATTAAATTTGCCACTAGCATAGGCACAAACCCTCTCCGCAGTTCTCAGGTCATATTGTTGTAGCTTCCATTTGCAGACTCCGCCCCATCCATCCATGTACCCATCCATTTCTAGGATCATAAAACACTGCTCCAGAGGAACTTCAAGGTCAAGGAGGTTTTGGACCATCTCCTTAATTTGCTTCACTAGAACCCAGTCCTGTCAATTCATTCGTTTATCTCCTGTAGGGCTTGTGTTTGCATAGAGAGGACTGAGGAGCCATCCCAGGTTTGGTATATATGGTCTGGCATAATTTAGAATACCAAGCCATGAACGCATCCCCTTCTTTTCTGTGAGAGTCTTTTCCTAAAAATTAGCAATCCTTTTTATAATGTGTGGCTGCAGTTTCAGTTTGCGATGACCAATTATGGCGCCAAGAAATTTGACTTTTGAGACTGCTAGTTTCATCTTGGTAGGACTCAGGATCAAGCCATTGTCTTCACAGATATTAAGTATGATTCGGAGATGCATTGCATGGTCCTCCTCGGTCTGGGAAAATACTAGAATATCATCAATATATACTGCAAGGAATTCTTCAGTACCTTTGAAGCAGTTATCCATCTTTCTTTGGAACACAGCTGGGGCATTTTTCAGACCGAATGGCATCACAAGCCATTCAAAGAGTCCATCCAGAACCCAGAAAGTAGTCCATTCAATGGAGTCTGAGTGCATCGCTACCTGGTGAAAGCCACTCTTAAGATCAAATTTCGAATATATCTGGCTATGGCTTACCCGTTTGAGGATGGTATTGATGCCCGGTAGACTGTATTGGTCCTTGTTTGTCAGGTCGTTGAGGCGCTTGTAATTGAGAACCATGCGCTCCTTTCCTTTGACCTCTTTCCCAGTCTTCGGGTCGATACTCGTCCCGGAATTTACAATCATAGCTGTGGTCCGATGACGTCTTTGACTTGGTCTGATTACTCCCAAGTCCAGTAAAAACTTCGTATGTTTGTGAAAAGCCTTCTGCAACTGAGGGGTGACATGCTTTAAGGGGCGGTCTTCAATAGTAAATATGGATTTTTAATGTCCAGATAACAGAGAATTTTGTTCTTGGCCCAGTGGTGAAGAGGATCATCACCAATAAATCCTGCCTCCTTCAAGCTCTTGAGCAGAGGAGAGAACTTGTGTAGGAAAGTTTCCCGACTTTCACCAGCATTGTAGTATATGGATTCCCTGATGTCAAGATATTCATATTCTTGCAAGTTTAATTCCCCAATGGCTGCTGCCAAAGATGCTGCAGGAGTAGTATTGATAACTGTTAAATGTTTGTAGAAGGTGACAATGTTACCTTCAATACGGACTCCTCCCTACATAGCTTTGATAAAATTGAAGCCTATAATCATCCGAATCCCGTCGCCAAGTTCCATTTTGAAACTGTAAGTGTAAGGGATCCGGAAGGTATTATCCCCAATATGCATTCGTCCTCCTTTTAACCACTTACTGACAGTTTGCTTGGAGTTGATGCCACTAAAATGGACAATGCAGTTATTCTGCTCCAGAGCATCCCTTGGAATGGTACCTTCATCAAAGCAGCATGTCATTGCTCCGGTGTCCAGGATTGCTTTGACCTTGAATCTGGGGATAGATGGGATGTCAAATTCAACATGCATATTATATAACATGTTCTTTACCAGTCTCGGGCCGGCTACTGGTTCTGTAGTGCCTTTCATAGTGACCTTTGGAATACTCTCCTGGAACATCATTCCAGCCATTTATTCAGCCTGGATTTCCTCCTTCGCTTGGGTAGAGGATCCTTCCTCCCAGATTCCTTTGCCTTTGAGTTCCCTATAGCCCTGAGCCAGTTGCTTTTCAAGCTCGAGCTCTTCAACTTGCCTTTTGTAGAACTCCACTTCTTTCTTGAGCCTTTCTATTTCCCCATCGCACCAGGCGATGTAATATTGTTGTTCCTGGAGGAGCCTTTGTGGGAAAAAGGGTGTCAGTGCTGCTGGAGCCACAGGGACTTCCTTCTTGAAGTAATGGGGGCCACAGAGATTACAGGCTGTTATAAAGCACTTTGGGCATTGAATTCGTGCCCGTTGCATTGAGTTTCTTTTACAACAAATGCATTTCTCATGCTGAGGCTGCACAAAGCAATTGAGTTGCCAGTCATGTAAGCAATTAAGTTGTGCATCTGGTAAACATACCTGAGGCCTGTATCCCCCATCGAATTCACCAAGCATGTAGAGTTGCTCCCCCTGAATTATTGTGCGAAGAGACCTTTGTATTTCATCACAGTCTTCTCCGTCCGTGACGCTGAAGATAGCGTCACTTTGTTCCTCACCTTCTTGGACTAATATCAGATCACAATCATCTGGAACTTCCAGTTGTTCGAAGATTGCGACTCTCTTAACATTTCT
This sequence comes from Trichopus zeylanicus subsp. travancoricus, assembly GCA_005019695.1. Lineage (NCBI taxonomy): Eukaryota > Viridiplantae > Streptophyta > Magnoliopsida > Dioscoreales > Dioscoreaceae > Trichopus > Trichopus zeylanicus. Next base: position 328,753 of record RXID01022134.1, read on the forward strand.
TCGTTCATTAGGGCATTCCCTTGCAAAGTGCCCTTCCTGTCCACACAGGTAACATTTTCATCATCTGTTGCGGACCAAATGCTTTCTCTTCTCTATGCGGACATGAGTATCATGGGGCTTTCCTTTGTATGTTGTGGATCTTCTCACGCCATATTTCTTTTCCTTCTTGTAATATCCTGGGATTGGGATTTGATTGCAGAAGGAAAGTTTTTTCAAGGCCCTTTTGAATGCAGCATCCTTGCATTCTTCCTCAAGGTACCTGTAAGCAAAGAGTATTCGTGGAATAACACCAACAACATTACCAGAGTACTTCTGTTTGAAAGCCGCCTTGATTCTTCTTCTGAGATCTCCAGGCATCTTTAACCAAAATTTTTCAGAAAGCTCCATGCTGATGTAGAGCCTTCGTGTGTTGGAGGCAAGCATCATGTACTCATTCATATACTGGATAATATTTTTCACATTATCACATGAGAGTCTCTCCAGATCGCGGTATGCCGTATCCTGGATTACCGTCGATCCCTGAGCAGGATCTTCTAGTGTGAAGACACACCACATCTGAGAGAGTATGTTTTGAGTTCCTTCTCTCCCATCTCCAGAATTCAAAAGGGCTTGATATTCCGCCCCATAGTGCATCTGCCACTGAACCCAAGTGAGCTTCTCAATTTCCCCCAATAAATTTTCCATATATTCCATTTTGTCCCTGGCATCTGTAAAGCCCTGCGTTGCCACATGGTTTCTTATAATAGATGACCACCGATCAAAAGCATCGTCAAATAAACCCAATTGGTCAGGGATGACAAATATTGCTCCACCAGCTTGCTGGGCAGAGGGAAGATTCCACATTTCATTGTTATATCCTCCCTGGAAGCATCCCCTTCATCTCTGAACATCCTGCCATTCAAAAGAGGGACTAATGTTGGTAGCTGGTGGATAATTGGGAGGGGCCATCGCCGTATCCGTTGGTGGCCGGTATGGGGAAGTAGCGGAAGTACGGGCGCTGGAGTACAGCTGTTCAGAAAGCTTTCGTACAGACGGATAGTCCAACTTCGTGTTCACCTCCATATCAGCGTCCATTTCATAACCTGTAGCAATCAAATTAGAAACAGGGATAGGAACGGGATCAGCTGCGGGAGTGGCAGATGGGGCTGGATCCGGCACTGGAGCTAGATCTGGATCCGGAACTGGAACTGGAACTGGAACTGGAATTGGTTCTGGAACTGGCTACGAACCAGGAAGGGGAGAATTAGTCATCGTAGAATACTCCCCACTACCTTCCGGGGGATGCTCATCCCAAGAGGGAGTTACGCTAGCATCCGGAAAGGGGTAATAGAAGGATGGAGGCGGTGTGTAGCGCACACAATAATCATATTTACCACTGGGCTGGCCCAGTGTGTCCCAGATGTCACCAGAATGCGGGGGCATCAGCTTTTGGTAGATGACAGGTGTTATGGTCCATGGGATGGGGTCATGACTGACACCAGTGTGCACATATTCATCATCAGAAGGATCCCAAATTGGCTGTCGCCAACATGGGTAATCAGTATCACCAGTCATAGTAGTGATTGGCGAAAGCCGACTGAAATAAGAATCATCATCCTCAGCTTCATCGTCAGTGTCGTCATCTGTGTTGAGGGTAAAGGCTGCCAGAATATGTGTCAGTTCTTCATCATCACGAGAGATGTCGGTTTCTAGGGTAGTGTCCGATGTTAGCTGGACAGTGGAGGCAGTTCTATAGTTGGAGAATTGGAGGGCGATAGAGCCATCAAGGAGGGTCCTACTGTGGACATCAGCTGGTTGCATCGGGTAGATGATTTGTGCTGGTCGGATAATCTAACCTTGTCCCTAATGCTGAAAAGTGGAATATTTTCACTCGAGAAGTGCTCTGACTCCATGACTAGTCAAATAGTCAAGGACACCCTGAACTGCATATGCAAAACCAACGTTGGGGGTATTCGATAACCGCCCAACTAATCCTCAGGTAATCAGTAAATTTGCATTACCAACTTGCCACTGCTCATACCCTCTTGTTAGGATAGAAAGCTGAATATTGTGGTAGAAATCTTCTATTGACATCATCATAGCAGGAATAATTTAAACAAGTTGGCTACCTCTGGTTAAGTCCACCTCCATAGTGCCTAAGATTGCTTGGTCGCCAATCCACCTTCTGTCGCGGAAAACAACTAGTGCCAAAGTCCCTTCTTCCTGTCGATGAAGAGTCTGAATCTGCACTTGTAATATGCCCAAGTGGATATATTGCATGCCGGTACGAAGAAGCTGCTGATAACTTTCCTCCTAGATGAATCCTCGTTCCACCTTATTGTTATCAACACACAGAATTGCTTCTTCACTTCAGTGGACATACACCTGGTGATGAATATCATCCCTTCGGGAATGATAGAGAACTTCCGCAAGTACAATAGAGGCGTGCTCCTGCATAGAGAGTTGTAGTTGTGTTTGTGGGTCGATCTGTTGCTCAAGAGTGTGGGACGGGCTGACTCCTCCCACAAGCTACCTCTTTAGCCTACCTAATGCTTGTTGGGCGTTGTGAAGACGCCTCTGATTTCGCTTATACCTTCGTATCTGGTCTTCAAACGGGGGGGCTGGTGCAGGCGGTGTAGTAGGTTCCTGGAAGGCTGTGGAAGTACTTCGTCTGGCCGCCATCACTTTTCTGCTAGCTTTTCTCTTTCTTCCTGTAGGATTTTAAGTGGATCCTTGAAGGCCCGTAATTGGCCCTTCGCTTCTTCGGGTATTTCAATAATTCGTAAGAGTAGATGCTCGATTTTATCAATCTTTGTTGATAGGTGTGTTACGAGTTCAGGTAAGCCTATTTCAGCTGGCTTAATTTGCTGAACAGTTGCTACAACAAGTTCCTTGACTTGTTGGTTTGTTAACGGATGGTACTGTAAGTAAATTTTCGTTAAATCTCTAAGAGCAGTTTTGAGACTCCTAATTTCTTTCTCAAGATTCTGAGACTATTCTTGTAGTTGCTTAAAATGTTTCAAATACACCCTAGATGATAAACAAGTTCTGTCGTAAATGACAGCAAGATTATGAGCAAGTTGGTTTGTGGAGACTTTTAATGTTGTAGCAAGGTCGAGGTACTCAAGGTCAGCAGTTCGGGAATGATCATACCATTCTTGTATAGATTTTCCCATGCTTCAGACATTAAGGCTTATCATAACTACCGTAATTATCACTATGGTACCAAATTAAGTTAAACAGGGTGTTTCATACAAGCTTCGGGCATAAGGCAGGATCACACAGGTGTGCCCTAGGACTTACAAATGGCCACTCGCCTTGACTGCCTAGTTAGGACCTATTCTTTTTCCAAACACAAAGCCTTAACACGCATCACACCAGCAGTTTAATTTTCATTTGTACCAGAGAGTCAAATTATAGCAGTTATAATGTTCACCTTATGCCTAAATTAGGGTAAGAAGTAGCAGAGACTGGTAATCTTCGAGCATACAGAGGGGAAAGACAATCAGCTTGCTGATGCTCTCTCCCGGCTAATCTCTTGTTTAGTGCTTTCAGGATGGCCCAGCGAGGAACTGATGGAAACATTGGAGCTAGCAGCACTCGCAGTCTGGAAAGTCAAGGAACTTCCCCACCGCAAATCCCAACACCAACTGGTGCAAGCCCTCCAAATGATCCAGGAGTCCTTGAACAGTACGAGCAGCTCGTATGCCTCCTAAACTGCCTTCCCATGCTACTTGACATGTATGATGAAGTAAGAAAAGACATCCATAAGATGGGAGAAGAAATCGTGGCCAACGCTCTTGCACCCCTCCAACTACTAAGGGACATCCACAGCATCAAAACAACCGAATGCAAGCAACTTGCCACCAAGAATAATTTCTGGGGTACGTGGTACCCTGCTGTCAAGCAACTTGACGAACAACTTGGCATAGCTATCAAGCTTATCCAAGATTCGGTCCAGAGGATGAAGAATTTCTTCCTTTAAGCAGAAGTGGTGGACCCCTCTCCCACTAAGTCCTGATAAGCAGGAATATATACTCATGCTAGCCTATGTAAAGGGTACTGTACACTCGTGCTAGCTGATGCTGAAAAGTACACTACCGATAAGCATGAATCTATGTTCATGCTGGTAATGCTGTAAAGTAAGGTTGTGTGTTGTAAAGACTAGTAAGTAGGGTGACCCCTATGTGACCCCTACGAACCTTGAAGAGGCACTCTTCGCCTCTATATAATGCTTGTAACGTTGCCTGGATCAGATATCAAGTAGAGAACCGATCCTCGGCACTGGTAATAAGAATCCGTGAGTTTTCCATATCTTCTCCCTATTTCTTATTGTCACCCCTTCCAGCTTGGTATTCGCACAATCCCGGTCCGGTCGCTCCCAAGCCAGCCAAGCAGAACCCCGCAGAAGCCCGCTGAGTGTGCTACAGCTAGTACTACTACTCCTACTGCTACTACTGCTAGTATTACTGCTACTACTTCAACTATTACTACTACAACTGCTACTATTACTTCTACAACTATTACTACTACTGCAAATACTACCACCACTACTTTGACTGCTACCACTACTTCGACTGATACCACTGCTACTATAATTATCACTACTACTACTACTACCACTACTGCTACTACTACTACTCTAACTCCAACAAATGCTACTGCTGCTACTACGACAACTATTGCAACGAGTATTACTACTACTACTTCTACTAGTACAACACAACTACAACAACTACTTCAACTACTATTACTTCTTCTACTACTACTACTACTTCCAGTTCTTCTACTACTATTACTACTACTACAACTACTACTACTACAATTGCTACTACAGCTACTACTACTACAACTGCTTCCACTACTTCAACTACTATAACTGCTTCTACTGCTACTGCAATTACCACTACAACTACTACATCTACTATTACTGCTACTACTGCTATTATTGCTACAACAAATACTACTACTGCTCCAACAACTACAATTACTATTGCTGCTACTTCTACGACTGCTACAACTACTACTGCTACTACTACTACTATTACTATTACTACTACTACTACTACTACTACTACTACTACTACTACTACTACTACTACTACTACTATTGCAACTATTGCTACTATATGTGCTACTAGTACAACAACAAACACTACTGCTACTCCTACTAATGCTACAACTATTGCTAATGCTACTAATACTACTACTGTTGTTGCTGTTGCTATTCCTACTGCTACTACTGCTACTACTATTGCTACTGGTACTCAAACTAATACTACTACTGCTATTATATTACAACAACTACTTCTACTGCTACCATTGTAACTATCACTACTACTTCTACTGCTACTTCTAGTGCTATTACTACCACTACTACAATTAGCATTGCTACTACAGCTACCACCACTACTACTGCTAATACGGCTATTATTTCCACTACGGCTTCCACTGCATAGACTGCTACAACTACTGCGACTACTACTACTATTACTACAACTACTCCAGCTACTACTGCAACCGACACAACAACTACAACTACTACTACAACAACTACTATTGCCACTACTGCTACTCTTGCTACTAAGGCTACTAATACTACTACTTCAACTACTATTGCTACTAATACTACTACTAATACTGCTGCTAGTAATATTTCTTTTCCTTCTGCTACTGCGATTGCTACTCCTACAACTACAACTACTAATGTTGTAGCAGCTACTACTACTACTACTACTACTACTACTTCTATTAGTACGGCTACTACTACTACTACTGCTACTATAGCTACTACTACTACTACTGCTACCACTGCTTCAACTATTACTACTACTACTGTTACTAATACTACTCCTACCACAACTACTACTGAGGCTACTAGTACTATGACTACTACTACTCCTCCTCCTCCTACTGCTACTACTGCTGTTGCTACTATTACTTCTGCTGATACAACTGCTGCCACGACTTTTGCTGCTCCAACTAAAACTAGTAGCTGCTACTGCTGCTACTCCTACCACTAGTTTTGCTACTACTACAACTACTACTAATTCTGCTACTGCAACTGCTACTACTACTTATATGACAATTACTACTACAATTGCTACTGCTATTGCTACTTCTACTATGGTTGCTACTCAACTGCTACCCAAACTTCGACCGCTACTACCAATGCTACTGCTAATACAATCACTACTACTACTACTACATCTACTATTACTACGACAAAAACAACTGCTACTACAACAACTATTGCTACTATTACCACCACTGATACAACTAGTACTACTACTACAATAACAAATACTACTACTACCACTAAAACTATTGCCACTATATCTACTAGTACAACTACAACTGCTGCTACTGCTACTACTACGACGGCTACTACTACTACTACTACTACTACTACTACTACTACTACTACTACTATAATTGCTACTCCTAATATAGCTACTACTACTTCTATTGCTACTGTTACTGCTACTACGGCAATGACTGCTAATACCTGTATTACTAGAACTACTACCACTATAATTGTTACTACTAATAAAGTTACTACTACTTCTATTGCTACTGCTACTACTACTACTGCTACTACTGCAACTACTACTATTACTATGACAATTACTACTACTACTACTACCACTTCTACAACAACTACTACTATTCCTACTATTGCTATTTCTACTACTGATACTGCTACTATTACTACAACTACTACAGCTAGTAGTACTACTACTACTATTGCAACTATTGCTACTATATCTGCTACTAGTACAACAACAAATACAACTGCTGCTACTACTAATGCTACAACTATTACTCCTTCTACAACAACTACTACTGCTATTACTCCTACTACAACAACTACTACTACTATTACTCCTTCTACAACAACTACTACTGCTGCTACTACTAATGCTACAACTATTGCTAATGCTACTAATACTACTACTGTTGTTGCTGTTGCTATTCCTACTGCTACTACTGCTACTACTATTGCTACTGGTACTCAAACTAATACTACTACTGCTATTATATTACAACAACTCCTTCTACTCCTACCACTGTAACTATTACTACTACTTCTACTGCTACTTCTAGTGCTATTACTACCACTACTACTATTAGCATTGCTACTACTGCAACCACCACTACTACTGCTAATACGACTATTATTTCCACTACGGCTTCCACTGCATAGACTGCTACAACTACTGCGACTACTACTACTATTACTACAACTACTCCAGCTACTACTGCAACCGACACAACAACTACAACTACTACTACAACAACTACTATTGCCACTACTGCTACTCTTGCTACTAAGGCTACTAATACTACTACTTCAACTACTATTGCTACTAATACTACTACTAATACTGCTGCTAGTAATATTTCTTTTCCTTCTGCTACTGCGATTGCTACTCCTACAACTACTACAACTACTAATGTTGTAGCAGCTACTACTACTACTACTACTACTACTTCTATTACTACGGCTACTACTACTACTACTGCTACTATGGCTACTACTACTACTACTGCTACCACTGCTTCAACTATTACTACTACTACTGTTACTAATACTACTCCTACCACAACTACTATTGAGGCTACTAGTACTATGACTACTACTACTCCTCCTCCTCCTACTGCTACTACTGCTGTTGCTACTACTACTTCTACTACTATTACTTCTGCTAATACAACTACTGCCACGACTTTTGCTGCTCCAACTAATACTAGTGCTGCTACTGCTACTATTACTACCACTAGTTTTGCTACTACTACAACTACTACTAATTCTGCTACTGCAACTGCTACTACTACTTATATGACAATTACTACTACAATTGCTACTACTATTGCTACTTCTACTATGGCTGCTACTCAACTGCTACCCAAACTTCGACCGCTACTACCGATGCTACTGCTAATACAATCACTACTACTACTACTACATCTACTATTACTATGACAAAAACAACTGCTACTACAACAACTATTGCTACTATTACCACCACTGATACAACTAGTACTACTACTACAATAACAAATACTACTACTACCACTAAAACTATTGCCACTATAGCTACTAGTACAACTACTACTGCTGCTGCTGCTACTACTACAACTGCTACTACTACTACTACTACTACTACTACTACTACTACTACTACTATAATTGCTACTTCTAATATAGCTACTACTACTTCTATTGCTACTGTTACTGCTACTACCGCTATGACTGTTAATACCTGTATTACTAGAACTACTACCACTATAATTGTTACTACTAATAAAGCTACTACTACTTCTATTGCTACTGCTACTACTACTACTGCTACTACTGCTACTACTACTATTACTATGACAATTACTACTACTACTACCACCACTTCTACAACAACTACTACTATTCCTACTACTGCTATTGCTACTACTGATACTGCTACTACTGTTACTGCTACTATTACTACAACTACTACAGCTACTACTATTATGGCTAAAACTGCTTCTACAACTACTAGTTCTGCTACTACTAAGACTACTTCTACTACTCTTGCTATGGCTTCCCCTAACTGCACACTTTACTTACCTACTGCAACTACAAAATATTACAATACTGC